>JAGQAX010000013.1:35914292-36134292 GCA_019142605.1 Cephalopholis sonnerati | reverse complement strand
TCAGAAATCACAAAGCTGCTTCACGTCAACATTTAGAGAGGCTGCTTGTGTGGTTGCTATGCGAGTTAGGACGTTGGCAACCTGAACAGTTTATAAGCCAGTTTCCATACCAACACGTACTCTCTCCTAACTATAGTCCATCTCAGCAGCATTGAGAAGTGAGTAGAGGCGAATGAGAGGATGAGAAATATGAAGAGGAGCAGAGACCCTACTGCTCTATAGAAATCTCTATACAGCCCACTGCTGTTTAAAAATCCCACCTGCTGAGCAATACAATAGTACCACCCATGTATCTGTTAATGGTTGTAACTGTGTGTATGTTTGAGGTGCAAGAAAATATCGACACACTTGAGTATCGCAGTATTATGTGATACTGTACTGATTTTCAAATGCACAATATCGATTTTCAATTAATAGTTTACATGCAAAGATGAAAACAGTGGTTCATTTTGTGTTGTGTTTAAACCCCTAAACGCAACATCTCTCAACCCATCTGCAGCTATTTGACTCGTCCACTCAAACGTAACAACATATTGCTAGTGTTAACATGTACACACAAAGAATACAGGCTCACAAAACAGGCAGAATTACAAAGGGTGCACCACTAGCATCGACAGTTCTTTAATTGAAAATCAAAATTTTGCAATATAGCACCTTGCTTACAGTATTGTATAGCCCACACTCAACGAAAAAACAAGCGCAAAGGTCGACAGTGTAAGCAGCTTATTACAACGCATGCTTTCGTTCATTGTAAGGTGGTGCCCTCCACTACCCATAGTAATTATCACAGGAGCAGAGTGATGTTCATTCATTCCATTTTCCATCACCGCTTATCCTGTTAGGTGTCGCAGAGGTGCTGGAGCCTATCCCAGCTGACATTGGGTGAGAGGCAGGGTACACCCTGGACAGGTCGCCATACCATCACAGGGCTGACACATAGAGACAGACAACCATTCACACTCACATTCACAACTACGGACAATTTAGAGTCACCAGTTAACCTGCATGTCTTTGGACTATGGGAGGAAGCCGGAGTACCTGGAGAAAACCCACGCTGACACAGGGAGAACATGCAAACTCAGCACAGGGAGTTCCACCACCCCAGGGTTCCAAGCCCCCAACCTCAGGTTCGAACCAGAAACCCTCATGCTGTGAGGTGACAATGCTAACCACTGCACCACCATGCCGCTGGGAGTGATGTGACGCAGAATAAAAAGCAACAAAGTCAGCACAATGTTGTACAAATGTTGATGATGCCCCTACGGGAGGTGGAAGGGTGGTGGGTGAGTCAAACAAACACAGGACTTTCACCCAGGATATCTGTGTTCGGGTCCTAAAATCAACTTTGACCTCTTTTAATAACAACGTTCCCTAGTACATTAGTATGTGTAGTGTAAAGTATGTGATGTGACACATATGAGGTATGTCTCGTGACATAAAGCAAGACAAAAGTACTGATTTACTGCCAAACCATGATGTTTTTCCTAAACCTAACAAGATAGTTTTGGAGCAGAACTGCGACAGTTTCCTGACGGTAGGGATGAGTTTAAAACTGCAGCTGTTAGAACAGTAACATAAGTTGTCTTGGAGGTCAGTGGGAATGTCTCTATTCAGTCATTTAGATATGGGAGAGCATTGATATCTCAATATATTGAATCATAACCCCATATCGATACGTGTTGTATTACTGGATTCTTGCCAATACACAACACTAGTGTGTGTGTTTGGGTGTGTGTAGGACACACTTTCAGCTAATTCACCAGTATCACAAACCGTATTTGTCTGCATTTGTGTGCTTTACATGAAAAATATACTCATCTAGCAGGTGGACAGAAACAGCTACTTAGTTGTATAATTTCTGAATTTGCATTTAAGCTGATCCTGATTGATGGTTCACTGCTGATGAAATTGGAGGCCATCCAGCAGTTTGCCTATCTGAAATCCATCTTTTCTTCCTCCGAGGTACATTTAAAGTTCTGACTGAGCTAAGTGGTAAAAAACAAACAAACAAAAATTATTGCTTTAACACACAAAGGGAAGCTTCAGAATACAAAATGTGGAGTGGATCTGTGATGCTCCGAGGTTGTCAATTTACTGAGCATGTGGAGTAATGATGAAAAAACTAACGGGGAGCTTGGGGAGAGATTATCTGCTTTTGGACACAAAACCTGGCAGACGAGGACGAGCCTGTTTTTCTGGGCTTCCAGCAGCAAAACGGACACATGCTCTGTTGGCTCTGTTCTTTGATCAGCCTTTGATGACTTGAGTGACCCTGGACTGGGCTGACTCTGAAACTATAATTGTTTCAAGGACATCATAACTGATCCTTTGATCCATGTGAGGGTCACTGTCACTCGCTGCTAATGCAGAGAGCCTCTGAGTGGATTTACAGCAACAACAACAACTCTGCACTGGTTTAAACTTACAGCAGTGGGAAAAACTTTCCTGTGTTGTCCTGCCTGAGCTAGCAGGAGATGCACACTTCCTTCTGCACGGTGATACGGTTGTCGGGTGTGTTTCGGCAGAAAGGAAATGTACTTTTTCTTTTGGCATTTTGAAATGTCCTTTTAAAGAATAACTAGACACTAGAGTTTTGGCTGAAGTGCTTCAGCCCTGGAAATAAAAAAATGCCTCTGGAACATGAAAAAAAATATCAATACAGATTGTGAGGAGTGGCTAAGACAGTTCCTCGTGCCCCTGAGGGGAGCAATAGGGTTGCCATAGGATGCCAAAGTAATATGGTTTCAACCAGTAGAGGGCAGTCACTTTGCATATTCATAATGCATTACGTAGAATTCAAATACTTTGCACTAAAACGTCAAAATTTGGACCTGAGTCCATCAACAACACTACGAAAAACCTGTATACATTGGTGTTCAGCTGGAAACGGTGGTTTGGAGGTTAAGTTATTCTTTAGGACCTGCAAAGCTGATGTAAACTGATAATTGAAATGATCAATCAAATAAAAAATTGAAGATTATTTTAAGCTTTTTGCCTTTTTATTACAGTACAGCTGAGGAGTGACAGGAAAGGTGAGAGAGAGGGGTGGATGATCTACAGCAAAGGGCCACTGTAAATGCCTCCGCTTATATGGGACGCACATTTGACCGGGTGAGCTAGAGGTCACCCCACCAATATCTCATTTTTGTAGCTAAAACCACATTACAGGTCAGTTCCACCTAATTCAGTCTTTCCCATCAGCGTCATTATAGCGTCACTCTTCATGTTTGCATCCAATATCTCTAACCGATTCCCTGTCGATGTCATGTGTATAGATCTCTTCATACTTTATGGAAAGACATGATAAAATTGACAGCATGTTGGTTTGGGACACAGGGTTACACTTTTTAGGAGTCGATGAACATTCCTGGGTTGCACCTTCTGCATTCACACTGTGCAACAACCTCACAGTCAAAACACCTGATGTTGTAAAAGAGAACAGCTGGCAAACGTCTGATTTGGAGGTTGCTCTAAGGTGTTCCTCACTCATGTTATAAAAGCTGTCTGCATCTTTTTTATTCTGTCTCATTAGTTGGTTATGAGTGCAGTCTGTGTGTGTGTTTCTATTTGTTTGGTACCACTTTGTTATAGGGGATCCTTTATAAAAAGGTTGAAATATTGAACTCAATGACTCAATAAGAAACAAACATAATCCTTTATAGATCTGTTAGAAGCCATTAATATGAATGCATGTGGGTTGCCAGTTTTGTGACAGATCCCCTTGGTCGGTTCTGCTCTAGTATCACTGTTGCATTTTTAGCCAGCACTTCTCAGTAAGAGCCATCCAACAGATCTTGATGAATGTAAGTTAGACCGACTGCCAACTGCATTACGAAATGGGTTTCTTACTTTCTACTGAGCAATCACGTCTGGAGTTATAAATGTTAGTAAGTCATTAATAAAGGGTTTCTATGGCAACCCATTGTGCCTGCAGTTGTTATTGTTAGTAAGTTGTTAATAAATGGAATTTGGCTCTGCAGCTCAGTGGTCAATTGATCCACACGTTCATTGGTGAACTAAAGAGCTCAAGACAAAGCAAGTGTCTGGAGGAGGATACACACCAGTCAAAAGGATTTTTCACAACCTGGCAACCCTAATCGTGTTCATACTAATGGCTTAAAGCTAGACTATAAAGCATTAGTAAATGATTTACTAGCTCTAATGAGGCTATAAAGTTTTAACTTTACAACACTTCACAAAGAACACACACTGTAAAGTGGTGCTGCAGAGGTTAGGGATGTCTAAGTAAAAGCACTTGCCAGGTACTGATCTGTCCGCAGTTATTTGGATAGGCTGCTCCCACCTGCACTCTATGGAGGACAGTGTTTGCGTCCTCCAGTATGTGCATTCCAATGTGAACATAAATAAAGGTATTAAATATGTCTTCGTGTCTGTGTTTTTGTGTGTAAAGGAGAGCTCCTCTCCTGTCATAGTTAGCTGCTTCCTTCCTGACGTGCTTCTCAACAATGTTCAGGCGCTCGGACTCACACACACATTTCCTTCCTTTGGTGTTGGGTTATTGCCGTTCGTGTCAGAGGTGAGTGGGAAAACAGCGGGCAGTTTGACGAGTCGATGATTTCAATCCAGGGGACAGGGAAGTAAAAAGGAGATAGTGAGACGAAAAAGGAGACGGAAAGATGGAAGGAAGGCAGCAAACCTGCTAATGGGAAGCTAAAGGCGTGGGGGAGGAACCTGACCCTGTCAATCATCGTCAGTGCAGCCTGTGGTAATGTCAGCGTCAGCTAAAAAGCTAAAAGGTGTCACACAGCTGACACACAGTTGCATGAGCACAAAGAGTAAAAGCACACACACACACACACAGGTCAAATGACATGTGAGTGAGCGCTGCGGAAAATCTCCAGCAGTGAGCAAGGTAGAAATAAAGGAGTTAGAGCAAGGTTAAAAGATGGAGAGATGGAAAACAAAGAGTGAGCAGCCTACAGGGAGCAGGAGAAAAAATGGCAATGGAGTGAAACACTGCAGCAACAGCAGCTGTAAAAAGACACCAAAGAATAATAGATGGAGAGAAGTCATGCAGGGGCAGTGAAATAAAGGAGGGAGAAGAAGGAACACTGCAGCAAACCAACAAAACTTTCTCTTCAACTCTGTTCATTCACTCCCTCCCTTTTCTTTCTTTATTTTACTTTCTTTGCACAAAACTACCCAACAACTAATGAGGTGTGGGTAACAGAGCCCAACAGTGCAGCCAATAGAAATAGAATGAGTTGTATAGTGCAACCTTGTACTGTACGCTCTATGGGTGTGTGTGTGTGTGTGTGTGTGTGTGTGTGTGTGTGTGTGTTTGTGTGTTTGGGAATGCAAATTTAATATTTGTATGATATTTTTGTAGCAACATTTGTATGTGTTTGCATGTGGCGCGCTGGTAGTAACCAGATAAGACAGAGAACGTCTGGCTATATTATTACCTCCATGCTCTCTTTATCTCTCCATTTCTCTAATCTAATTGGTTCCTCAGTTCAACCAATCAGAAGCAGCACTGCTGAGAGTCAGTGTTGAGCAGGCTGAATAGATGCTACAAGTGGTAATGACGATCGCAGTGTGTGTGTGTGTGTGTGTGTGTGTGTGCGTGCGTGCGTGTTTGTGTGAGCGTGAAATAACCACGGTGACTCCGATTTGTTGCTATGGCACCCCATCTTCCTGAGGTGCAAAAATCACAGAACAATTTATACCCACAATTTCCTCTCTATAATGAAGCAGTGAATGCGCTGACCCTGGCATGCTCGCACACACACACACACACACACACACACACACACACACACACACACACACACGCACACACACACACACACGCACACACACACACACACACACACACACACACACACACACCAGCTTTATCCTCTCAGAGAGCAACCTCGATCTTTTGGTACAGATGTCGGATCACAACTAACCTCAAGCACTAAATGGAGTCATAAAAAAGAATGCCCGTATTTTCAGAAGTGAAATATCACACACTTACAGACACAAACTACAGTACAGTTTATCTGGAGTAAACTCCCAAACAAACATCCTTCAGTACCATTAAAGTCAGTTCTAGACTTTTTGCAGATGTCTGTTTTCTAGCTTAAAGAGAGAATTATTCTAGTTGTTCACAAAACCAATCGATGCATGTGTAACACTGCAGAAATATCGGATTCTCTTTGGATGCAAAATAATGATGCAAGGTGTTTTACAGCACACAGGCAGAGGAGGAGAAGAAGACAGACACAAGGATGTTGTTAGACTGTGTAATCCAACTGTAAAAAAGTTTATGGCACCTCAAGATAAAACAGGAGATCTGTGTCAAGTAGTAGTGAGTATAGACAGTGCTAGAAGTAAGCTGTGGTGGTATATGTTGTGGGGCTTTTGATCTTATCAGTTCTTTTTCAGCACACAGGATTTACTCTGTTACCATGGAATTGTAAATGTTTACATCTTTTCCATGTTGCTTGCATTGATATTTGATCGAAAGAGCTGAAAATCTCCAAACTGCACAACAATTTTCACATCTTGTCACCTAACTCTTTTTTTAAAGATGATTTTTTGGGGGTTTTTTGCCTTTATTCAAAGGACAGGTCCAGCATGAAAGGGGGGGGGGGGGGGGGGGGGGATAACATGCAGCAAAGGGCCGTGGGCTGGAACTGAACCCTCAGCCGCTGTGGCAGGGACGCAGCCCCTGCACGTGGGGCACATGCTCCACCAGGTGAGCTCATAGGCGCCCCTAACTCAACTTAACTGAATCAATAAAATGTCAAGTACAAGACAAATACCATCACAATTTACTAGAGCCCCAAGGTTTCATCAAAAGATTTCTAATTTATTATCTTTGAAAACAAGAATCTTGCAGCAACACAGCATAACAATATACAAGCTTCTTTTTCTTTAACTTTTTCTTTTTGCAATTATAGCCAGAAAAAATATATGATTCAGACCTGGACAGTAGATAAATCAATTATATTATAATAAATAGAATAGAATAAAATAAAATATAAAATTAAATTAAATTAAATTAAATTAAATTAAATTAAATCAATTATTAATTATTAATTAATTAAATTAATTACAATAATAATAATAAAAATAATAATAGATTTTCAAGCTTTTAAATATGAAGATTTTCTTGTTTTCTAAAGTCTTCTATGACAGTAAACTGAATCTGAAGTTATTTTTACAATTGGACAAACATACCAAGCAGTATGATGACATAATTTTAGGGTCTGGGAAATTGTTCTAGAAGCTTTTCATTATTTTCTGATTTTCTATACCAAACAATTCAAGGAATAATGAGGTACATACTTGGCAAATTAATTAATAATGAAAATAGCTGTTATTTGCAGCGCCAAATTATTAATCAGAGTTATGATCATTTTAATCCTCCGCTCTTATATAACTATTTGTTCCGGCCCAGATGGGTGGTCTGGCTGTACAGTTGAAATCTCCACAGTTGGGCGAGACCGAATGGACACAGAGAGGAGAGTAATGACAGAAAACTGTGTGCAGTCACAGGAAAGATGAACAGTCCACTAGTTTGACAGAAATGGAGCAAGTCCTTGAAGCTGTGACGCAGACGGACAGTCAACAGGTCAACACAAAAGACACACTATCTAGGTGTGAATACACAATGCCAATTATGGGCGTGCCAAAACATACACACACTCTGCCTCAACCTGTCCGAAACATGCATGACAGATGCACACACACGCCCCCGAATATATGTCCACATCCACGCCTAAATAAACAAACCTCAGTCACACGGGTTTGACATTGCTTTGGCCTCTTCCTTCCTCTTCCCTCACATTTTATCACTTTCCCTCTTCCTTCCTTCCTTCCTTTCCTCTCTTCCTTCAATTATTTTTCTCCTTAAAATCCTCTCTTCTGATATCCTCTTTTCCTTGCTTCAATTCCATTTTTTTTTTGTTGTTTTTTTCTGTGTTGTAGCTGCAGGTTTGTAATGACAAACAAATCAGTGCTGCTGTCAGAGTGCCCCCCAGTGTACAAATGCCTAAACTACACTCAGCAAGCAGACTGACTGGACCTCCTACTGCAAATCAAATCAGCTGCACATCTGACTTTAAAACATTCCTGAGATGTCTGAGCTGCATTTAAATTCAATGTGTGACTGGAATTAATTTTTATCTTTCCTTTTTATCTCATATTTCTCATATGCAAAAAATGATGATTAAGTGTGCACCCTGCATCTACTCAAAAACATATGAAGCAGCAATCTGTAACCTTGAGTGGTTAAAGAACATTCCCGCTGCACCTCAACACACCGTGCATTAGTGCTCTCATTCCCATGTGGATTATTATATACGACCGCACCGCCTCCTTTGCCTCATGAAGACTGACGACCACATTAGAAACCAATTTTTGAATTTTCTTGACAATTTCTCTCAGGGGTGCAGTAATCGTACTGTAGCTGCTGGGGAGAGGAAATTAAGAGCAACTCCTGCGCTGACTTCATCTGAATGCCCCCGCATCAATTACAACATTGGTCCACCTCCAAAACACAAACTTCAAAGTCGTATAAGTGCTCTCTCTTTCTCTGTTACACACACATACAGTGCACATCTCCATAAGAATACCAATGAGCTTATTGTTTCCATTTCAAAGGCAAGGGCTGGGCCTAAAGTGGGTAAGAATTAAACATCATGTCTGTCCCCAAAATACAGGATAAATAAGACGAAGAACGGAAAAAAGAAAAACAAGACAAGAAAGAGGGAAGTCTAATCCATTGAGAGGCTACAGTGCCAAGTAGGCCAGAATTACAGTACAGTATGTTGGCACTCAGACTGTGAATGCATGCATACTTTCTTTCCCTCTTTCCAATCTCATCCCCTCTGTTCATGTAGTCTCTTTGTTATCATGACATTTTCTCTCAGGTGAATCAGATTGACTATGACATAAGCACTCTAAGAAGTGTGTGAACGAGTGCATGCATTTATGCCTATATATGCTTTCATGTGTGTGTTACAAAGGATCTATAGTCTCTCAGCAGGAACTCGCTCCAGCAGAGAATCCTCAGTGGCACGATGTACTGCGAAAAAGGGCATACTGTATGTAATGCATGTGTCTACATGTGTCTCACACTGTAGCACTGTGAGCTGCTGAGTTTGAATTAGTGGTGTAATTTCACACATTTTATCACAATGAGGAAGTATATCTTGTGGGGCTGCCCCCTAGTAGTCGACCAAACGTTAGTCGACCAGAAAGGTCATAAGTCGGCAAGATGTCATTGGTCGTGTAGTCGCAGAAAAACAAACAAACACACAAATGAATTAAAACATATATGACGAGACCATGTGGGAATTCAATTTGAAAGGACAGGCACAGGAAGTGGCCACGCTCAGCAGTCACGTTACAAACCAATCACAGCCGAAAGATATCTTTCCCTTCCTCTGTAAAAATTCAGTCTGATGAATACAGAAAAGTTGATCATGGTAGTGCAGGGCTACCCAGAGCTTTACATCTGTCCCACAGACGATAGGCGTACACACTTATAAACAGCGTCTACAGGAAGATCAGCTCTGCACTCAGGATTTCAGGTAAACAGGCTATACGACGCTTGTTAAGGTTGCTTAGCAACTTCAGACACAATCTGCCACCGCGTTCTTGAAAGCTGGTACAAAAATGGCACAAGACTAGCGCCCAGTGCCCGCGGTATATTGTGTTGTGTTGCTGGGTATGTGGACTGTACACGCACTGATGCTCTGCACAAATGAAGTTCTTAACGGATAAATAAAGTTCTTTGATTGATTGATTGATTTGATTGATTGATTGATTTACAGGGCTGGTACCTGCAGTTATTACACAGGCTAGTTAATAACATGTCAGGCAGGAAATCCAAAGTGTGGGATCATTTTGAGAAGGTGAAGGACGAACCCAAGGTGATATGTAAACTCATCTTCACTGGTCGACTACAAACATGACGTATCATCTGAAACATGGAAGTAGCTACATGCCCATTAGCCCACAGCGTCATTAACAGGCGGCTCGCTCAGTGTGTGACGTGCACTTGTAGATAAAATATAGGCCTATATTAATGAAGGTTCATTAGTACGGTTTTGTATTTCTCTGTAATGTAGCACAGTGTTAGCAATGTTACTGATACTATTCTTTCTCACACCTTCAATTCAAACCATTGTGTTGCCCCGCCCAAAATATATCATTTAATGATTACATTAATATCGTAAACATGCAGACGACTAGTCGACTAATGGCCTTAAATGACGACTATTGGTCGACTAGGAAAATTCTCAGTTGGAGGAAGCCCTAATATCTTGATTCAAAATCATGAAAATAAATAGGGACATTGTCACTAGTGCAGGTGTAGATTTTCAGGGAGACGCGGGGGATATCTCCTCCTCAGCATTTAGAACATGTGCATTTGTCCCCCTCCAATAAAAACATTAAAGTAGCAGAGGAGTTTTACTCTGACAAAAGACATTTAAACCATAAACTGTTGCAGAAAAGGCCCAAATGGTGCATAAAAAAATCAATCACCAGAATGCAGAAAATTATGTGTTGGATGCTCAAAATGTTCTTGCAGAGGTCCCTTAAACCCCCAGTTTCATATGTGTCCCCGATATTGAAACGAAACCTCCCTTTGATTACTAGAAATAGAAAACAGACAAAAAAAAAATTAGACTTTGGGTAATCCTCTCCCCAAATGTTCTCCATCTGTTGAACAATCAAATGTACTTATCACATTGGGAACCACTGATCTAACACAACAGCAGATATAAAAGGAATAGATACTGCTTATTAACAGTCTGACAAATTGTTTTAAATCTATATTACCTCATGGTATACATCGCTGTATTGTCCTCCCCTAGTTTGGGTATTTTGCTAGATTATATTTCAGATGGTACTCAGTAGTCTGTACCAGATTACATTTTGAGAGTCCCGCACATCACAGAGATTAAAGGATAAGGGACGTGATTCTGCTCCATGATTAAAACACTTTATCTCATGATTACCGCAGCCAGGCCCTGCTCAAAGCACTCAACGTTAAAGTACTGACAAAGTGTAATAGTGACAGCGGGTAAGTGTGTGTATGCACCCTGGTGTGTGTGTGCCTATAGCAGTCTATCTAGGCGGCTGTGCTGCCTGCTCAATCTCCTCACTGCTGCTGAGGAAATCAGAAATCATTTTCTCTCCAATTTCCCTCACCTGTCATCTCTCCCCTCTTTCTCCCCTCTGCACCTCTCTCCCTCTTTTTCTCTCGTCGTCGCCCTTAAAGATGTAACTCGAGCCGGTTCTATTTTCTGTTGTTAACACGGTTTCCATATGCCTTTTCACCATTTGACAGGATTGCCAGAAAATAATTTGTTCCTGCCTTTTGTGACCCTCTTTAGTACTTCCCCTCGTTTCAGTCCCAACACCTGTTTCCAGAGACACTTGCTCAATTACACACAAGCACACACGAATACACGCACATAGAGCTGAATAGAGTGTTCAAAGTTACACATAAATGCACAAATACACACAACTACAAAGGTTAATATATGCTCTCATACCAGTTCCGACCACATTGGTCATTATATGCCATTATCAGCCCGAAGGCATATACTTTTAGACTGACAGGGTGATTTTATACACACACACACACACACACACACACACACACAGACAAACACACAAAATCATCTTTATCAGTCAGTGATCAAGGCAGTGAGAAAAGCAGCGCTAGAAACCTGCTGTCACCATGGTAACATGGCCATAACAACCTCCTCTTTTCCTCCCGGAAAAAAACAAACCTCTTTCCCTCCTCAATCCTCCCTTTATCCTCCCCTCTTCTCCTTATTCTCACTTCATCTCATCATCTCATTCTCATCCTTATTCTTCATTTCACCTGTCTCCCTCCACAGTCCTCTCTCATCACCTTAATTTCCCTCTACGTCTTTTTTCAATTCCATCCCTTCATTACTACGCACCTCTACATTCCTGTCACAACTCTACGCTTTCCCAACTTTCCCACTTAGCACCTTTCAGCCTCCCTTTCCCTTGTTACGCTCTCTTTTCCTTCCCCTCCGTCTACGACAAGTACTTTCAAGCCTGAAACAATATGAGTAGAAACGGAGAACACACGTGACACCGAGGCAGACCAAAAGACGGCTTCGAGGACTGAAATCAAAGATGATGCAGAGAAACAATCTGGGAAGGACAGGTTGGTAAATGCAAAAGACATTTTCAGAGCAAAATCCAGATTTTTTGGGGCACCCAGTTGAAAATTTGCTTTCACAGTGATACACTTAAAGTCAGCCCTGCCAAAATGCAATACAATGCAGTGTGATACAAGAACATGCAATACGCTGTGATGCAACACTCTGTCCATTTTCATGTAACACTGCTTGAAATGATACATTTGTAACTGCTTCCAAGTATGTAAGAGGAGGATGGTGTTACCATTCTGCCTGGAACATCATTTTTGGGGTAGAAAAGCATGAAAATGAGTCTCAAAAAAATCAGTGAATTAGAAATATGTTCCTGCAGTATTTGAGAAAATTTCAATAAAACAATGTGTTTTAAATAATCCATTAACATTAATAAACAAAGACTGCAGCAGCAATTTGTAAACCCATCTTATATTTAAGACCGTATGCTGCCAACACTGAGATGGACCACATGTGCTGCTCTAGTCTACAAGTTGACTCCTCTTTCATCAGGACATATACATGACCAGCATGTTCATGATTAAGCACACTGCTGTGCATACGTACAGTAAAGCTGTGACTGTGCTGAAACTGTTCCAGTCTGCTGCTCAGAGGTAAGTCTGTCTTTTCTCCGATTTGGGGCGGGAGACACGTGATGTGTGTGTGCCTCTGCTCTCCCATAGGAGGAATGACAGGTAGAGAGACAGACAAGACTACAGAGAGGAAAAACTCTAGAGGAAACATGAGAGGAAGCATAGCGCAAAAGGAGGCACAAAGAAATTCTCAGATGTTAAAAAAAATGAAAGTTACACATGTCCTCGCAGGTTTACGATACACTGAGGTCTGCGTATTTAGTTTTGTGATCCCCTCAGACATCTTTATGATAGAAGTCAATGTAGCCACTTTTTGAACATTAGTTTGACACGTGCGTTGGGATCAGTGTAACACCCGCAGCTGTTGTATGACACGAGGAAGTAGCCTGACAGAAGGCAGAGTCAACAGGATGACAGTCTGAAGCATGTCAAATCCAATGGATTTCGCTCTGCTCTCAGTTTGATTTGCATACAACTGATTCGACTGTCAAATCTGAGACTGTGCGACTTTGCAGATAACAAGGGAAGAAGGCCTGCTGCTCACTCACATCTTGCAGGTTCAAAACAATTACAGCCTTGGCTCAGGTTGCTATTTTCTGACATCCTTATTTATTGTTTTTGACATCCATATTTAGTTTTCCTGTTACCTCCTTTGCACAATGACAGTTTCTCCTAAATGCTTTGCTCCTCATGTTTCACTTCTCTAAAGAAACCTTAAAGATGGTCGATAACATTCATTGTAAAGCAAACCCTCTATCCATTAATTATGGTTTAGATCCCAGAAGTGACGAGGTAAAGAAAACAGCTTTATCAAAATTTAGCTTGACTTGATTAACCGATTGACCATGTCCATCATTTAGACAGTGACAGTATTCGAGAGAGCTCCAAGGAGAGTGGAAATGGTGATGTTGTCACCTGTGTGAGCTCCATGGCTTCAGCGACAACGAATTCTGATCACAAGATGAACAACTTTTCAGCTAGATTTTTAACAGGATCATTGGAAACCTCCAGGAACAGTTTAAGTCACCCTAAATTAATTTTTGTAATTAGGTTTGGGAACAAAGACTACGCCTTGAAAACATCCCATTTCCTCCCAAATTTTTTTCCTCTCTAACCTCTATTGAATTTGAGTTTACAAATGGACAGCTCCCCCATCTAGGCTCAACTCTCCTGCTTCCCTTCCATGGTTCCGTCATCCACCATCTGTGCCCTCATCACTTCATCCCTCAACTCTCATCCATTTATCCTCCACCCATCATGCCCTCATCCCTTCATCACTCTACCTTTACCTTTTTTATCCCTCACTCTTCATCCCCTAATCCATTCAACCCTCTACCTTTATCCATTCATCCTTTTACCTTCATCAATCCATCCCTCACCCATCATCCTCTCATCCCTTCATCCTCAAGCTTCAACCAATTATCCCTCACCCATAATCCCACATCCTATCATCCCTACATCCCTCTACTTTCATCCATCCATCTCTCACCCTTCATCTATCTACTTTCTCCATCCATCCCTCACCCTTGAGCCCCTTATTCCTTCCTTCCTAAACCCTTGTCAATCCCTCACCCTTTATCCCCTTATCCTTTCATCCCACACTCCACCATCACTTCATCCCTGTACCCTCATCCATCCATCCCTCACCCTTCATCCCCTAATTCTTCCACCCCTCTACATTCATCCCCTAATTATTTCACCCCTTTTCCTTCATCCATCCCTCACCTTTCATCCCATTATCTCTCCACCCCTCAACCCTCCTCCAATTACCCTCACCCTTCATTCCCTTGTTGCTTCATCTCTCGACCCTCATTCATCCATTCCCCACCCTTCATCTTCTCATCTGTTCATCCCACATTCCTCACCCTTCATCCCTCTACCTTCATCCTCTCATCCCTCCATCACTTCATCCCTCTACTTTCATCCATCCATCATCCCTTGCCCTTCATCCCCTCATCCCTTCACCCTTATCCATCCATTCCTCACCCTTCATCCCCTCGTCTGTTTATCCCACATCCAACCATCCCTTCATCTTTCTACCTTTAGCCATTCATCCCTAACCCTAAATCCCTTCATCTATCTTTCCCTTACCCTTTATCCCCTCATCCCTTCATCACATCATTCCTCTACTTTCATCCATTTATCCTCACGCCTCATCCCCTCATTGCTTCAATCCTTGGCTTCATCCATCCATCCCTCGCCCCTCATCCCTTGACCCTAATCCACATATCCTCACTGTTCATTCCTCAACTTCCTCCATTCATCCCTCACCCTTCATCCCCTCATCCATTCATCCCACATCCTACCATCCCTTAATCCTTCTACCTTCATCCAAACCCTCACCCTTCATCCCTTAACCCTAATCCATTAATCCCTCACCCTCCATCACCTCATCCCTTCATCCCTTGATCCCCACCACTTATCCTTCCCTGTAGACCTTGATCATATGCAGTAAACTAATCTAAATCTTAAACTTTATTGTTGTGGTCTTTGTTAGTGAAATACATCTCATAATTGGTGTCCCAAGGTAAAGTTCACATCAATCAGAGAGTCATTTCTTGCCGTACTTTCACCTGTTAATGTGACATGTGTAATACGGAAGCATCCATTTCCTCAGGTAACCCCAAGTCATTAAAGTTGGTTTAACTTTTTTTTATCACCAACAAAAAGCTGACACTACTCCCTCCTCCCTCGTTAATTTATCTCTGTGTTGCCAACAGTAAAATGTCGGCAATATTTTTAGGGTAAATATGGAAAGTGAATGACAGTGCCCACTTCTGACACCTCCAAGCACAGAGGGCGTTTTCAATTAACTTCTTCAGAGGAGAGAAAGAGGGAGATACAGAAAGAGGGTGTCAGGAAGAAATGATTGAGCTGTCACTCTGCTCTAAATTCAGCTGTGGATGCAAATGAGTCAAAATAGTTTTTGAAACGAGAGTGTGTGAGGACCTGTGTATGTAAATTTTCATGTAAATGTGAGTGTATCTGTATATTTGTGTATGTATGAGTGTGTGTGAACACGCTGATAAAGGACTCTCCTAAACTCCCCGTCAAAGCCATACTTTTCTCTCCGTCTCAGTTTATCTTTTATTCTCCTCCCCTCTCTCTCCCTTTCCTCTAACGTCCCTCCCTTAATCCCCTCACCCACCTCATGCTCTTACGTATATTCACTGTTTCATTATTAAGCTGCCATTCTTACCCTGAGCGACTTACATTAATGCAAACAGTGGAATAAAGTGAAAGCTCATCTGCAAACATTAAGTGGCAGCTTTGACACGCTCCTGTACACACCCTGACTTCACTACAGATAAATGAAGGCAGAAGTCCAAACACAAATCATGGCTGGATTAACGCAACCCTGTGTCTTTAAATTCCGTGTCTAACCTTCAATATACACAGCCTTCCAAATAAGGATGAATTACCATTTCCATCTATAGAGCAGCACATTCACAATGACCTATTGTTGGGCTTAATGCCAAAATAAAATGCATGTCTTCCCGTGGCTGACCAAGAGGTGTGGCTAAATGGGCCCAAAATCCAGCTCTACGCTATGCAAGGACAAATGTGTGTGTGTGAGAGCACAATGCACAAGTCCTCACACCCAAATTATACAACAGGTCGCCTGTCAGTTTCTTCCAAACCCATGCGACCACTCCACAAATGACTCACATGAATATTTCTGCCACTTTTATGGAAAGTTGAGGCAACTAAAGCGATTTGGTTAAAGCTAGGGAAAGGTCATGGTCATTAGGGAAAGATCACCGTCTTTGTTATATTGTCCTGAAGTTGTCAAAGTCACATACTTTGCATACAGCGACAGTCCGCCCTGACCTCCTCTCATTAGCACTGTCACAAAAGGTTGCTTCCCGGGAAATCACAGACACAGGTGGGTTTTAGAGTTAAAATAAATAACTGGTGCTTGTAATGCAACTTGTTAAGTGAAAGGCAGATTAATTTGGAAAAAATTACATTTCTGATAGGTCATGATGTTACCAAAATATGTATAAAAAAGTAAAAAAGTGACAAAGGTGTGAGTTGTTCCTGACGTGCAACAAAACCACCAGGAGGCTGAAGGAGATCGGGTACAGTATATTCCCATACAGTCCTGAGAGGTGGTCTAGTCAAGTTAAACAAGCAACAGCTGTGGAGGTATATCATCGGTTTGGAGGGCCTTTTATGCATCTTGAAACCTGTCCTGTTTAGAAGAAGAACAAGAACAAGAAGAACGAGAGGAAAAAGAAGTACAAGAAGAAAAACAAGAACAAGAGGAAGAGGAAGAACAAGGAGAAGAAGAAGAACAAAAAAACAAGAACAAGAAGAGGTAGAAGAAGAAGAACAACAACAAGGAGAACAAGAAGAAAAACAAGAACAAGAAGGAAAAGAAGAACAAGAAGAGGTAGAAGAAGAAGAAGAAGAAGAACAACAACAACAACAACAACGAGGAGAACAAGGAGAAAAAGAAGAAGAACAAGAACAAGAAGGAGAACAAAAACAAAAATAAGAACAAAAGGAAGAACAAGAAAAGGAAGAAGAACAAGAACAAGAGGAAAAACAAGAAGAAGAAGCTACCAGTCCATGCTCCATAATTGACCTATGCAGGGTAGACTTGAACTGGCAACCCTCAGGTTCCCATACCAAGGCCCTATGGACTGAGCTACTGCTCAAAAGTGCACTATTTACCTTGCACCATTTTACTTGAGTGTCTGAATTCTGCATGTGGAAGTTAAACACTAAATTGTGCCCTAAAATTTTTAACAACAAATTGAATAGAGGAGTCCATGTACAAGACTTGCTGCTAACATTCCTATGCTGCAATGTGCCACATTGTAAAGTTTTACTGCTCGCTGTAGAGCAAACTATTGAGTGTCTATTTTATCAGGAGCAGGGACTGAGTGAGGAGGGAGTGATTTCAGACACAGCCGACTGTCATCACCCTCCAATTTAACACCTGCGTAATTAACTTAATTAACTTCTGTGGACTCACCTGTGGGACTGCAGCTAAACACTGTTACATTTATCTCTCAACACTGTAGGATGAATAACCGGGGCCAGTCCCAGTGGGGTACTGCCTGCTCATCTATGCCAGCAAGTTACGAAATGGGAAACTGCAGTGTACATATCTCTTTGATCACTGGCAGTGTTTCAGCTATCTGCACCAGCTGCGGCACATTTACTGTACATTCAGTTGTACATCAAACAAATCTGACTGTCATTTGTGATTCATGTGGAGTCGTAGTATCAAAGTCAAAGTGGTACAAAAGAGCACATGCAGTGTAATTTTGCTAATGACACATCACAATCTTACAATAATCAAAATCTCACACAACATCTAGTCTCATATCATGATGTTGATAAAATATCTATGGTTAAATTTAGGTAGTGATGTCAGGTGTTAAAAATTCAATGTCTAATGTCTAATGCCCAGCCAGCATTTGTATGTGGAGTCCATGTGGGTAGTGAAGGGGTTGTAAAATGGGCCCTCTCCATGGGTTCCATATTGGCCCCATCCCAATTGCCCACATCGATTGCTTTACCCATGTGGGCCCCACATGGTTATGCTAGGGCTACCTGGGTACCAAGTGGGTATGGACCCAAAATGGCATGTTATCTAGGGCCCACTTGGGTAAACCCACATTTAATTGGCATGGGGGCCAATATGTAACCAATAAACAATCCCACATGTGGCCCATTTTTCAGCTCATTTACCACCAACAACATCAGGTTGATGTAAAATACTGACAACAGATGAGGTTGGTATTTTGTTGCTTTGAAGTTGTATTGTTAAGAAACCAAAATCATCTTCCAACCGTCTCATGCTTGCGTCATCTTGACGTAGAATAATGACATTTAGTTGTGAGGTGTGAAGAGAAAAACCCAAAGTCTGCAAAACGTCATAATGCTAACATCCACACAACGTGAAATTCTAACGTTGTTAGACATTCAAAATATCGTCAACGTGATTTTCAATCCAACCAAAATTTTACGTCTGTCTAATGTAAGAATCCAACATCTCCCTGACATCATATTGATGTCCACTGCCAGCTGGGTTGCCCAGTTTCAGGCAGCTAACTCGGCATGGGTATGTATGCAATATCTATTTTACAAACAGCATGGGTAGCTTTCTGTCACTTGGCTTGTGTGTTAGGTTATTTGACCATACATAATGACTATTGTGTTTTATCTATGTTTACTTTCTATTGCTGCTCTGCATGTCTGATGTAATGCTAATCTGTGTGTTGGTGCTTCCTGTTCCTTGGGTGTCTGTTTGTGCTAACATGCTGTTTGTTGTTGTTGCATTATTGTATTGTACTGATGCTTTGCTGTTGCTTGCTGCTGCATGGCTTCTGTTCTATCTTGACAGTTTCTAATTGCTGTAGTTAAAGCTGTCTTTATGCTGTCTTTGTCTCGTGAATTTGATCCTTTTATTGGTTTCAAAACATTTTGCCAAAGGACTGCAGCTGAAAATTAGCCAGCTGGCTAACACTGGCACATTTACAGAAATGTTGATTAATGTGCGTTGTCCTTATAAAAAAAAAAAAAAAAGTTCCAACCATAATTAAACACAATAACACTTAATTATTGAGCAATCTGTCTCCAAGTAAGGCAAGTACAAGAAGACAAAGTGTTATCACACAAATATATGACCCAGGCAATCCTACAATCTGTCTGCACCCATACTGAATCTAAAGCTGAGCAAACAGCTGCAACATTGGTACCAGTAATAATACAGCCTCGCAAGTTGTATGTGAGCCACATTAACTAGAAGAAACCATTCTGGGTTAGTAGAGAGTCAATAGCTAATGTGTGCATCACAGGTCGGACCACTTCAGTCCTACAGTTGAACAGGCCACACAGACAGCAGTGGAAACAGTCTCCCAGTCTACAGTACAGTATGTTCCCCCCACAGGCAACAGCTATCACATCCATGAATCAATTTGTTGATGGTGGATAGTGTGCACATCAAAACAGCATACAAAGGGAAGGTTGACTGCACATTGAAATTTGCTAGATTTTATCTGTACATGTAGATATTTACCTAATGAAGGCCTTGTAGGTCAAAACAATGCATTAATACATTTTTTGGAGAGGTTGAAAATTTCTCATCTTCCAGATTATGCAACAGCTGGATGACTGGAATGCATTAAATAATGCTCTGAGGGTTGTTTTGCCTAATGATTTGACTGTTGAACATTCATCTAAATGTGTTTGACCATAATGAATGTTTGTTAAAGCTACAGATTTGAAGGTCATCCTGCCGTTTGACTTCTGATGAGGGAAATATGATCTACACACCATCCACCTTCTCTACCTATTAACTTTGCTCTATATCATCACCTTTACTCTAATTATATAAACAGAAATTAGGCCCACCAGATATTTTGCACCATGTGCCTACGATGCATGTTTATGTAAATATACACACCTCCCATGTAATCTTGCACAAAGCTGCAATTATGTCGTCACACTCTGGATCTGACCTTAAACCAATTATATGCATGAACTGCCTACATTGAGTATAGAGTACCATTATTACTCAGCCTGCTCTCCTATTGTTGACAATACAGGCATATAAATGCATACACACACACTCAAACACACGTATACATATCGTACAGTACACACCACGCTTCCTCTCATTACACTGAATGAATATGCTGGAAAGGAAGGTAAAGGTGTGCGTGTGTGTGTGTGTGTGAGTGTATGTGTGTGAGTTTGTGTATGAGCCTTGTCTGAGTAAACAGTGTGGTGGTGTTTGAAGCGATAAGGCTTCCGGTCGTCTGTTGGTTCAGTTCCTGTGTGACGCTGGAGATAAGACAGCAACGCCTGTGTGCATACACACATGCATAAATTTACACACATATGATGTATCACACTCACAGGGATAAACACACACACACACACATGCACACAAAACCAAAACCTAAACCTATGTCTAGCAGGATACATCTCTGTCTGTCTCACACACTAACAGAAACAAAGGATAAAGCCATATCCTCTGATGTTCACAAGCTAACATTTACACCAGTGAATGTCCTGTTAAAGCTGCGCAGGACACAAATCCAGTGCACAGGAAAAAGAGAGAGCAATAAAAAGATAACATGTAATATTTAATGATACACAGACAAGGATGCTATTACTCTCTGCAGTGCATGCAGACAAAGCAAGAACTCAGCAACACTATACTGCTCAGTAGCATCCATTAGCTGACAAAACTTAAAGAGATCCTCACTAGCTACGTTTATAAAACTATGATGATCAAGCCACAAATTATGTTTCATTAGGTTTAAGAAAACGCAAAGATTTTGAGGTGAAAGGGTTTACACCTACAAAAGAGCTGTGAATCAAATCTATTAACTGTTTTAGTGCTTATCAAAATGTGTCCACAGCATCCAGTATCAGTCAGGTCCTGTTTACATATTCTTTAATCAGAATGTACTGTTCTGGTAACAGAATTCAGGTATTGGATTGATACCAGTACAAGCAATTTTAAACCATTACACATCCCTATTTCCCCCTAACTGATATTGTGAAAAGTACGAGTTAATGGCTGACATTGTACCAACGCCACTCCATGAGGTGATATATAACATGCTGGTAAAATACTGGTTTGACTTAAAACAAGATTTGAGAGCTGTCTGCTGTTGGATTCATTCAAAGTTAAATAACTTGATTACAATAAAACTAGAGAAGTAAATTTAGATAGTCTGCAAAAAAGATAAAGTGATTTATTTTAGTGTAAACTCACGTTATGAGACTTCAAACAACAGCTTAGCCAGCATCTATACTGTACACTTACACTAATGGTGCTGTGACGTCCAAACTAATGAAGGAAAATATCTATCTATAAAGCAAGAAATCTCTGTCTGTCAGTCTGTGTCTGTGGCTCGCATAGCTCTCTGACTATTTGTCAGATCAACCTGAGCTTTCGGATATGGCTTGCGCATGGCACGATGGTGTGCATCCTTCATTTTGAAGTTTTTTGGATTCATATTTCACAACATTATCATTAAAATTTTAAATCCCATAGACCTCCGTGTAACCAGTCAGCCTATCGCGCTCTCGCTCGCAGCTGTAGCCACGCCTCACGGCATAAAAGATCAAAGTATCCTACTGCTATACCGCTCTGCGTCACCCAAAACTTTGCACACGGCTTACCCCGGATGTCCACTGGATCCGTCAAGTGGGCGATTCAGCCACGGCGCGGGTGACTGGAGCTAATCGCGGCCATTAAGTCAACGTAAACTGCTCCACCAGAAGCGGCTCGGCGCTCTGCTCCGCTAAAAATATGCGCCGGGTCTATTTTTTGACGGACGCCACACGACGAAGCGTCAATTTCCACAGACCAAATGAGCCAAACAGGAAGTCAGGCGCAGAAAAGACGAGAGTATCCGGTCAATTTTCAAAATAAAACACCCATGAAAACTTCCGGAGCGTATTTCACATCGCTGCAACAACATGACGTCAAAGTTTGTGGCCCCCGGCAGGTAGAGAAATCTTTTCTTTGTTTGTTGATGTCTTTGTACCTCCAGTGTTTCCGCAAATTATCGTGTGACATCATGATCTCGCGATCAATTCCAGCCGCTCACGTGCGCGCCGCTATAGATACGCTTCCAGTGGACATTGACGCCCGGCACAGGACAGAGGAGTCCGTGCCACGGCCGGACCACGCACGCAACGGATCCAGGGTACACCCGGGGTTATGGCATTGCCTTTCGTCCCTCCCCCATATAGGAATAGATGAAGTGGTGCAGTTTGCATTAACATGACATGTTTCAGTAATCTCATGGGTAAGTAGTATTTCTTAAGTTTCACCACGCTGTTCTCATCTGCTCATGGTGTTTGCTGACATGGCTACAACATGGTTACATTGACTAAAACATTGCCTAAACTTCCCATACCAAAGTATGGCTAGGTCGGAAACGTTTGTTGGGTTATGTGCTTGCTAGCTACCATTTCAAGATTGTTCGCCTACGGAAAGCTAGGAAACCTAATGATGTTGCATGTCTCTCCATATCTCAATGTACGTTCATGTCTTACCCAATGTACAGTTTCTCTATTAACACTATGTAAGAGTATGTACACCTCTTTGTACATCCAACCATCAAACACAGCCTCATTTGGCCATACATGAAAAATCTACTTAAGCTTCCACTTTTCTATAGAAAAACATGCTTCCTACGGGCACTGCACTAGTGATATTAATTAACCAGGTGCCACTGAGTTTTTTGTTGTGTTTTCTGTGGTAACTTAAAAAAGTAAGACGCTAAATTACTAATCCATTCAAAGCTACAGAAATGTTACTTATAATTTTAGAAGCTAGGCTCATGCTATGTTCTTTGAAGCTAATTTAGAAATTTTCAACAGCTCTCATTAACCATTTCAAATGGGCAAAATCTTATGTCACTAAAGAGCTGCGTACATGAAGTGTATTACTTCACTCAGCACTTGTGAGAGTGTGAGCACCGAGGAGTCCACCTGCCTCACACACACAGGGTGACAGGGATAACTGTTAGCATCACGTGCCTAACATCACCTAACAGCCTTGACGACAGAGTCGAGCTGTTTCAGTGTCAGTGTGAGTTTGTTGGGCCTGTTTAACGGCTCGGTGTCAGATGTTAGCTGTAGCTGTCGTGTTAGCTCGTGCTACACAAGCAGACGTTGAGCTGACCATTCTTTGTAACAGAAAGTTTGTTATCTTTTAGGATCAGAATGCAGTGAGGTGGATTGTCTCTCATATAGGGGTCCACCTGTGTCTCAAAAAATTCATGGTATTACCCTGGCAGCAGCAGAAAATACCCGTCTAGGCAGACTCCACTGTCTCATCACCCCCCACCCCGTATTGTAGGTATATTGGGTTAAACGGTTGATTATTAAAATCTCAAGTACTTTACAAAGTACAAAAGTGTATATTTATATGTATATAATGTGAGACATTTTGTCCGTGTAACATTTTTATTTTTTTGCTTAATATAAAAACAGAACGGATTTGAATGCAGTCCGTTAGAATAAGCTGTATTGTACATTCTTCTGATTAACACTGATGACTTTTTTGTAAAAGCATAATGACCTCCATTTTAATGGAGAGACATTATGTAATCTTTCCTAATGAGACAGCAAAAGCCAGGCGGTAAGAGGCAGACAGGGAAAGACAGAAAATACGAGGATGAACCCGGCGAGGAGTAAGACGATAAAAGGGAGACAAGAGCGAAGAAATCATATAAAGAAATGAGAAACAAAGAGAGGTGAAGAGACAGAGTGAACAGGAGGTGAAGAGGAAGAGACGATACAGGAGAGATGGAGAGAAAGAGACCATCAAGGGAGGAAGGGAAATAAGGGGGAGGCCACAGGCAAGTTTAATAAGCAACTGTAGAACGATAAAACAAGGCAGATAACACCCACACAGTGATTTAATACACACACACACCAGCACGCACACACACACACATACACAGGCAGCATAGTAAAGTAAATGGAGCAGTGAGGAGGACTCCCAAAGACACAGGAGGACAGAGAAGTGTGAGATGAGGGCTAGCAGAATTGACAGAGCGCATCCATAAACACACTCATACACACACACTCTTACACAAAAGCTTTTCTACACACACAAACTCATACACATAAATATGCATGCAGCCATGCGCACACCTATATTCCCACACACGTGCTGATTATACACACGGATATGCTGACATTTAATCCGGCACCCCTTACAGTGCTAACATGATTTTCCATGGCAAGGTAATTAAGAGGCTCAGCAACCTGTAGACCTACTCTGTCTCTTTCCTCACATATTCATTCTATCTCTCCCCCTCCTGTCAACTCACTCATTCATTCCGTCTGTCTTCCTTCACTTACTCATTCTCCATATCATCCTCTTTCCCAAGTCATTAATTTTCTTTCTTTCTGTCTCCTTCCTCACTCATTCATCCCCTCTCTTTCCTCACTCATTCATCCTCTCTCTTTCCTCACTCATTCATTCTCTCTCCCTTTCCTCACTCATTAATTCTCTGTCTCTTTACTCACTCGTTGATACTCTTTTGCCTCGCTTATTCATTCATTCTCTCTCCCCCTCCTTGTTACTCAGTCATTCACTCTTTCCTCACTCATTCATTCACTGTCTTTTCTCACTAATTCATTCTCTCTTTGCATCTTTTCGCACTCATTCATACTCCTTTTCCACACTCACTCATTCTCTCTCCTTCTCTGTTTAACTCACTCATTTATTTTCTCTTTCTTCAGTCATTAATTCTCTTTCTGTCTCCTCACTCATTCATGCAATCTTTCTTTCCCTACTCATACATGCTCCTTTTCCTCTGCCATTTATTCATTTTCTCTCTCCCCCTCTGTTTAATTGCTCAGTCATTTTCTCTTCCCTCACTCATTCATTTGTTTTCAATTTTCAATTTAATAAGCTTTATTGGCATGATTGTAGATTAACAATATTGCCAAAGCCATTACAAATTTACAAATAATGTACAATAATAAACGTAAGTATGGAAAGAAAAAAAAAAAAAAAAAAAATATATATATATATATATATATATATATATATATATATATATATATATATATATATATATATATATATATATATATATATAACAGATAATTTAAACATATAATATACATCAATAAAACTGAAAAGAACAATATTGCCAAAGCCATTACAACAATTGATGATCAACATTTAACATGGAGACATGTGACATATGTGACATTGGAGACATATATTGTATATTGTTGGATGCTGAAGGGGGTTGAGGACATGACGGTGACATGACAGTGTATTCTATTTCTTGTCCTCATCCATTCATTCTCTGTCTGTCTCTTTTCTCAGTCATTCATTCTCTCTTTTACATAATCATACATCTGATCTCTCTCTTCTCCTCACACAATCATTCTCTCTCTCTCTCTCCCTCACTCATTCATTCTTCCTATCCCTGTCTCTTCCTCACTCATTCACTCTCTGGCTCTCAGTTTAATGAGTCCGGTTTAGCTTTATCTCTTAAACACTGTACAATTCATTAACGATGACAAAAGACAAAACCGGCCTGAGGGTGTTGTGTGTGTGTCTGTGTGTGTGTGTGTGTGTGTGTGTAATAAAATCTCTAGTTAAGCAGCCAATTAGACCCTTCATCCTTCGACAGAGTGCAGCAGCTTACTCCTCTTATCTTCCTACTAGAATCACTGTACAGCAGCATACTGTATGTGAGAATGGACACACTGTGGTGTGTGTGTGTGTGTGTGTGTGTGTGTGTGTGTGTGTGTGTGTGTGTGTGTGTGTAAACTGTCTGCACATGACTTTCTGCATTAGCGTAGTGCAGCAGCGACAGCATCTGACATTACTGCTGTGATATGTGACGGCATTTGAAGAAAATGCAACTGGAATGACAAGACCGTAATATAATGAAGGTCAATAAAGGTTCATAGCAGTTGACAAAGCCCCTAATAACATTTTATAGACAGGTACACACACACACACACACACACACACACACACACACACACACACACACACAAACAGACACAACATCTCTTTCTGCACAAACACAATGACATTTCAGAGGTTAATAGTGTGCTCAAATGCCTTATGCTCCCAGTCATTTGTCAACATTAGCTTTCTAAAAGGGACAGTTCACTGATATGCAAGGGACTGGCATTTTACACAGTCAGAGCCATTCATTATTAATAGCTGCCATGGATGGAGGGAGGGAGTAAAGAGAGAGGAGGGAGATACAGAGAGATAGAGGGAGCGGGGCGTCATAAATCAGTGATGACATCTGGAACTCAACAAAATCCTAACACCAGTAATGAATTAAAATTAATTGATCACCGCATTTTGTATACAATATTCACAGTGTTGCTTTTTTAAACATTCTCAGCCATCAGGTAGTAGGGATGTCACGATACTAGAACTTTAAACTTTCATACTACTACAAAAAAATTATATTTGATACTTCTTTGATACCACAGCAAAAAGAAAAAAAGCCCTAGGCACATTAAAAAAAAGGATATTTCTTTCTTCTTCTTCTTTTAAATAAATAACCTGCAGAAAGAGCCGATATAGAAAAAGTTACTGGGCCCACTCCACCAGTCATGTGGTGAGTTCGTTGCTAGACATAATGCCCTCACAGTCACAGGTTGGAAATGGGATCATTGTTCTCCACCTTGTTTCATCTGTGCAGCCTTGGGATAAAACTCTGATTGCAGATCTTAATTAACAAAGATCGTATCAATTTAAACACATGGTATCAAAGTATCTGTGTATCAATACACCTGGGGTGACCTCTAGTATCTTTGCCGCATGTCATTCCCAGTATCTTTACCACTCAATCTGTCACTCTAAAGCTGTTCTATAATCAAGGAAAAATCTCTAAAAATATATATAGATACATTTGACAAGCCTATCTGCGATGTTTTAGATGAAGAGATGCAAGTTCAAGGCATATTCAGACATATATTGAGCTAGTTATATGTCTCATTTGAGTCATAGCTTTCACTGTATATACCCAGGTCTCCCCAGAAAGCGGTATTAACAGTGAGAGGATTATCCCAATAAAATACAGTAAACTAAACCATTCATTTTAGCATGACACTCATGTATGTATGCATTTTAATGTGGCAGTGTGGCTCTGCTCATGTCTGGAACAAATCCAAGCAACTGACAATCTTATCTCGAGGTTCATAGCAGCAGTTCTGGAACTTTTGATCATATCACATGAAGAAGACAGAGTTCAGCCTAGTTGCCATTGAATTGTAGATGTTTAAATATTCATTTTTTTCTCTGCACAAAAGATTTGCTTGTATGGGTAAACCTACAGGGAGCTATCACCAGAATCTTAAGCTCCCCTTGACTTTACGGAGCTTTTCAAAGTGAGTTTAACCTTATCGTTGCCCTGTAATTTCTGAATGTGTAAATAAATGTTTGCTTACTCGCAGCCCCAAACTGGCCAAAAAATATAAGTTTTATAAGTATTTCCATTACACTCCATTTTTCAACCGCTTATCTGAAGCCGGGTCGTGGGGGCAGCAGGCCAAGCAAAGCACCCCAGACATCCCTCTCCCCAGCAACACTTCCCAGCTCCTCCTGGGGGACCCCAAGGCATTCCCAGGCCAGGTGAGATATGTAATCCCTCCTGTGTGTTCTAGGTCTGCCCCGGGGCCTCCTACCAGTGGGACGTGCCTAGAACAACTCCAGCGGGAGGCGCCCAGGAGGCATCCAGCCCGAACCACCTCAACTGACCCTTTTTGAAATGAAGTAGCAGCGGCTCTACTCCAAGCTCCCTCTGGATGTCCGAGCTCCTCACCCTGTCTCTAAGGCTGAGCTCAGCCACCCCACGGAGGAAGCTTATTCCTGCTGCTTGTAGCCGCGACCCAAGTTATATTTCAACATCTATAACACAGCCGTGGCTAACAATTATTTTCGTATCAATTAATCTAGCAATTATTTTCTTTATTAACTGTATTATTATTACTTTATAAAATATCAGAAAATACTGAAAAATGTCACGACATTTCCAAGTCCTCAGTGACACTTCATTTCAAGCCTTAAGATTTTCAGTTTACTGTGATGTAGGACAAGAAAGAGCAACACATTTTTACATTTGAGAAGTTTAACTTTCATTATGTTTAGCATTCTTGCTAAAAATGGACCCAAACGATTATTCGATTACCAAAATAGCCGACAATTAACTGTCTGTCAGTCAAGTACTAACTGGAAAAATGGCATCATCTGCTGATGAAGATCATGTGAAATGATCAAAAGCTCCAGAGAAGCTAAGGACCAGTGTGTAGGATTCAGAGTCATCTCGCGGTGTGGATGCAGATTGCAACCAACTGAATACTCCTGCCGTCATCCCTGTCTTTCCAAGCATGTGGACAACCTATGGTGGCCCTCAGGTAACATCAAAACACTGATGAAGCCAGTGTTTGGTTTGCCCTTTCTGGGTTACTATAGAACAACACGGCATGTTCCATGGAAGAGGACCCACTCTGTGTGTAGATATGAAAGGTTCTAAGCAAACGAAAACACAATGCCTCTTAGTTTCAGGTGATTAAATACTAATAAAAACATAATTTTGAATATTATTTCTCCCAACAGATGCCCTTAAATCCTACACACTGGACCTTTCATGGATCTTGAGTTGAGACTTTGTCAACTGGTTTTTCAAGGTCAAGAATGAGTTTCCACCTGAATAAATGGACAGCCCCGTTATAAGCTGAGATAGGGTGGTACATATGGAATATGTGGTAATAAAACCTCCACGCCTGCCTGAACTACCCCAATGCTCCATATCAAGAAATGTGTGTTTACACAGGTCATCTCTGCAGCACCAGTGCAGGATGGACGGGTGACTGGTTCAGGATGGAAACCACTGTGTGTGTCGGCTCTGATGCCCTGTTGTCGGTCAATTAGGTTTCTCTCCTCTTTTCTCTAATGGGTCTGTGTATCCTTCCTGTTGGGAAGCTGATGGAAGACACACCTCGCAGCTGGCCTCACAAGATCAACACGGCCATCATTCACACACACGCACACACCTGCACTCACGCATGAACGCATACACACATTGACAGGAAACAATTTGGCAGCTCACTGGGCAAACTGTAGGTTACTGGACAATATAGTGTAATGGTCATCAAACATCACCATCAGCTACTACAAACACATCACATCTATTGTATGACTGCAACCATTAAGAAACAATATTACCATGGAAGATACCGATTTCTGATTGGCTGCAAGGTGTCGGCTTAAATTGTGTATCAAGACACCTTAACGACCTCTGACGGACAGTTTGACCATCAAAAGTGCACAAGGTATAATAAAGTGCTGGTAGCCATAGCAACAGTACTTCTGCTTAGGAGTAACAAAGGGCAAAACATAGTTTTGAGTGGAGGGCAACTTTGAACAATAAGGCAACAAATCAGGCTGATACCAGTACTCTAAAGTGATATCAATACCAGTAGAGTACTTCATTTGATACCCACCCAATATGGGCTTCAAATTGCTTCAGACATTGAACATAACCTGTGTATATTTGGGACAGTGCTTTTAATTCCTTTCACATAAAACTCTTGCTCAGCAAAGATAGGAAATACTTTATTTAAACTAATATGAGTATTAGGCTTCTTGTAAAAAAAATATTAGGCTATCTAATCACGTATTAATTACAAATCATTCAGCTGATCTAGCTGCCACAGGCAGCACATCTATGACAAGCTCACACACTAAAAGAGAGTCAAGAAAGTCATTTTTTGGCACTTGAGGATTGCAGCACCAACACAACATCTCTCTTTATCTTCTTGAAACAACAGCAACCCACCAACATGTTCATAATTTGGATTAATTTATGTTGTAAAAGCAGGTGACCAAAGACATTAAAGCTTCTGCTGCTGCTGAGTGTGAGCTCAGAGTCTGACTGGCTGCACACACACTGACAGGGCTAACTGTTAGCATCACACAGCTAATATTAACTGTTTGCATGGTGTAGGATGTTAGCTGCTCGTGTTTACTCGGCAGAGCTGATCATTCGTTGGGAGGGTAGCAGCTCTTGAAATGGCTGTAACAGAAAGTTTACTGATCAGGCAAGGAGTCAAAACAGTCCTTGATCGAACCCTAGGCACAAAGGGGATCAAATGCAGGTATCATTTGACTGGAGACATTTTAATTCGGGCTGCCCATTGAGATCTGAATCATCAGTCAGAGACCCCTGAGTTGCCTGAGATTGCTTCAAGTCTTTTTGCAAGTCAGTGTGCTGTGCAGTGTACTTCTGGGGATGTTTTGGTTTCCAGATTTTGCTGCAGAGTGAGTGCTCTTGACCTTCATGCTAATCTTTGATACAGACAGCTGTGGATGTGCTGCAGTGGCACAAAGAAGGAGAAACTTTCCACCATAAGGCTCTGACATACTCTATATGACACTCTGACTCTGACTTTTTTTTATATCTAATGTCTGCAAAAAAATGTTGTTGAACATTTCCAATCATTCGTTAGTGCCGTTAGCTTGTTTACTATATTACATGAATGCTGCTGTCATGCTGAAGGTCCCGCTGAGCCCTGTTCAAACTTTATATGGGAAAACAGCTTATCATATCCGCATTAAACTCCTGAATCTGATTCAACTGACATCATTTTGAGTCCGGTACAACCCTAGTTTTTATACTACTACTTGTATACTATTTTGATTGATATTTTTGAGGTATTGAGTGCTGATACCCGACCCTAGCCACAAAGGACACAAAGATATCACGTGAAAAGAAAAGATGTTCATCTGTCAGTGTCAGATTTGAGACAAAAATGCTTGCCAAAACACTAAACACAGCTGCACAGGAGATAACAAAAGAAAATGAATAATCTAATATGTAACAGTGGAGCAGGGCCAGAATGTATCATCCCTTAACTCATATCTCTCAGACAATTAGCCCTTTCTGACTGCTGAGAATTAAACAAAAATGCAATTTTCTAAACAATTACTCTGAGGTTCTCAGTATTTGGGCAAAACAACATTTATTAATAAGTGTGATTTCTTTCTGCACACATACCCAGACCTGAAGAAGATCAAATCTGAGTTGTCTGTCATCCATCACACTCCTCTCCATACTTTCTTTATCTTTCCCCACATCTCTTGTCAGCTCCCTGATGTCCACCATCCGCCCTTCCATTTTGGGAAAGGCCAGTCAGTGTACCTCTATGAATAAATTACTGCAAGGACCTAACAATACAGTAACACATAACAAGATGGAGAGAGAAAGATAGTGAGAGACAGTTACTGAGGGGGGAGGATGAGAGAACGACATCATCGCTGGGAATGAAAGTCAGTGAGGGAGAAGGAGGAAAAAGTGGGATGAGGAGGAGAGAGGGAGGGAAGGAGGGAGGTAGGGAGGGAGGAAGCCCACTTGGTCTCAGTTGTAATGTATTATGTATCAGAATGGGCTACCAGCAGGAAAAAGCATATGAGGAAGTTCTCTCATATGCTCCAGTGTGTGTGTGTGTGTGTTTGTGAGAGTGAGAGAAATATGAACAAAAGGGCTTAATGCATAATAAAAGCTTTCAACTGAACTTTACTTTTGTTATTATTAGAGCTAATTCATTTTATTGTATTTATTTTTTCCATAATACAAAAGTCTGGGTGGAAATCTGATTTTAAAAGTACAATTAGCATTAGTAGATTGACCATTTATTGTTTTTTAAGTTAAGTACTCTTGCACATTTTTAGCATCTGATTTGCAATTTCCCCAAAAATGTCTCTTATATCTGTCACCATAGCCTGGAATGTATAAATTATGACCCATTGGCCATGTGTAGCCCAACACCTTAATTAATATGGCTTGTAAATAAATTCAAAAATTCAATTATTGCTCGCTGACTGTATTAAAATGCAGTTCCTATTGTTAGCCCTCGGTGTCACTATCATATAGACATATCGGTCACAAGAAGCACTCTGCGTCAGAGTCACCAAGCATGAACACGGTGGTGAATACTATTAACTTCATCAACAATAGCTCTTAATCACCTGGAGATTCAGGCCACTCAGACGTGCACTGGCTTTTTCATGGGACAGTTATGGAGCGGCTCTATTCACTGAGATCTGAAAATTATCAAGTTTGAAAGGAAAAGGTCCCAGCCTTGTTAAATTGAGCACCCTCACTTGGCAGACAACGGTCATCTGAAAGTTTGAACAAAATCTTATAAGGAAAAGACAGGCTTATATCGTAACTGTATACACACATGAAATAAGTCGTTGTGAAGCTTTCAAATTTTTTTTGGAGGTAAATCAGTGAAAGCCATGTGGCACACTTCCCAACTATTCGGAAAATTATTTCCAGTTTCCCAAGTGCCAACATTATAGTGAAAATGGGAATTATGTCACTGATTGGTTGTCACTGAGAACGACGTTCACCTGATCTAGGGTTGGGTACCATACACATTTAAACCAATACTAGTACCGGTTCTAATACCTGGAACTCGGTCCCAGTATCCAACAGTACTTTTTTCACTAATTTACTTTCTCTGTCATATCAATATTTAATTCTTAAACAGGCTGCAGGGATGTCATACGAGTCTAAATTACAATTGCTCCACTGATCTTTTCTAATCAAACATGGTGCTAATCTTCTGTCCCTGTCTGTCTGCTTGTGTGTGTATGTGTGTCTGCTCAACTAGCAGTGATAGGATATAATATAGAAAAAAAATAGAAAAGACACCAAAACTATTACAGCAGATTGGCGCTGCAGTGAGAGTTTTGGTTCTCTAGGAAACCAACGGAGCGGCCGGAAAATTGGCCGACAGAGTGGCCAATGGAGCAGCTAATGGAGCGGCCGAAAGAGAGGCCAATGGAGCGACTGTTGGAGTGGAGCTCCATGGCCGGCTTTGCAGCTTCCAGGCGCTTCCACCTCCTGTCTGGAGCTGAACCATTGTCATCTTGTCTAAACATAGCATTCTCACCTAGATGCACTCTCAGGTACCGACATTTGGCATCAATAGATTTAACATGAATCCATACTCAGTAGTACCAATATAATTTGATTGGTACTGTACCCTTAAAAGAACTGAGTTTGGTACGCAACCCTAACCTGATCTAAGACCCCTTCTCTGTTGAAAGGAGGATAAAAGGACAGACAGCTGGAGCTTATTAAAATGCAATGTGATGATATTCTCTGAAGTTGCCACCTGCAGCTCCCACTGTCAGATCTCTACTGGGATTTCGAAAAGCCCAGATTCTCCCAGCTGAGGCTCCTTGCCAAAAGGATGCTCAGTTTTTTTGGCTCTACATGTATAGTATGTGAGCAAACATTTTCTCTTACGAAACAGACTGAGATGAAAGTGTTTAAACCCCACACATTAAGAAGTCTCTTAAATCAAAAGGGGCCTCATGAAGTAAAAAAAGCCACAAGCTTTTTTTACTTCATGTGGCCCCTGACATGTCAAGTTCGGACACCCCTGTTTTAAACCCACTGTATCATGAGCTGTAAACTGCAGTAAACTATGCTACAGAAAACAACAACGGGAAGCAGGAACAGAAAATCTGGCAAAGACTGAAATTTATTAGCTCCTTTTATAGTAAATCAAAGTGTTCTTCAACTGGAACAGTAAAATCAGTTTAGCAATAACTTTCATCCCCCACATTCACAAAAGTAATAAAGCGTCTCATCTACAGGAGTTGTGACTAAAAGAAGAGGCGTAACATGCTGTTAAAAAAGCACTGAGATTAAGAACAAAGTAACAGAGGAGGTGAAAGAAGAGAGAGGAAAAAAGCAAGCGTAAGAAGAGGGATGGAGGAGGGAAGTACATGTTCAATTTTAATGTTCTGCAGTGATGCTTCAAAACAACAGCAAGAATGAATAAAAGAGACCTTAGCATATCACCTGCTCCCACTACCCTTGTCCTTTCTACCACACACACTCACACGCACACTGACTCTTGATTACACAGATACACCTCTAAAAAAGTTGTTTACTGTCCTCTTTCTTTCTGAATGCCAACACAAACAGCTATAGAGAATCATTCAAGCCCCAAAAACAGCAACAGCGATATACATCAGAGCCATTTATGTTATTATGGAACAGAAACAGTTTTGCAGCAGACAACCACAACTTATTTTTAAAGCTTGACTTTCAAATATTTTCATTGCAATTGCAATTACTGTGATTTTATTGTTTGATTTCCTAGCAAGCAGTTTGGCTGTTGTAGTAAATTTCATTTGATAAATGTGTCAACTCTAATTTTTGCTGATTTTGATTCAGAGGCCAGACGCCGTGTCTGGCCAAGAAGTCAACAAATTATGCTGATGTGTTGCTCACAATGAGGGATGCGGTCTGACTGTGCTCCCCATGATATAACTGTCTGCATACAGACAAGCATGAGTGAGAAATGCACAACACTGTGAACTATCAACAGCTGGAGCCAAGCATGGTGCGCTCCCTTTTCCGCTTTGTTCCATTAAGTGCAGTTGTTCTTGAAAAACAGAGGTACCAGTATGAAATTTTATTGATGCAACTTTCTTGTTTAGCCTTCAAGCCCAGAAAATGGACTCACTCTGACAGCCAGCCTATCAGTCAGATCAAGCGAGTGGCATGATTAACTAGGCGGTACAAAACAGGAAGGCAACACAGAACAAACACAGCCAACAAACATGAGGCGGAACTATGATTCAAAGAAGGCCGGCACCAATCACAGCTAAATCCACCTCCTCATTACTGACAACCAGATTGTTGGTGACATCAAAGTAGCTTCCCCGACTGCCTTGTTAGGGACCCTGCAAGCTCTGTCCCGATGCAATCTAACTACGGAGAAAACAGGCGACGGTAGCAACCTCTCGTCCATATCGAAAGGCAAAAGACAAGCATGAAAGAGGCAGACAGCCAGGAGTAAACAGACCGATGCAGATGCAAGAGAAGGAAAAAAAAACGCCGATTACAGGAGAGATCGAAAAAAAAGACAAAAGAGATGAAAGCAAGTGTGCCCCGAGTTAGACATCAATCCACTCCACCATGAGGAAGCCTCTCAAAAAAGACTTTAAAAAGGTGCAATGGGCCCATCAAAGACTTTAACTCTCCTGAGAGCACAGAGGTTAAAGCTATGAAAGATACACACTCTCTCAATATTGACTTTGATGTTGAGAAGGAGGCTGCACATGGAGACATCGGCAAAACTATGACACACATGTACACCTGTCGGCTCCATGTGGAGGAAAACAAACTAGAACGTGGCCAGAAGCACATATCTGGATACATGCAACATCCCAGCACAGTGTGGAAACACACACAGATGCTGCACACAACTAAAACACAACAAAAAGAACTGCACAGAGGCTTTTCCCTCTCTGCGCCTAGATGTACATTTACAGTATGTTTGTGCAGACATGCATAAACACACACGTGTACAAACAGCACATACATCCCTGCTAGACGCCCTGCTGGCAGTGAAAATTGTTCATTTTTTGCTCGAGTTGACTTGAAAGGAAATTTTTTACAAAGTAAAGAAAAAAAACAGAGGGCGGAACAGGAGACAGAATGAGAGAGACAGAAAGAAGAAGTGCCTCTGGGCAATTACGGCTCTGCGTGTGTGTGTGAGTGTGTGTGTGTGTGTGTGTGTGTGTGTGTGTGTGTGTGTAGACTACAAGCGTGATGAGACAGGTGTGAAAGGTGACCGGTCAGGGTCACTGATAATATAGAAAATAGGGAGAGACGCACTGACAGATGTATGAAAAGGAACGTGTCAGTCAGACAGCTTCACACACAAACACACACTAAACACAAATATATGAACGAAAAAAAACACACACACCAAGACTCTTATTTGTCTTGACAGCAGGGCAGCAAAATGAGCATAAACTCTAATTAAGAACTTCAGATTCACACTGCAGAATAGCATTTGCATCCGTGTATATCTGTGTGTGTGTGTGTGTGTGTTTACTGGTGTCTGTCTTTGTGTGTTATCATTTAGAGGATATAAAGAGTTTCAGAGACAGAAATTGTCGGTAGGGTGGCTCCTTAGCATGTAATTAGCATATCACAGGGCAGCTGCTTTAACAGCCAATCAAACTGAGAAAATGCCGCCTGAATGCAAATGAATCGCACCCCGCCTCACCACACTGTTTCACAGCACCTTTGCTAGACTTTCCAACAATTAGATAATGTATGAGACTGTGTGTGTAAGCCTGCATGTATCTGTGTGTAATTTCGTCTTTAGCACACATACAGTACGTGGCCCAGGGCAGAATATGTTCCTACTGGAACACAAGCGAGGGTCAAGGACAACCTTTCTGTGTTTGTCTGGGAGCAGTTTTGGTCTCTTCAGCACTGCGTTGCATGCATGAGCACCAAAATGTGACACAATAGGTCAAACAACAAAGGCGCTCTCAACCCCACTTTAACACTAAATATTCAAGTGTTAACTCACTCCGAGACACTGTAGCTGTTGCACTCACAAATACACCCTGCCTTGGATTGGTGTAGTGTAAGTAAAAGGAATAAAGTTTATACTTGTGGATGTATGTCTGCCATGTACTGGTTATCTGAGGAGCTGGGATGATGGTAACAACTAAAGCAGAAAATACTTTAGTGTCGGCTATTATTAGCTTCGACTCAGGCAGGATCACCAACTGAGAAAACCAGGCAAACACCCCCTATTCAAATCAATAGAACATTCAATGAACTGTTCAAATTATGTATCACCACATACTGTGGTGTTACCTGCCGCCATACAAAATACTTCATAATTAATCAGAATATAACACAGGCCCATTGTTGCTCGCTGCAGAGGATTGCCATCTATTTTTGGCATCTGCATGCAGTCACTCTTTGACAGGAAGTATTTTGTGTTGAGTTTCTGCTGCTTATAAACAACTCTATATGACGTAAAAGATTATATTCTTACAAATCCTGTACTTAAAGTAAATGCATCAAGCCTCTGCCACAGTTCAATTAATGTGACTTGATTTATACTACTCTGCTGTGCAATTTAAAAGCCTCTGGTAGAGGCACTTAGCATTTCTGTCCATCTGTAAGCAGACCTTGTCGAGGAGATGACTGAACTAAAGAGCACTTTGTGACAGTGTGGTGTACATAGCTGGTTTAGAGTTTACATAATGTCCATCCCGTGTTTTTAAAACCACCAGCTTTCTTTTCAAGGAGCGGACGCCTTGATGTCTTTGGTCTCCCACCATAGTGTGACTCACTCGTGCAGACTGTGTATGATCCCAGCTCTGGCTGTCTGTCTGCAGCTCATCACCTCAGCTCAAGTTATCCTTTCAACATACCTCTATGTTGTTTTCTACCTAAATATACTTTGTACATTTTTACATGCTATTCTTCTCAGTGTTAGCAGTACCTGCCTGCAGCACATTTTGCTCGTACAATAAATTCCTTTTCATTTTTATCATGCTTATTCGGGCTGCCCCCTGACAGTGGAAGATTACAATAATCAGTCAGAGATCTCAGTTGACTGAGATTTTTCAAGTGAAGCAGTCAGCTTTTGTTTGTTTTGTTTCGGTCAGGCAGTATGCAGTGTACCTCTGGGGACATTTCGGTATTTCACTTTCACACTGCTCTCTGGTACAGCCAGCTGCAGGCTCAGGGTGAGTCTGAGGGTACTTTCCGACCTAGAGTTTACGTTCTTTGGTCCGAATCAGGGACTAATTTGGTTACAAAGTTGCATAATTGCCGAGAGTTGGTTTGTGTTCTCACGGCAGCATTTACAAGTGGACCAGAAAAAATGCCTTGCACAAGAAAGCTGCTCTAGACTGGCCAGAATTCCATGTGGGAAAAATCCAGGAAGTAAACAAAACGTTGAAGAAGAGTACACTTACAAGATAAATGTGACACTTTCTAATGTCACAATGGAGGGACAACTACGCAGGTTGATTGTAGCGCTGCTCATCGTGGACTATATTGCTGTCATTGTTCATTTGAGTCAAACCATACAGTTTGAAAACGAGGCGCGGCTCCAACTAGAAAACAATGCTTTGATGCATTGGATGTGCTGAATGTGCATATTAAGGCAGTACAGGAGGAGGTGCATATTAATAATCCTCCAGGACTGTAACATGCTCATGTTTAACCCAAACAATGTGTCATGTGACTGCAGTTGGTTCAGATCGAGGTTAGAACACGTTCTCACAACAAACGAACCGCACCAGTGTTTGTTTGTAAGACCACCTCTTCAAGAAGGTCTTGGTCCGGTTGTTTTGGTGCACACCCAAGTGTGATTGTTGTGTTCACACCTGCCCAGACGAACCACACTTAGGGGGCAAACGAACTTGAGTTGGATTGATCCAAAACCAAACAAGGCAGGTGTAAAAGCACCCAGAGTGACACGGAGGAAACAGCCTGGAGAAAGAGAGGTTTTGCCCAGTCAGGCTCCGAGATAATGTTATCTTCTGCCTCCTGCTTCAAGGGAGTGAATTTACAGTTCACAGCAGCTCAATACAACATACTCTCTGGCTGTTGTTTTATATCTAAAGCGAGCAAAAAATTGTGCACATTTCCAATCCGTCCATACCTTAGTTAGCATGCATTAGCTCAGAGAGCTAACTTGATTCGTTAACTGTATTACATGAATGTCACAATCACCATGAACATCCCACCAAACCATGTTAAAACTCCATAACTCTATATGGAAAAAAACAAGAATAAATAGTTGAATATTTGGATTGAAAAGCCAAATTCAATCCAACTTACATAATTCTGAGTCAGATGTAGCCCTAATGATTATCTACTGATATGCTGTGTTTTTATGTGCTGTTTATTTTGATCTATCTTTATGGCTTGCATCATGCATCACTCTGTATGTTATTTTACAAGTGCTTGCAAAAACAGTAGTCCTCTTGCATGCCTTTTGTGGTACTCCTCAGGGAACAATACTAGGCTTCATGCTCTGTTAATCTGTGCTGCCTCTAGGTATATTCTTGAAGTCTTGAAGGGGGGGGGGGGTGACCCTTGTGTCTCCTTCATCAATCAAACAACAAAAAAATTAATTTCTTCTGACCTTTTTCCTACTCTTGATTACTGCAATTCCTTGTATTCTTACTCTAATCAAAAAGCCAAAATCCATCTCCCATCTTCAACTTGTTCAAAACACAGCTGCGAGGCTACAAACTCACATCACACCAGCTTCGTTACACATGTTGACGGTTCAGAACAAATTTAAAGATCTCACTGCTTACATTTAAAGCCTTACATGGCTGTGTGTCTGCTTATGTTGTCTCTGTGATCTTCCAGCGGGGAACTTTTAGTGACCACATTTTTGTGGTCAGGCTGTCGATCTCCCTGCCTCAGGCTCTGTTGTCTGCTTTTTTTCCTTTAAATCCCTCCTCATAGCTATTTTAATGCAACAGGATTTTCATGATCTATTTTTATTCTTCCTCATTTTACCAACTTGACGACTGTCCTATGTTTTAAGCTCTTTTATCCTTTACGTTCACAGCTTTATTAGTTCATTGTCTGTTGGATGACTTTTCTTTCTTTTATCTTTTGGCCCATGGTTGAACCTGCACAGTTTGTTGTCTGACTGAACCCAGTCTTAAACTTCTTTGTTTTCAACAGTGTTGACAAGAAATGCAAACAAAGTAGCAAATCCTCAAATGTGAGAATTTGCTAATTTTATCTTTTATATATCACTGTAATACAAATATCTTTGGGATTTGGGCTGGTGGTCTGACAGAGCATGCAATTTAAAGTAGTCACCACAGGCTCTAGAAAATAATAAGTTGACGCACTCTCTATAATACAAATCAAGCGTAGGATGTGACTGTAATCTTTTGTTGTCTGCATCAAGATGACATGTTGTTTACTTCAGACTCAATACAGTCAGGGCACGACTTTCCATTAAGTTATCAAACATGCAGAAATGGCTGCACACTGGTGTTTGCCAGTACTGGTTCTGCTGCCTGATGTGCCCGCCATATCCAGTCCAAACAGTAGGAAGCAGTGGGGAGCACAATCGTCCTGCTGATTTTCTATTCGAGCAGTAGTTAACTGCAATCACTTGGTGTCCCCGGTGAAAATACGTCTGTATTAAATGGTGAGAATGAAAACCAGCGGGAGTCTAAGACATGACAAACAGGACTGGCAACCACCAGTCTAGAGGGCTGATGGACTGCATGGACTGAATTTATACAGTGCCTACCTTACCAGACAAAGAGATTTACAATTTGCCTCTCATTCATCCATTCACATACACACCTTCACAGATGGTGGCGGACCTGCCATGCAAGGTACTAGCCTGCCCATTGGGAGTAACTTGGGTTTCAGTAAAAGTAGGAAGGACTTAGGCCGGTCAGCCTGATCTCATTCCCAGGATGTCAAATACGGCAGCTTGGTTAGCAGTCTGTTGCCATCGGCATCAGATTCCATTTAGAGTCTGTATGAGACATGGGCTACTGGGCTTTTAACTAACTTCAATATAAACGCATCCACAGCAATGACATCATAGAAAGAGCGAGAAAGTCCAATTGGGAGGATGGAAGGAGGGCAACGATGGGTCAAACAAACACAGGACTTTCACCCAGGGACCGCTGTTCATGTCTTGTGTAAAACTAAAAGTCAACATTGAGTTTTTCTAACAACGTAACAAACCTTCATGTGATATCTATGGCTACTGACATACTTGTCACATGGATCACAAGACATACAACACTTGACGTACTTGTTAACTTACTTTAAGTTACATATTTACCCAAACCATGATCTTTTTGCTAGACCTACAGTTAAGTAGCTTTGTTGCCTAAACCTAAAGCAGTTTTGGTGACAAACCCTACATTTCCTGTGAAGACAGAAGTGTTTTTTAAAAATGCATGGGACGAGCGGAAATTGACACAGTCCCTAAGCATCCAAAACTAACACTAAGGGGTACCTACAGCATCATAGTTTGAAGTGTAAGGCCACTGACCAACTGCTGTATTGGAGGTGGTAGTGAGAACATGCTGAATGAGTATATAGAAATTCCAAAATTTCACGACAAAAATAACATATAATTGGTAAGTCAGCATATGGAAAGCTTTGAGAAATAAAGACCTTCAATACTGTAACGAAAGCCAGCACATAATACCGTGTTCCACATTGAGATGACATTTACCTCAATAAACTTAAAAACATATACATAAGACTTAATTTTTAAAGGTTGCAAAATGCTGTAAAGGAAAAAGGCCCCATCAGTATTATAAAACTGAGGAGTAAAATGTTTTTCTTATCACAATTCAAGATCTGTATATTTTGCTCCAATGTCTAAAAACATTACTTATAAAGAGTACCACAAGAGCATCATTAAACACTTTTAACATTAAATTAGATTTAATGTATTCCAAGTAATTTTGGGTCAAGACTAACCTTTTGTCTACATTTGGGTCACATATTGTGTCTTTACAAAATGTATCTGTATTTTTAATTTAAGTTAAACATTTTATGTATCCCCAAGTATTCCATCTTTTTGGATCAGTCCACTCATCCATAATGGGTTCATACTGTATAACCTTATTCCCTGGAAAAAGAATGACTGAAAGGAAGAAAAACCTCCAGTAATAATGTGCAGCAGACTTGTCACATGCGTCACACACTGGTCACAAACCCGTTAAGGACACACACACACAGAGAGGCTTAGTCATAAACATATAAAATACATATAACACATAAAAAATGTATAGAGTCACGTTTGCAGTACTGTAAAAATATGAATACATCAACAGATCAGAAGAGGAAAACACTACATCTAGGACTGATAGAATATGATACGCCTATATGTAGGGTAACCTGTGACACCATTAGTTGCCTGGCAACCAGGACCACTCTTTAGATGAAACACCTGCCCTTCATCTATCAAGCAATCTCAGCAGCCTCTTCGTTTCTCTGACACACCTGTCTCCCTCTTTCTGTCTCTGTCTGGCGGGTGGGACTTCAAGGGTGGAGAGGTGGAAATTCGGGACAGGGGAAGTGAAAAAATAAAAAGAAGGGATAAATGGAAAGTTGGAGACAGTGACACATAAATGAGGTGATGAAAAGAATACAGAGTTAATATGTCAGAAGTAATAACAAACGAGTAAGGCTGTCCCGAATACCATTTTAGGTGCTTCTAAGCTTCAGTGACAATTTCTTGTGAATATTCAATGCTTCAACGAGACATGACGTATCTTTGGGGGTGAAATGGAGGGGTGGGCACATTAAAAGGACTTAGCATGGCTACGTGTAAGAAAAAGAGAGAGAAAGGAAGAGAGAGAGAGAGAGCAAGGAAAGGTGGAAGGTGGACTATTGCGAGCAATTTTTCTCTAAGTTATTTATAACTTGAAACACTGTGGGTCAGGCCTCATCATTAGATGCAAAGCAAGTGCTTCACTGCAGTTGAGAGCCGTGGATAACCATCCGCAATGTGTTTCCCTTGTACCTTTTCTTCGTCACACTACCAATTTAATGCTCGAAGCGGCGGCCAATGACTACACTGAGAACACTGGCTGCATTCATGTCTGACATTTGCCACCTCCTTTCAATGCCCTCCACCATTTTAGCGGTGAAAGAACAAACCAAAAATCAAGGCATTCGAATACTGATTTGACATCTGTTACCATGGCAATGAAGAAATCTTCAAACCCTGTCTACATATACAGATATTTTTGTAAACTGATATTTTTCTTTACATTTGAACACTGCACGCTCGCGAGCATTTGGAGTTCTTTTTGCTTTCTAGTGTTGAGATATACTTTGTCAAACCTAGGTCAGGGGACTGTTTTAAAAAATATCTGTATGCGTGTAGACGGGGTCTTGAAGCTTTGTAGCATTCAGGTCAGCCCCACAAACAAGTAAGCTAATGCAACACTCAACAAGAGGGGCCATATATAGATGCTGAGGACAGACAGATGCACAGTCAATAGTTTATCACCCATGTGATCAAAACAATCACTGCCATGTTTCCATTTGGCAAAAAAAAATCTGCTGTGTCAAAATATTGGACGCATAGTACCCTGCAGATGGAATACAATCAGCCTTTTGTGAAAACAATTACAATATATGAGGTACAGTATGTGTGTGTCTACTGTAGTGTGTAAGTAGCTGGGCTTGCATCTGTTTGTATGTGTGGTATGTGTGTCTATACAGTCTGCGTGTTCATATGCTGTAGAACGAGTCATTTCATTCAACACTACAAGCATCACAAAACCCTCGAATGTCCCAAATGCGACACTTACAGCCTGTCAGTGGCTTTATCTCTGTGTGAGTCAATCAATAGAGCCGATCAATAAGAAAAAGCCCTGCAGTCAGGGCAAGAGGAACCGGAGCACAGGAACACATTTTGCTACTCTAGAGAGTGAGCATGACAATGCCGACAATAATAGTCACAATAATAACTACTGTAATGACATCAATATGACTTTGGCCAACAAACAGCTAAATCTATAACAGTGGAACAGTGACACTAATAACAAGGGAAGATTCATCTCCATGAGAGCAGGAAATGTAGCAGAAAAAAACATTTGCAGCTGCTGTAAGAACAACATAAAACATCTGCAGAACCGACAGCAGCAACACAAACAGCAATTTTGGATTTACAACGGTAACACATGACGAATATCAGCAATAAAAACATTAGAAAAGATAATAAAACCTCCCACAGGAGCAAAAGTAATGACACACTGCAAACAACAACAAAATCAAATCAGTTCAGCTTAACTCAGCCATGGGAGTCGCTGACCACTTCGCCATTTTAGTCCACTTATCTACAATAAATCAACACAAATGCCATGCTGCTTTTTCTTTTTTCAGGAATGAAACACAGGATGTGAGAGAAGTACCCTCTCCTCACTGCACTGTGAACTTGAGAAATGTTGAGCTTTGGGAAAGGGTTTTTTTGTGTCTGTCAGTCTGAGATTCATAAATTATTTACGTGAGTCATCTTGTGTCATTTTAATCTCCTACTTCTTTTCTTCAAATAGTAATTTTGATTCCACAAACAGTATGCCACAGAAAACCTTGGGTCCTGGCACTCACAACTGGCGGTGTCCCCCCAACAGGACAATGCAGAATGCCATACTACAAAAACTGCTCAGGAATGGCCTAAGGAACGAGACAAAGACCTCGACGTGTCAACCTGGCCTCCAAAGTCCCCAAAACTCAATCTAATTGGGGCATCTGTTGGCAGGGTGTCTGCATGTATCAGACGGTTACATTTAATGCTTTTTAAGACCCGTTCAAGACACCTTTTAACCAAATTTAGGACAGATTTTTGGACAAATTATGTTTTTTAGGCATCACAGGTATGCATTGCAGGCAGGTGGTATATATATGGTCTTGTGCAGAGGTAAGTGTTTTGTAGGAATATGGTTATTAGAGTGAGTTAAGTCAATCTACATTTTGCCAACAGGTAAGTGCAAGTATGAAGTAAAATGACAGGGATTTGTAACATAAGAAATGTTAGCTAACACCTAACAAATTCAAATTTAACACTATTTAATGACTTTTAAGGCTTTATTGTTGTAACATTGAATTTAAGACTTTGTAAGGACCTGTAGACACCCTGGTTGGACGTGCTGGTACCCCACCTCACAACCTACAGGACAAAAGATCTGCCATCAATATCCCAGTGCCAGACAGCGCAGGACTCCCCCAGAAGTCCTGTGTTCATGTCTCGACAGGTCAGAGCCTGACTGATCCAAGGAGGCCCACTGCCAATCAGGGGTACATCTGAAGTACCAGCACATCTCACATATGCTCAACCCGATAGGAATCAGGAAAATTTGGAGGCCAGGTTGACACCTTGAGCTCTTTGTGACATTTCTCAGACCATTCCTGAGCAGTTTTTGTGGTGGGGCACTGCAACTGGGGAGAGCTGTTGTCATGAGAGGGTGTGTTTGGTCTGCAACAGTGTATGGGTGGGTGAAGCGTGTTAGGTGGCATCCGCATGAATGCCAGGAGATAAGACTTCCGAGCAGGACATTGAATTAAAATAAGATGATCAATGTTACTCACTTCACCTGTCTGTGGTCTCAATATTTTGACTGATCGCTGTTTATATAAACTCTACGACCCCTTACCGCTTTTCATGACCCTGTGTCCATGGCCACTGCAACTTCCCACCTGTCTACAGAAAGACTGTTTGCAAAAACAAAGCTACACCTGCACAAACTACAACAGATGTATCTGTTCACCATAACATTGCAATGACCTTCAAACTTAAGTAGTAAATGCCTTCAAGCATTGTAGCATCACACCTGAACAACAAACCTTGAATACAATCTTCACAAAGACTGTGAGTTCTAAAGCCGGATGTCAAACCTTGTTTGCTGTATGGAATCTCTGGCAGATTACGCCATGTTTATTTAAGGTTATTTACTCCACAGGCTATAAGTAAAGAGGACAAACACACACACACATACATAAATACACACCTCTGCTGCCTATCAATGAGGTCTTGTCACACACACAGAGGGGTACTTGATACTGTTTTCTAATTAAACCAAAGCTCTGTGTCCTAAACACAGCTGCCTCACCTCCCACGTTAATCTCTCAAAGGACACACACACACACACACACACACACACACACACACACTAGTTGCAACTGCTGACAAAAACACCTGAAAAATCACTCACACACACAGTTGTGGCTGTCCGTCGGTCCATTGGATTACTGACAGCAACACAAATGTGCTCATACAAACACACACGCACACATACTTGTAACTTCTATACACTGACACACTTGTAAACTCACACACCCTCTTATACACATGTGTCTGCACACACACACACACACACACACACACACACACACACACACATACACATACACATACACATACACATACACACACACACACACACACATAGACACACCTGTCTGTGGCAACAGTCCACAGAGATAAGAAGGCTGACAGGAGCTGCTGGAGCCAAAGCTGGGAACCATGGGAGCTGTCAGGCTCATTTCCCCGAGCCACCTCCAGGCTCACGCACACACAAACAGACAGACAGACACGCACACAAACACACACACACTTGTGATGATATTGTATTGACTTAAATTCACTCCCTGTAGCCATTCTCTTACCATAACTGTCATACACTGTACTTCATCCAAACCTTCCTCTAACCTCAACTCAACATCAAACCTGCTGTAGCTTTAATCTTAAACCTGCAACATATCAAACTTTGAGCTCGGCCTAACTGTAACTCTAGCCTCTGTCTTTAAAATAACACTTCCTAATACGGTGTGAGGAAAACAGTCACCACAAGTCACCAGCTGGCCAGGTTTTCTATTCTTGTGTGGAACCCACAATAGAAACAGCAGAGATGGCATACAATCTTACACAGTGTCTAGATAAACAAAGCAAAAGCACACACTCACTCCTGCATATTTTCAATGTAAATAAGCAGAGAAATCAGGTGAAACAGAATAAAAGTATTGAGGGATTTTTTAAAGGAAAAATAGCAGTACAGTTTCAGTTTGACAGCAACTCATTGTCTAGTCTGGATGTATTTCATTTCATCTAGAAGCGAAAATACTCCTGAATATGTGTATGCCCTATGGTTGTTCATGTCAGAATTACATATAATAAACTACCCGATCACAGCTGCTGGGCAGGTCTACAGGGGTGATTCACGTAGGTGCACTAGATTTCAACAGGGTTGGGGAGTAGGGAACTACATGTAGTCAAACTGGTAATCTAACTACATTTTGAAGTAACTTGCTAATAGTTCAACTGCTCTCATATTTGTTTAGTGATTCAAGTAGTTAAATTACTTTTTTGCCATTTTTTGTGTAGTTAACTACTAAAACTACAAACATTTTTGGGCCTTAAAAGGAAAGTTACTCTTTATTTTTATTTTACCATCGTGTTGATTATTGCCATTTAGGAGCAAATGTTCAGAGAAGTTGTTGCATGTTATTTTAGAAGTTATCTGGCTAACTGAATAATCCTGCAGTGCTCAGACCTGAACTCTAGTTTCTGACTATAGAGTCCAGGTCTGATGGATGTTGTGTACAAAACCAAAGCTGACATTCCTTGTACTTTCCCATAAAAGTGGGATATTTAATTTGGGGTTTATGTATGACCTGTAAACAAGGGGGCACTTTTTGCAATAAAGTCACTTAAGTGGCTTTTTTGCTGGCATGTCATCATATGTGCATTTTCAAGTTAATCTTTTTTTTTCCCAAAGTAGTTTGAGCTATTTTTTCTAAGTAGCTCTAGTTAAACAATCTAGATTTCTCCTTAAGGTAGATTTGGTGTTCAACCTCTTCCAATGTGAAGCAAATGGGAGCTTGCAAGGCTATGCTTTAACAGAAGCTTCCCCAACTCTTCCTTCCAGTTTGTCAGAGCTGTAATCGAGACCATTGTTCTCCTTCAATGATGCAAACACGTCCGCCACCTAAAATCTACTGTGTGACCAAATATCTCAATCTGGATCTAGACCAAGCTGCAACCTTTCGGGATGGAAAAATGAAGCCAACACTGAAGTGCCAAAAACTGCAGTTCTTTGAATGGCCACTTGAGTCTGGCTCCAGAAGCGACTCAATCCCCACAGACCCCCATGTGAAAATGCCCGACTTTACAGCATTAATAAATATGTTTACAGCCTGGCACGAATAACAGTTTGGGTCTCCAAAGTACTGTACAAACTGTACGGGGGATACATTCTATTCATAACTTACCCGTGTACATTTTTCTTTACACATAATAAAGGGCGTTCCGCGTTGAGGCTGTCAATAGTGTCAGTAGTGTCTTGGCTTCTCAGTCAGATCCACCCCTCACTCCTCAACAGCGCCTTGTTCTCACCCAAATATGGTCACTTCCGTCTCTAAAAAAAATTATGGCGATAGCCGAAATGCCAAAGTCAAAGCTTGAAAACCGGAGTCCACAAACCAATTGGTGACGTCACAGTAGCTACGTCCATAATTTTTACAGTCTATGATCTAGACTTGCCTTGATCATCAGAGTTAGCTCTTTAATTTAACTACTGCACACTTCTTAATGTACACCACATACCTGCAGCTACTTCACAGTAAAAATACTGACAATGGCATCAGTATATTATTCAAATTATCAGATTTCCAACTGTGGCCCCAATTTTGGTTTCATTTATAAAATTATCCAGGGTCACAGTGGTACAATTGTGCATGAGCCTGATTCAGAATTAATTTCTAATAATTTAATAAATAGATATTTATTTGGTGAATTAATTCAAATAAAATTTACTGGAGGCACTGGACAACTACTGTACAATGATTTATATTTATATTTATATACAGGAAATCACTGGCAGATTACAGGATAAATCAAGGAGAGCCAGACAACGTTTAGCTACAGCTAATGATAAAATGGATTTCCACTCTGCTGGCGATGGGGACAGTTGTATTACATCTCATTACATAGATTACACTCCGTTTAACATGAATGTTGAACAGCTAAATTAATGCATCCATCTCCTTCCCTCTGGCTTACACACACAATAAAATATGAGCCTTGTTATGGCATTTATTGAGTGTGTTGAGTTGAATCAATTTAGTGCGGTAATGTAGCTTGAGTCCCCATACCACTCTGAGTCATGTGGACATTATTTGCATTTCCTTCTTGATTTTACTTGAACAAAGACTCTTTTACCGGCCTGGTAAATATAATTTGTGAAGCTAAGATGCTGCACTTTACTTTAACCATTAAATAAAATTTATATGTCCTCCCACAGTCCAAAAACATATTATTAGATGTACTGAAGACTCCAAATTGACAATACGTGTGAATGTAAGAGTAAATATGATTCTCTATATGTGTCAAACACTTGTCCAGGGTGTACTCTGCCTCTCATCCATTATGTGCGGAAATTGGGTCCAGCCCCCCTGAAACCCTGCACTGGACAAGCCGGTATGGAAAATGGTTGTGTGCTATGTGTGTGACTCAGGATGACACTTTGAACAGGGTAGATGTGACCTCTATAACTACCTACACTGTTTAATCTGCATATGTTCAAGTGTGTCTTGATTCAAAAGCAGTGGAGATGAAGTGGAGCAGGGTTAGGAAGGTCTGAAAGCAGTGTTCTCCACTGTATATTTGCATTTGACGGTTATCTCTCAATGATAACCTGGAGGCCACTGATATCCAGGACAGTCTCCTTGATGACACTAGGTTTCTGTTATGAGGTTAAAAAGTAAAGCAGCACCATAGCAAATTCAGAAGGTTTTCCCTTCACAATCAGGACCAAACACTTCGCCAGTTATTGAATTCACATAAGCCCCAAATCAATAATCCTATCATTTATTGATTAAAACTGCTGAATGTATTATCAAAGCTCCACAAAGCTTACAGTAATCTCTATTATAGACCTGCCATTGGTGGCACTAAGACCAGAATTTTACGCTTTGATTGAATGTTTGTTACCTCAAAACTGCTTGGGAGCCAACAGTTGACTCACTCTCTTGACCTTTGACTTTTCATTAGAGAGACAGATTCTTTTTTCACGGTTGCTCATGTTTTGTGCGGATGATTCAGCTGGAAGAGCTTCACGACATCCAAGCTTTGCCAGTTGCCTCATTATATCCATGCAGAAAATTAATGGGAGCATGCAACCAACTATTCTTTGAGTTCAATAGTGCAAAAATAATTACATGCTTAATTTGCACTACATTAGAGAGAAGAAGTGATTTTGCCATGGGTCTGCAGAGCTCCTCAGCTTTAAGTATTTTCTACTAAGGGTGTAAACCACAAGTTTGCTCAGTTCACAATGTCTGTCACCATAGATTTCAATGCGATTCAATTAAGGGGCCTATAGCGATATATATAGAGGATATAAGTCATGCGTTTACATTTTATCAAGACTTAACATTACGCATATTTAAGAGTTAGGCTGCTTGAATGACAGGCTGCCTGCGAGGTGTAACTCCAGGCTATGGGTCCGATCCACCCCTTGCTCCTCCAGAGCTCCACCCTCTCCCCCAAATATGGTCACTTTTGGCTCCAAAATAACAAGATGGCCTCAGCCAAAATGCCAAACCAGAGGCTTAAAAACAGTAGTCCACAAATCAATGGGTCATGTCAGTGTAACTCCATTCATTTTATATAGTCTATAGTTACAGGCCTATATTCTATACTTTTATTTGAACATAAAACAGGAAGTGATATGGTTCATAAAAGCAAATGTAATAGTATTTTTTATCTCCTACTGGTTTCCACAAAAAAAGAGGTGTGTATCAGTAGTTTCAGTGCTTTTAGCTGCATACTTAACATTCAATTCAGGACTCAGAGCAAGGGAATCAAAATGCAGATAAATCAGTGAATTGAACGCTGTTAAGCCAAATGTTAAGCTGAAGCACACACACACTCTGTAGATACACAAACACACATCAACACATGCAAAAGGATGCAAACACGTGATGGTTTCTTTCTGCTTTCTCTTTGCTTTCACTTCCCTCTTTGTCTCTTCTCTCTCTCTCTGAATATTTTAGTATTGATGAGCCCATTACTGATGATAACACAGTGCAATGTCAGCATCCTTTCTCTCTCTTTCTCACACACACACACACACACACACACACACACACACAGTCATCAGGAATCAGGTTACAACTCTGCTGCTGCTGCTGTGTACTTTTGTGCATTTCTGTGTGTGTGTTTGTGTGTTCAGCAGGAGACTGGGGGATCTGACTTCCTGGCGTCAATCCAGTAAATTGCAATATTTTTCAGCCTGAAGACCGTTCACATGCACAGCTGCTGGCTCACAAATACACACACCCAAATACAGATTATGAGGGAAATGCCTGTTGGCTGCTAAAATGATGAAAGATAATAACAGCAGATAAACAAAGTGCATCGAATGTGAACATGTGCTCCTCAAAAGGCTGTTAATAACAACACAAACACATACAGCAGCAGCAAAAAGACGGAGCACTGGACATTATACACCGAGGGTGAGTGTGGGTCTAGGCTTGACAGACTACATGGATGTGATTCCTGAAACTGTAGAGCTCGGTCAATATTTCTGATGAATAACTGGCTCTCGAAGCTACAGTCCAGGGATCCAAGACTCACAATGATGGAAACCCAAAAGGCTTTCGATTTTGCTCTAGCTTAGTTTGATTTGATCACAATGCTCAGTCACAAGAGAGAACATATCCCAGCAGGTACAAGCATGACATCAGCTCTAGTGTATTTCGTGACAGCAACGCACTTCATGACCTTACTGATCACCAATGCAAAGTCTCTAAGTCAAAGCGATTTCAGCTTGAGGGGAGCAGGTGAGACCAGCTACTGAAACTAATTGTATGTCAGAGATCATTGACGTCCACCTGGCAGATTCATTATCCCGCCACAAGTCTGGTTATTTTCTCCTAGACTGGCCAACAAATGCCCAGTGTAAGAAGCTTAGCCTTTTCGGACAAGCGCTGGTGGGGTGAATAAAAGCCATTATCCTCCAGTGATTTCCCTTATTGGATTTAAACCAATAATGAAGGAAGAGCACATTAGATGAGGATTTTTCAAACAGACCAAAAGGGGTTGAAACTTGATATTAGGGAGTTGTCTCTAAGACTTTGTACAATCACCATTTAACAACATCACAGTGTGATGACCCGCAAATGATGCTGTTCAACCATGAGGGAGGGGAACTTATAGCATTAAAAACACAAAGAGCGTAGACATCAAGACATGTCCTGAGGGAAGCTCTCACCTACAGTATATATAGTATGCTGTTTGATCAGTCACGCATTGTGATTATAATCACTCGCTTCCGCGGCAGCAGATGCGTCACTTAATTTGAGAGCAGACGTTGTGTGTTTACATGGCAAACTTTCATTTCAATATGAGGAGGGCTCCTCTTTATTAGCTAACATTTAGTCAAACACAAAGTGTGGCCCTGACATTTAAAAAGTTATTTTTTCCCCCAGACAGATACAGCTGAGAGGAATCACGACAAACACACACGGACTGAACAACAACACCACAACTAATGGCTGTACAATCGCTCTCTGTATTTGTCTGTACTTGGAGCCGCCCCAAACACATTCTAGACATTGAAATCCAACCTGGGCCAATCAAGGATCTGCATTGTAGTTGACAACATAAGCAGCCAATTGGTGACCGCATTGTAATGGCGGCTCCCAAAGTAACAAGCACTAACTCTAACATTAGTAGAGTAAACACAGCAATAAGTGAAGTTATTGCAGAAGTCAATTAACAACAATAAAACACAAACAAGAGTATGCGCTCGCTGAGTTTCTCAGAGGAAAAGACACGTTTGCCGTTCTACCGACTAAATGTGGCAAAAGCTTGATTTATCAATTGGCTTGGTGGGGATGAAAAAAATGTCCATCCCCCTGAAGGAGTTGTCTGTCTCGGCGAGTACTCCTGCCCTCCAAAAGTGTCTGCAGAGGCATTGAGTCCAGACAGACATAGACAGTGAAACAGAGTGTTGAGCATCGGCATGGTCTTACCAGGCTAGAGAGAAACAGCTTACTCAATGCCATCTGGAGAATGCCTTGGGTTGGGTGGCAATTACTTGACGGATTAACACCTTTTCCTAATTGATACATTTAATGAATCACTTAACTCACTTAATTACCTGTAACACTCACCCAGACCTCAGTGTCATTAACTTTAAAAATTGTAGAGAACCCCTATCCTGCTCAAGCTATGGCCCTGCGTCTGCTATCTGTGGCTTTAAGCTATGGGTCTGGAGTCTTTTCTACCTTCCATCGCCTCCCCAAACCAACAGGGTCTATCCCAGATGGATGTCCTTTTTTTAAACCTCTAACCTCAACTGTTTGGAACTATCTCTTTTTATACATTGGAGAAACTTTGCTTGATTGAGAAATCTGTCTCTTGGGTGAAACACAATCAAGGCACAAGGAGGTCCATGTGGATGTGATTACGCTGAAAGTAATCAATCATAAGTGGACCTCTGCCTCCCTTGGTTTCCGCCCCCATACTGTCGAAAGTCAGGTTGATTTGTGCGAGCAGAAGTTAACTTTAAGAACAGATTTACCTGTGACAGTGCTAGCCAAGCTGCACATGGTGATTGCTCTGTGCTCTTGCTGCTTAGTTCCAAACAGGCCGGTACCATTCTTAGCCTCTCCCTATGCTTTGTTTCTCACTCAGAGCTGCCTGTATGACTCGGTTGTGTGCAAGGACTTAAATCATGTGAGTGGCACATGTAAAATAATATCATTTGCTCATGAGCATGTTTAACCGACATAAATCTGACACCATACACCACACTCACTTACCTAAGGCTCAGGCTTTCTAGGATTTATAGTGACGCTGACTCTACCTATGACTAATGTCGTCGGGCGCCTGCTGCCCATGCCCATTTGTTTTGGTTGTGTCCTTCTTTGCAGTTACTGGTCCAGAATTTTTAACATCACATCCCAAGTCAAAAAAACCCAGTTCAACCAACTGCCATCAAACCCTATTTGGAGTCTCTCTCCCAACTCTGTCACTACCGATATACAAAGCAGATTTCATAGCCTTTGTGACTCACTTAGCCAGGCCACACTTTAAACTTCTTTGACGGAAAGCTCCTGTTCCCTCCTCTCATTCCTCATGGATTAGGGACATTTTTCACTTTGTTAAAATAGAAAAAAATAGGTGTACTGTAAGGGGTTCCTCTGTCAATTTTAATAAACACAGGGTCCTTTTTCTTTAACTTATCCTGAGAAGTGGAATCCCTGCTGTCCCAGATTGAAAGACATCCATGTCATATTTTGTGCCTTGTGTATTTGTGGTTTGATTCACTTATTTGTTGTGTTGCCATTCACATGGTGACCTAGCTGTTGTCGTGTATCTGTTTTGATGACTGTTCTCTGGGTTGTTATATTTTTATTTTTCTCTTTAATAATACATTTCTTTTGTTAATGCTTCTCCTGTTTTTGTATTGCAAACACTATTGTGTATGTATAAATGTGTGTATATACACTACACATTACAATTTATACATATGTAAAAATCTAACGTGACCTCCTGCAAACCTCGTATACAAAACGGAGACACAATAATGAACGCCTCTCTGAGACATTCTCTACACGGACTATAAGCTACACAAAGATAGGATGCAACACTGGGCTGCTTTATTGCATTAATAATGATTGTGTCAGCCTCCTTTGATCCACAGCATGTATTTGCTGTCCTTTGAAAACCACTTATCTCCAAAATGTCAACTTTTGATGAACAAGAAAGCTGCCTCAGAGTCAGGAATAAACATTCACGCTGGTTTTAAGCTTTGTGATGATGCATTTGGGGGTTCAACAGAGAAAACTGCACGTAAAGGGCATTTATCCTCAAGTTTATCTATAGACTTAACAATCCCCAAGTTTGGGGAAACATGGGGCACTACCTTCAAACAGGGCACTCGACATAAAGGGCTTATAAATTTAGCTTTATTAATGGTTAATAAATTACCCTCTAATGCATTATAGAATAGTTGTTAACCATGAATAAGAGCTAATTTTGGATTACCAGGCTGTGAAACATCTCTAAGGCTGGTGTTCATCCTTTTAATGGGTTATTAAGCAGTCTTATATTGGTAACTAATTAATAAATGCATAAGTTGGCTGGTTTCTGCACAGACCTATTTTATGAGGTAAGTCTTACCTATTAAATACTCCTTTTCTGTTCCAGTACCTGCACCTGATTTTGAATCGTTCAGAGCATTTTGACAAAAAACTAATTGGTTCAGAGCCCAAAAAGTTGGTTCTCAACTGAAACCAAACAATAGTAAGTTTTCCTTGACATGAAGTGCGAAACCGTGACAACATCAGCGGACATGTCATATTCTACCAGTTGGAAAAATGATGGTAAATGGCGTCTTTCTAGTCATCTGACCACTCAAAGCACTTTTTACACTACGAGTCACATACACACACTGGCAGCCGAGGCTACCACACAAGGTGCCACCTGCTACGCAGCTTTTAACACACTCACACAACAATGGAACAGCTGTCGGGAGCACTTTGGGGTTCAACATCTTGCTCAAGGATACCTCAACATGCAGACTGGAGGAGCCAAAGATAGAACTGCTGATCTTCCGATTGGTGGATGACCTGCTCTACCTCTGAGCCACAGCCACGCAAGGATGGAGAAGGCAACGATGGAGAAGTCAAGCGAGACATTGTCAGGAAAAAAAGCACGTGTAGTCATCTCATTAAAAGTTGGTCGATGCTTGTTTTTGGTGGTTTTGGCTACTGTTGACCTCCGCTGTGCGTTGTGCAATACCATCCATTGATGACACATCCTTGATTACAGTGGTTTCGTGCAAAACTGGTGGAAACATGGGCTGGTTCGCTAGATAGCACCAAGGTCTCACGAATCCTGAAAGCAACCGGTTCAAGAACTGAGGCTGATTTGGTGGAAAAGGGGAGATAACCCAAAAGCTTTTATCTTTAATGGCTTATGATCAAAAAGGTGTTAGTAAATAATTTATTAACCATCAATACAGCTATTATATGCAGCATATAACCCTTTTTTAAAGGGTGCCACATTAAAAAGTGGGAGTTTTTTGCCCATTCGTGAAGCTACAACAAATCAGGCCAAACTGTATTTTAGGATGAAGCGGTTTGCTCAAAGTTAGCCCTTTAAAAACCATGACCATAACAATGAAAGATGCAATTATGGGGGCTATCACAGCAAACTATCTGTCCCAGTAGGGATATTAGAGGAAGAGTAGCCTATCAGCGTGCTGTAATGATACCTTGAAAGATACAAAGGCATGATAAGGTCAATAAACTCTCTGTAGACCAGACACACTGTGAGAACATTTTAGTGATATTACAGTGTGATGATGGAGGTGAGCTACACACCGGGGTACTGACAACCACCTGCACAGTCCAGTCGGGGTCCTTATTGCCGCTGTCAGAGGGGGGATAATGACACCCAGCAGGTCACACTCACACTACTACTTCACCACCAGTCTGGATTTGGCTCAACGCTCGGCGCCATGTGCCTCGTTCAGTTTGCGCGCTGTATGTGAAACTGTCAAGAAGCTTCAAGCTACAAACACAACACACAGTACATCCAGGATACATAGTTATTAGACACACTTACATCTCGGAGGACGGCGGCTGGCTACGGCAGAGGAGCGCGTGTCCGCACGCTTGTCCCATCGCGCATCCTGCCTCGCGCCTCCCCGGTTAACCCAAACAGCTGCAGTCAGGAGGACCTGGCGGGCGAGGGGAGGAAAAGAGGAGGAGGGGGAGGGAGCTAGATGTGTGCTGGGAGGGGGTGAAGGAGGACACACGATGGAAGGATGGATGGATAGATAGATGGTTGGGTGTGTGCCCCTCTCGCCTTCTCTAGTCTCTGTATGTGTCTGCCTCTCTCCGGTCTGCTCTCCGCTGCTGCTGCTGTCTCCTCTCGAGCTCTGACAGCGCGCGGGGATTGGTCGGGACCCGGTAACTGATACTCGAGCTCTGGTGAGCGAGGATATAACGGCTGAGCAATGAGAGCGAGACAGGGGGAGAGAAAGAGCTCAGCCGGTACTTTGACGCTCAACACCACATGGACACATCAACAAACACACACGCGTCAGTCAAACCGGAGCTGAGTACGTCACTCCTCCGCGTGCGCTGACCAGCAGTCTCCCTCGGGTCATGTCTGCTGTCCCATGAGCACCAGTTCATCCGTGGAAATCAAAGTCGTGTTGTCGTGAAAATTCAACTTTCACGGTGTGTCTTCACACCTCAGCTGCGCATTTTCACACAACTCCCACCATGCACACTTCTTCTCCTTCTTCTTCTTGCTTCATATATGCTGTAGATCTGCAGCAGGACAGGACTTCCCTCGTTACCTCTCCCTTCCCAAACACAACAGATCTTATCTGCTCCTGTTGGCAAGGTCTCACTATAAACCACATGTTGCACTCGACTCCAGAGCGTCTATCACGGGACACAAGGTCTCAAGGTCCAACACGGATCTTCTGCCTTATAAGGCTTTCCCAGTACACACAAGGAAGCAGCAGGGATCCACTACAAGAGCAATGCTAGTGAAACAGGAGCCTTTTAAATCTTTGTTGACATCCAAGGCCTTTAAATATCCTCAGTGGCTTCAGATGTCAAGTGTTTTACATTCTAGACACAGTCAGGAGGAAGACAAATAGTATTTTATGGTAACAAAGCATCTGAAAATATGACACCGTCCAACAGCCTGCAGCCATGGTCCACCTACACAGGTGTTCTCAATTAGCGCTGCCTGATTAGACCTCTCACTCAAGGCTGTGTCAGCATGTGCAGACTGTGATTGACTGACAGCTCTGTCACTCCACTAACACTGATCTGTTGTTTCTGTTCATCATCATCATCATCATCATCATCTCATTATAATTAGTCAGTGAGTTTGGTGTCCTCATGATATTTCTACCACCCAGCACCAACCTGAGCAATCAGCCTTAACTGCAAACACCTGTGTGAATGTGCACCATCATATTTTCCTGTAACCTTTTGGCATAGAGTCTCTATGGCTGTGTTCTACTATTTTACACTCACTTGCCACTTTATTAGGTACTGCTGCTGTAGATTTGTCAGCTGCACATCCATGATGCAAATCTCCCGTTCCACCACATCCCAAAGGTGCTCTGTTGGATTGAGATCTGGTGACTGTGGAGGCCATTGAAGTACAGCGAACTCATTGTCATGTTCAAGAAACCAGTTTGAGATGATCTGAGCTTTGTGACATGGTACGTTATCCTGCTGGAAGTAGCCATCAGAAGATGGGTACACTGTGGTCATAAAGGGATGGACACGGTCAGCAACAATACTCAGGTAGGCTGTGGTGTTTAAACCATGCTCAGTTGGTACTAAGGGGCCCAAAGTGTGCCAAGAAAATATCCCCCACACCATTACACCACCACCACCAGCCTGAACCGTTGATACAAGGCAGGATGGATCCATGCTTTCATGTTGTTTACACCAAATTCTGACCCTACCATCTGAATGTGGCAGCAGAAATCCAGGCTCATCAGACCAGGCAGCGTTTTTCCAACCTTCTATTGTCCAGTTTTGGTGAGCCTGTGTGAATTGTAGCCTCCGTTTCCTGTTGTTAGCTGACAGGAGTGGCACCTGGTGTGGTCTTCTGCTGCTGTAGCCCATCTGCTTCAAGGTTGGACATGTTGTTGGTTCAGAGATGGTCTTCTGCAGACCTTGGTTGTAACCAGTGGTTATTTGAGTTACTGTTGCCTTTCTATCATCTTGAACCAGTCTGGCCATTCTCCTCTGACCTCTGGCATAAGCAAGGCATTGTCACCCAAAGATACTGAATGGATATTTTCTCTTTTTCAGACCATCCTCTGTAAACCCTAGAGATGGTTGTGTGTGAAAATCCCAGTAGATCAGCAGTTTCTGAAATACTCAGACCAGCCCGTCTGGCACCAACAACCATGTCACATTCAAAGACACTTAAATCACCTTTCTTCCCCATTCTGATGCTCAGTTTGAACTTCAACAAGTCGTCTTGACCATGTGTACATGCCTAAATGCATTGAGTTGCTGGGGCATGATTGGATTATTAGCTATTTACGTTAAAAAGCAGTTGAATCGGTGTACCTAATAAAGTGACCAGTGAGTGTATTTTGCTAGTCAAGAAACCAAGACTGAAAATTGGCTTTGAAATGACCTACAAATGTCCTTAACTTTAATCAAATTGTGCAAAACTAAAGCCTCACTGGCCTGCCCCCGATCAGAACAAAGAAGTCAGGTCAATCATTACTTTGTGTCAATGCAAGAGCACAGATGTAACTGCTAACATTAATAATATGTCTGTTCCATTAGGTGTCTCAGTAAAGTATATCTGGGAGCCAATGTGCACAACACCAAAACCCTTGAACTAGCACTCTTGTTTTAAACTCTATTGTTATCAATGCTACCTGTGCTGACGTGTCAGAACTGTGTGAAAGTTCTACGGTCTGCAACACACTGAACAAATGTTGACAGTGCAGTACAGCAGGTCACTTATCTGTAACAACAATAATATCTCTGACAGGCTATTACAGAAAGTTCAGATGTCTCGTGGGCTCAAGGGTGCAACCAGCTCCAAGAAAATACAAGATAGAGGGATGGCAACTGTTGGTAACTGTGGTGGATCACTTATAGCTGCAGTTTCAAGAACATGCTGTTTTAGTGTGCTGATATTAATGGAAGATTTAGAGGGTATTAATGTCAGTTAATGGGTAAACTGTTAGAGGTAAAACTATGCAGTCGTTAACAAATAGCAATGATTAAAATCATATTCATTTTGTGATCAATAGGGCTCCCAACCACAGCCCACTTTTGGCAAACACTCAGTTAAAACATATAAAACTAGTGCAGTATTAAGACTGGGATATGCTTTAATGAATTTCTTGGTATACATGTGAGCACAGTTTCGTTTTGATAAATTGTATATTTTCTGTGATAAATATATACCTAAAAAAATGAAGACATTACCTAAATATCCTCTGTGTTGGTGACAAGTCTCTACAGAAAGCGTGTTTATTTATAATTTGTGGCATGTGGAAGATTTCCTAATCATTGTCTAAACAGATAAATCTGATTTGAGCCAGACTATCTCACTGAAATAGAGCAAGACCAGAAGGCGTCCAAAAATCAGATCTGTTGTGCCTGTGTAAATTTGTCTTAGCATCTTTGTCCGTTCCCATAAATACATCCTGTAGTTGTTGATGGATGATGCTCAAACATCACATTCGAATTTATTTCAAAAAGTAGTATAAGAAGGTAATTTTGACCCCAAGATGATGTTTTTCCTTCTTCATTCTTTTTCTGTCATGTAGGTAGCCACCAGCCAGAGGTATGTGGCACCTAATTTAATGAAACACTAATTTAAAATATACAGAGGGACAATGCAATGTGTCTGAGAAGCCCTGCAATTTTAATACAGGCATCTTTAGGTCACCGAGCAGGAGCTGTCAATTACAAGTGAGGACAAGACAGAGAGGGAAACATGGAGGGGGAGAAGACAGAGAACGAGAGAGTGTGACAGGGAGAGGTGGGAGAGGATGAATAAGTGAGTGTGAAGGAAAAGAGTCAGGAGAGGGGAGCTGCCGCAGCGAGAGGAGGACTGTGAACCTTATTATTGCTATGTCAAGTTTGAGAGTGTGTGTATGTGGGTGTGTACGCATGAATGTGTGCACACACATCACATCTGGTGTGTTGGCATACAGATCTATGGTGCTCAGCTGTGCCTCAATATATATTTGTGTGTGTGTGTGTGTGTGTGTGTGTGTGTGTGTCCATCAGAACTCGTGCGCCTGCAGGCCCCCGGATTCAGATCAGTCACTGCAGGCACTCACAGATTCTCCGCTGGGACTCAGGTCAAAGAAATGTCTGCAATGGACACTCAACACCAGCTGGAGAAAATATTTTTACCAGTGTTTTTTTAAAAAGTGCACTCCTCTGGCATCAATAAATGGACTGCATCAGCTGTTTGAATTTCTGGATTGACTGATCTGACGGGATATATGACCCCAACTTTATTGTTAAGAACAGGAGGACAAGGAAGCAAGACAGGAAGCAACAACTTTGTTGGTTGTAAATTTAAGATGAAACTATGGCTTAAATAGCCCCAATTATATACCCATTACACATGAACTCAAACACTTCATCTAACATTATGAAATCTTGTTATATCTTAGGGTTGTAGTTTTATTGTTGTGGTGTCTTAGTGTTGTAGTTGTATTGTGTTGTCTTGCTATTGTTACTGCTAAAGCTGTTGTGTTATGAATCAGTTCTGTTTTGTAATTGTGTTTTTTATGTAATAATGTCTTTTAGCAGAGAAATGATTCTCTGTTTCCTGCCCAGGGGCTACAGATGAAAATGAGCTTATAGCTAACTCTGGTGCAGCTAAGTAGCTGTGCACTGTCCCTGTTAAATACATGAAATAAATTAAAAACTTTTTTTCTTCAAACTTTATGCAACAACATCTAATATTTCCATAAAAAACTCGAACCCAAGAGCTTCCATAATGGACAGACACAATCTCTAAAATCTTTTTTGCATGTATGAACAAGACTAAAGTCTTCAGCCACACTAGCCGCTCAGTGAGACTGCACTTGTAAGCATGCTAACATGCTCATAATAAATGTGCTAACATGCTGATGTTCAGCAGGTGTAACGTTCACTGTGTTCATCATGTTAGTTTAGCATGTTAGCATGCTAACATTTGTAGTACAGCTGAGGCTGATAGGTGACCTGTTTGGTCAAACTGTCAAGTCTTCTAACCAGTGGTCCTCAACCAGGGGTCCTTAAAGGAGCTCTGGGCAGGAAATAGGGAACGGTTTATTTTCACTATGTATTCCCTCTAGAAGTGAGCCCAGTGTGAGTAAGAGTGATAGAGTGACTCTTCTGTTCATAGATTTCACTTCCTCCATGGTCTCCTCAACTGTAGTTAAATATAGAATTCTAGTCTGAATTGGATCAAACAACAATCTGTGACCTAATGCGTATCAATTTAGGGATCCTTGACCTGAAAAAGATTGAGAACCACTGAACTGGAGGAAATGTCAGCTCAGTGCTCGAAGCGGAAAAAGTAAATGCTCCCTTTATTTACATGTCAGTGTGAAAGGGGTTTAAACTGAGTTACATGCTTATCAGGCACTAACTCTGATAATTTGTTATCAATATAATAAAGATAAATTACAGATGGATTAATAAAAGCACAGTGTACTGACTATATTTACAAGACATAGGGACCATTAACCACAGATGGCAGATACGTTAAAGTCATCTTAAGCATTGTTGCAGCAGCTAAGATCATATGTAAAATTAATAGTTTAAATAAACTGTTAATATAACAGTTAATGTTTATGTAACAGGATCAATTATACAGCAGTAATATGTGCAACAAAGTCAAATGTACCTATGTACCACCTATAAAGAGGTGTCTCCCGCCTTTTATGAGTTCATTTTATGGAAATATATCCCTGTGTCACTTAATTTGTGTAGGAGCTCGAGCTTGTATGATGGAGGATTTTGTTTTTGCCTCTTGCTGTCAGGTATGTTTTCTGTGTTTTATTGTGCTTAATTGAATGTAACATGGCTGCACTTCTGCTGTTGAACTCCGTGGGAGAGGAGCTCGAGTTTGTATGGTTTGCATGACAGAGGATTTTGTTTTTACCTCTTGCTGTCAGGAATATATGGAGATCACCTCCAAAGATATCCACAGTCTGGGCCTCTTCATATCAACACAACACAGACATCACATGAGTCCAGTGGTTACATTTGGACTGTTGACATAACAATTCATTTTCGGAACAGACAGGGGAGGATTCAGGATTCAGGAGAACTGCTCAAAGTTCAGCACTGTCCCAAATTTTTTCTGGATGTCTGGTCATCCAACTCCTGGGTAATGCAGTTTACTTAGGGCCACTATGAATCATCCAGAGCACCTGATATGGAGAGGGCAGACAAGTCACGGTACACTAAAGAGTAAAATGTAGAAGTGCCAGCACTGTGTACATGTGAGTACCAGCCTACTTTGAGCACTGGGTCAGCTGGATCATCAAAGTTATTAGGATTCATCCATTGGCTGTGAGTGTCTGCAGAAAATTTTGTGGCAGTCCATCCTTCTAGTTGTTGAGATATTTCAGTCTGGACACCAATATTGCCAGCTGCAGAGTCATGCTGTTAGCTCAGCTAAAAATAGCCATTTTCATTGTCATTTCTTTAGACTTTTAATTGGCTGTTAAATCTCTTCATTAATGTAGATATTTTTCAGTTTAAGCTCATCTTAAAATGGATCTTTAGCTTGAAATTTCCCCTTTACAACAGTGGTCATTCCTCTTAATAAACAACACCAGTGACTGTTTATGGTTGCAATAATTGCACAAAAACTGCAAAATCCTAAAGAACTGTGAGATCAAATTTTGGTAGATCTTTCACGCAGTGCCCTGTGAAGAGAGACATCAGACTCAGAAACCAACACACTGTCAGTACTCACAGAAAAATAAAAACGATTAAAGGCTTTCCAGCACAGAGAGGGACAGCGAGAGGCAGCAGCTGTAATGTGACAGCGGTGTCTGACCAGTGCTCTGCAATAAAGTGCAGTGAAGCTTATTTTTATGAGAGGTGAAGTTCCTGTTGTTCCAGTCTCTACTCAAACACACTGAGCGGAGCTGCTGCTGTAAATATGATGAGACTGATGAGTGAGGCAGCCAGCCACAACTATGCTCATGTTATGTGATTGAAACTAGAGCAACCCATTAATGTGAACCCTAAACAGTCTTCCCCTCATTAAAAACTGATTTGTTTGTTTCATAAGAATAAAATTAGATATGTTTCACCCCCCTGAGCCGGAATCAAATGTGTTGAAAGCGCAAAGCAGTGAAATATGTTTTAATCTGGCAATAAAAAGCCAGACAGAGTGTGAGATGTGCTTCAGTTTATGGCTCAGTGGGATCAATATCACACTACCAGACTTTGGAGCTCGTCTTGAGTGTCCCACAGCAAGGTCTAATCAAGGTCTGTGAATCAGATAAGAGAAGAGCAAGACAAGACAACTCCCCTGACATCAATATCAAAGTTTAGTGACCGTGAAACTAAAATCCTTTTGGTGTGACTCAACAAAGCCGTGCAGCGAAAGAAACCGTGTCACGCTTCACTTGATTGAGTTCCTCAGAGTGTTGCTCCCCTATCAGCTCCTTGAGTTGATTACATCAGAACCTGATTAGACCTTCTGCCCTCAACCTGAAGTGTTTACTGACATTTATGGGCGGCTACATCTACCAAACGTTAATACTTCCTGGAATTTGAAAGTGCCGACTGAACAGAAGCTTAATTATTTATGATTCTTTCTGGGCCCGTGGCCTGATTGGTAAATAGCTCTCTGTTGAGCCATAATATCAGTGATAATGCCATCTTCCAACAGGCTGTCATACACAGAAAGTGTCTTGCGACATCGCTGTGAGCTATACTGCCTGCAGCAGACATATGGAGTGACAATATGGTTGTAAATATTTGGGTATAAGGGCAAAAAACATAGGTGTAATTAAAGAGTCTTGAAAGCTGTTGGTGAAATGCAGCCTGTGTATCTCTTGTCCTTACCTGTCCTTCACATGGAAAGATTTATCTGCACTCTCAGTTGGAGCGAGATCAAATCACACACTGTGGGTCGGACTGGGCAAGGCTGGCAAAGCTGTGGATTTTTTTTTCTGTGTGTTTATTGCTTGTATCACTCTGCCTTGCTTGACACAGTCCACTTCCTTTTCCCAGCAAATACAAACAGACATCTCCCTCCCGATCTCCTTGACAGCAATAGTGCCTATTTTGGCACTAAAACAATCCTACCAAGCGAGCTGCATTACCTTGTCCAAACAGCACAACCCTGCACCTTCTCTTTCAGTTCAACTCTCACTTGTTGTGCCCAGTTGGTGTCAGGCTGGTAACAAGCAACAAATAACAAGCAGCAGCAATTTATGAGTTGTTCTAAATTGATTGCTGCCAAGCAGCAGAAACAACCTGTAAACACACCGCTGACATATCATCACCTTATAAGTTGATTTGGCAAGCATCTTAGCAAACAGTGACAAATCCAGTGCAAATGGGGTTACATTAAAGGGACAGTTCATCCCCAGATCAAAAATACGTATTTTTCCTCTTAGCTGTAGTGCTATCCATCAATGAAGATTGTTTTGGTGTGAGTTGCTGAGTGTTGGAAATATCAGCCATAGAGATGTCTGCCTTCTCTTCAATATAATGGAACTAGATGCCCAACTCTTGTGGTGCTCAGAGCGGCAAGAAAAATAATTGCAAGGTTTCCCTCCAAAAAGCCTGACCTGGTTACTCAAGATAATACACATACCATGTTGTAATCAGTTTCATTTAGGAACTGTTTTTTTTTTTTCTACAAAACTACACCCACTAACCGTATCACCATGCTGAAGGAAGCGTACATCTACTGCTGGCTCACCTAGTAGCACTGAGCAAACTAACATTAAACCTCGGCCTGTGGATGTATAAAGAGAACTGGATACAGTGTTTGAGGTGAAACTCCATCCATTCCTGTAAAAGTTGCTCAGTGGTGCATGAAACCAAAGACGTTCAACTACGTGTAAAATAATTTGGATGAATGGCACAGCTTCCACATCACTGGGCCCGTAGAGCAGGAACACTAGAGACTAGAGCGCAGCTCGGGGCCCGCATTTTCCCGACAGAACCCGACCCAAATCCAAGATGGTTATAACCGAGCCTGGCTTGACACTGAGAGACTTTCTCATTTTTAAGTCTGATTCCAACCTGAGCCCAACACAGTTTGTTACCTGACATAGTTATTGTTACCATGGTTACAGCTTGTCTGTTTACCGTGATCACACATGGACAGTGTGTAAATGACCATCAAAAGGCTGCTGTTACGCACAGTCAAACACACCGCACAGCAGTGCAGCACACACACTCAGTTGGAGTGGCGCCTGTGTTGCGTTCAGGCGTTGTCACGTAAATAACAAATTCTTAAGCACAAAGCTCCAAAGCACAACACAGCCGCATATCAAGTTTGCTGGATAACAAATTTCTGATTTGTTATCGGAACTCGGCTCAACCCATTGGGTCCCGTCGGGCTCGGGTCAGGTATCCACACTCTGCTAGAGACTTCCTGGCTACTTCTGACTTAGCATTCCGCTAACTTGAACGGGGATAAAATGATTCAATCGTTTGGCTCTTCTAGACTTTTCCAAATGTTATCAGACCAAATCGATCAAATTCTGGCAGTAAAATGAGCCATTTCAAAGGGTTTGTGACACTCAAAAAAATCCACTGCATCTATAGGAAAAAGTCTTTTTGGGCCCACTTGCATCCTGTGATGGACTCAGAGGGAGCAATTCCACCGTTTGGCCACTTCGAAAATTGGCTTCAGAGCCTGGCACACTTCTTGGGGGCCTCGCTCAGCTAAGGAAGATGCTATTAATCTTGTGTTGTCACGTGCACAAGCCTCTTGTCCCTCTGTGTGGTGATATGATTGGTGGGTGTAGTTCTGTAGAGACAAAATAGTTCCTATACGAAACTGCTCACAAAAAGTTCTGTGGATGATCATCAGTAAGCAGGTCATGATTTCTGTAGACAGAAGACATTGCTGTTGACTTTTTCAAATGTTTTTTTTTTTTTTTTTGTCGCTTTGAACACCACCAGAGAGAGACATCTAGTTCCATTATATTCAAGACACGACAGATATCTCCAACACTCTGCAACTCACACCAAAACAATCAAAACTGATAAATAGCACTACAGGTAAGAGGAAAAATATGTAGTTTTGATGTAGGGGCAAAATGTTCCTTTAATGTTTTGGTGTGAGGAGCTATTGGAAATGAATTGACTCCTAGCAAAGAAAATGAGCTCCTGTTGAGCTGACATGCTTTTCAGACATTTCTCACTCCTTCTATCTATCCCTCCTTATCTTAATCCCCTCCTTTCTCTGTCTGTGCTCCCTCTTCCTCTTCCCCTGCCTCCTCCCTCCCTCCATCCCCGCTGTGCTTGCTTTAATACCTTCCTGTAGCCCAAAATCCCTCTCCTTCCTCGTTTACTTCCTTCCCCTCTCTTCCTCCTTCCTCCTTTCTTCCATCCTGCCATTCCCACCACTCGTAAGCCGCTTCTCGCAGCCATCCAAACACAGCATTAACTGGAAACCCTATGGGCGCTGCCATCTTCACTTGATCTTTTGCGGTTTTATCGCAGTGAGTTGTAGCCCAGTGTTATCCTCAGCCCAGGGCTGAGTTTTCCCAAAACTAATTAAACCCCTTCTCAAAGTGTTCATCTTCCACATTTGGATTGCCTTGCTCCGGTTCAGGGCCAGCTAGCTCCCGGCTAAAATCACAGTCAGGCCACTTGAACATGTCTTTGTAGAATAGTCCAGATAGCTGGGCTGCGCTGGTGCTACATTACGTTATGGTTAAAGTTAATTTCATCAGCCTACATAATGAACAGAGATGTAACAGCCTGTTATTGAGAATGGGTTGCCTCTGGAAATTCATGTACATGCTTGCAGTCTCTGACATAATGACTGCACATGTTTACTGTATGTGCTGCGTGCACGGTATTCCTGCATATTTCACTATGATCTTTAACAGTGCTGACATTACTCCGGCCCCTCTAACTATGCTGCAGCACATCGAGTTGATTACATTATATCTGCAGATACAGAAAAGAAAATACACTTAGAGAAGTGAAGCTCGGCGCGACATTATACAACTCCTTTCTGTGAACTGTTTTCTGTGTGCATATTTTAATAATTCCAACAGCCAGGCCGCGTTTGATGCATAACTTATCAGGGCACCAGAAAGGGCTTAAAAAGCATCACTGCAAATCAAGCCTCAGACTAAAACTAAACTGTGCTAAATTAAAGCTCAAAGCAGGTCACTGGGACTACAGATTGTAACTGCTGAGCGGATGCTTTTTGTACCAAAGACTTGTTTTCAGCTTTCCATTGTTACAAACAGCTCTCACTGAATCAAAGTAAACGCCATGTTTATGCTACACAGTTTTTCTAATCATCCATATGGCTACAGTCACTGTGATATCATTGGTGGCTGCCTTGGGTGCTATCCAGAGGAGGGAGCCAAAATCACTCACCTAGAGCCTGAAGTGCCAAATGTGTTAGGTCCAGCACTGCATATAATATTTCTGGATGGGAGGATGAGTGAGAGTGACAGCAGCAAGGTCACAGATTCTTTCACCAGCGAGACAGTGAAGCTCCTACCTGGTCAGGATCATAGCTCACTCTGGATTAAAGAGTCCCTAAAATGTAAACTGTTGACTGACTGGTTTGTGTTGGAGCTGAAGACCTCAGGCAACATAAAACGATGCAATGTCATACACTGCTTCATTTGAAATGGAAACTTTTCTGGGGGTATGTTGTGGAAAAATTGCAAACATTATTCAACAAAACCTGCAGTGTTTGAGTTTCATGTCAGCACAAAGCCAGCTGACCACAGTTAGTCATGTGCTGAGCCAATAGCTGCCTCAGCTCAGCATCGTTTTCACAGTACAAGGGTTCGTCCTTTTCCTCTCTTCCCTTGTGTCACGTGAACAGCTTCAACATTTTTTTGGGCCCAGCCAGAGGCACAGCATCACATATTGTGCTGGGCTTTGACATATTACCAGTGGAATCTTCTGAACCCTGCAGGGGGTAGGCCAGCTATCACCAGGAACACACAGGCTTGCTTTTGAGTTTATTTAATTGTGCCTCTCTCATTGTCCTCGATAGACTGAGCAGGTTTAGTGGACTTACAGCCTCTGGGAGTCATTCAAGGGCCTTGGATGGTTTTACAAATGCCTGGAAGACAGACAAAAAAGAGCTTGATAAATTACTCCATTCTCCAGGCCTACAAAAAAAAGAGACCAGTCTTTTCTCATCACTTTGTCAGGGGTGTGTGTTTGTGTGCATGAGAGAGAGAATATGAACTGTCTGAATGCTCCGTCAACTGGGAGTTATGGTCACTCTGGCCTGTCATAATATCCTCTCTCTGACTGCATGCCCTCAGATTGTCATTCCCACTGAGTTTGTTGTGTGTGTGTATGTGTGTTAAAAGGGACTGTGAGAGAGTGTGTGTGGGTGTCTGTGCATGTGTGTGTCGGGGGGAGCCAGATGGCTGCTGGCTGACTTAGCAGCATGAATTAAAGGAAATCATATGAGACAGTTGTGCTTATCTTTTCACTAATACACTTCAAAAAGAGTGCCTGATATGCACACACACTCCATTTACACACACTTACCACACACACGCACGTTTGGGGGGCTTTGCATGTTTGCTGTTAATTCTGACGATCGTCGTCAAGCCAAAAATAATGTGATTAGATTTCCAAATCATTTAAACAAGAAACGTATGTAAATATATCAATTACATTAACCCTGTTGCCGTGACAACCGTGAAACTGATGGTACATTTTTTATGTGTTTCCAGTTTAACACTTTCAGTCCCAGCAACACGCCTATGTTTCATTCACTGTTTAAATGAACGGATGTATCTCTTTACCAATCTACATGTGAATTTTCATGTTCCTTACAAGCAACATAAGTAACCGTGCTTGATAGTGGCTCAGAGGTAGAGTGGGTCGTCCACTAATTGGGAGATCAGCAGTTCGATCCCTGGCTCCTCCAGTCCACATGTCAAAGTATCCTTGAGCAAAATGCTGAACCCCAGTTTGCTCCTGTTGGCTGTTCCAGCTGTGCGTGAGTGTGTTCAAAACTGAGAGGCCCGTGGCACCTTGTATGGTAGCCTCAACCACCATTGTGTGAATGGGTGAACGTGACTTGTAGTGTAAAAAGCGGAAGACTAGAAAGGCGCCATACAAGTGCAGGTCCATTTACCACTGTGACCCTTCTTATTCATTTTATATGGTGAGCCAAGCTACAAGTGAGCATCAAGTTTGATTGTGTTACACCCTCCTGAAGTGTATTGGTGACATGGTTTAACTGGAATGAAAGTTAAAGTTACTTTTTACCTGTGATATTTATTGGTTGTGACAGTATTGTGAGCTGAGGCAGGATCAAGTCATTTGACTGGCATGTCACTAATAACACTTAAGTCTTTGCACTCAAATCTTGAGTCAAGACAAGCAAGTCCAAAGTCCAAAACTCTGAGTATCAAGTCCTAAACAAGTCATAACGCACTCTTCACCAAATGTAATGCCATTCTGACAACACAGTAATAATATATTTAATTCATAAAAAATATGAATACTTTTTTAAATATGAATTTATTTGTTTCAATAAGTTTGTTATAAAGTGCCATTAAACTTCATCATAAAAAGAGTAGTACTAACGATGCACTTCCTTATAGCACTATTACCCAATACCACAACAGGACTAATTTTGTATGAAATTCAGTCTTGTGCATAATAAATGTTGTAAAATAGGGAAATGAGTACTTGAAGTATGTGAAGAGTATGGTCTTAACATACCTTTTAATCCTTGAGCTCTGGGGAAGGTGTCAAGTGTTATTGAGTCAAAAGGCTCAAGTTCAAGTGACGTTTCAAGTCGTCAGTGCTAAAGTGTCAAGTCAAGTTGCAGATATTTTTGAATTTTGTCAAGTCTTAAGTCCTCAAAACTGTTACTCAAACCTGACTCGAGTTAAAGTCACGTAACTTGAGTCCCAGATTAGGTGAACCTAATTTCTTCATGCATATAATATGTCATATATCGTGGTTTATATATTTTGGCAAATGGTTAACATATCACTTATGTTCACTGGAATGCAACTATCCAGAGGTCATCGTCCATCCCCACTGTGATCTCTTCCTCGCCTACTGCGTGCATCTATGGTTTCTACTCTGCAGCTTCCTCCGCTGCAGCCTGTGTGACCTGCTGGTTCTTCTCTGCTGACTCTTTGCCAACTTGAGTTTGGAAGCTCTCTGTCTTCAGTCAGCACCTTCTTTGGCTGCCACCAAGACAAGCACCGACCAACCTCTGGCCACAGAGTGATGCAGCTGCCTCCATGATAGAGGTTTTGAACAGGGTCCATACAGATTCCGTGTCATTAAGTTTGCTGGGAGATGAAAGATGAAGTCATTCTGGATACAGTCCTCGAGGTGTTTGCAGCTAAACCCTTAATACGAATTTGGGCCCGCTGAGCCTGTCGGGCCGCTCCCCAAAAACCTGATCCAACTCATCTGCTGACAGTCCAACACTATTTCACCTGCATGTCCTGAGTAGTCTGTGTGAGTCTGATGAAACAGAGTCATTCACTGAGCTTTGGCGCTGTCTGCTTTGGGACAATGAACACGTAAGATCCATTATGCGTTTCCAGCATGTTATACTCAATCAGTGGCTAAAACTGAATGATGTGAGTTCCCTTATACTATCTCTGGCTGGCTGATTAAGATTATTTTACACATCACAGATTGCTAATAAACATTGTAAAATGAATTACTTTTTGCAGAGCATCTCACTGGAGGAGATGTAATGGTTAACTTCACACACAATTTATTTTTTTCAAGATTCAAGTCCTATATTGTCATATGTACAATTACAGAGTCACTGGTGATGAAAATCTGACTGTAGATCTCAGGCTCCTTTCAACAATGCTCATTAAAGGTCCAGTGTGTAGGATTTAGGAGCGTCTATTGGCAGAAATGGCACATAATGTTTTCAATAGTTTTCAATCGCCTAAAATTTTGAATTGTTGTGTTACCATGTTGTTCTTCAGTAGCCCAGAACGGAGAAACCAAACACTGGCTCTAGATAGGGCCTTGCGTGTTTTTGCATTGACCCCTGTAGGTCCAACACATTCTCACTCTGACCTTGTTACAAATTGATGTTTGGTCATGGACCTCCCACGTCCAGATACAATGTCAAAGGTAGCCTGGGGGTGTTGGCTGTTGACATTCTGGGACGCCGTGTCAAGTTCTGCCTGTTACATGCATTGTAAACTTTCAAAATACACTTCCCTTTGCAGAGGAAATTTAATGTCTACATACAGTCTCTTTCAAAATAAATGCACCACGTTGGTAAGGTACCATGAATTGATGTTTTCTTGCCTTCAACAGCTAACACATGTGGTCGGGTTCCTGCTATGTTTCCCCATGACACTGCTCAGTGCAATTAAACTATAAAGGTGACTGGCCGCATGTCATGCAGACATTAAAGGATATCTTTTTCGTCAGTGTCTGATGCCGCATGTCATCGTCCAAGTGCCAGATTTCAACGACTTTGGAGTGAGACTGGGTTTGTAGTTCTCCCACATGCTTGTGAGAAGTTTCAGGTCTGCAACTGTAAATCCTACACAGTGGATCTTTAATTATGTATGAAAAGAAAATCATGCAAGAAAAAAAGGAAATCAGCTCAGACTTACTCAAGAAGGAAACTTATGCATCCTCTTAGAACCCATTTCTGTTCCCAAAAAACAAATCCACCTCTAAATCTTGCTTTGTTTACATTTTCATGAACTGAGACTGTGAAGATGTGATGACTCATGCGCTCACGTACTCATGCTCTCTTTCGTAGCTATACGAACGTATATCTACAAAAGTAGTGCACCACAATTGGCATATAACACACATAATCATGAGCCAGTAATTTGTGTAGTATTCACATAATTGGGAATGCTGTGATCAAATGGCCGATGGGAGTAAAAGAGGAAATAGTCTAAAGAGTGAAAGTCTGCCTAACGAACCTGGTTGGGTTTTGGATGGGTCAAACAACACAGGACTTACCCCCAGGACGCCAAGTGAACTCTAAGCTATTTTAGAGTATGTTGTCACCATGTTTCTTTTCCTAAACCTAACCTCCTTAACCTAATGTTAAGGATGTAAAATGAGAAAGCCTCTTGTGGGGCACTAATTAGATATTAAACAAGCCACTGTATGAAGATACTTTAAGGTAGGTCACACCTTGTGGAATGGGGTGCCATCCTGTGAGGTATGTGCTCTGCCTTCTCTGTTACCAAACTGTATGCACAAAGTCCAAAAACAAGATAGTTTATAATGTCCAGGAATGTTAATGGAGGTAGTGCTTCAGGGTGTGTAAATCAACCTTGGGCTGCCAAGTCATATGGATATATCTTGTTTATGTGATTAGTTTGTCTAAATACCACTGCTTGACCACAGCAGCAGGCACAGGTAAACAAAGCGTGAATCTCACACGATGGCACCCCAGTCCAGAAATTATAACACAGCAAGACGTCACCTTCAAATTCTCTATATCTCAAAAAGACTGACCTATTACATCAGCACAGTCTCTTCTACATTTTACACTTCTCTTAATCCTATGTATCATCTGTATCATATAGTACAAGCAGGAATTATCTCTTAAGTGCAAAGCGACATGCGTAAGCACTCAGCAGACACTCAGGCATCAGACTCTCACACAGATGGTGGCATTTGTTAAAAAAAGGGGATATGTTTCTGCAGCTTAGTGGCAGCCTGGTGCGTCACACAGCAACATACAGCACTGTACCGTATGTGCACACACACGGCCGAGACACGCACAGTGAAACGAATAATGAAGTTGGACGAGAGAGGGGATGAGGGCGGTGATTTTGTAGAGAAGAGTAATAAGGAGAGAAAAGAGGATTACACCACAAAGTCAAAAGTTATGCGCCCATTAAGAAAGTTTGGAGAATCGTATTGGGAGCAGACTGCTGAATTAGTGCAGCTTGTCTGTGTGTGTGTCTCTGTGTGTTTTAGGATACAATCTGTGTTATTTTCAGCCCCTGTAAATTGTATTTTTTGATAGCAGCCCCCCCCTCCTTTACTGTGTGCAGAGTTTAGCCCTTTTCCCAAACAGCTTACATAACTCAGAGAGCATAACCCAAGACTACACACACACATACACACAAACACGCACACACGCACAGGAGAAGGGCCTGTGGCGACATCATCTGCACAGTCTCTCTATATTCTCTCTCGTTCCCTGAACAGAGCCCATGCTGCTTTGTGCTCAGAGGGACAATCGTAACTGCAGACATATGATGCATGAAGGCCTCCCTTGTCTGTGCAGTGTCTGTCTTTATGTCTTATTTTTCAGCACTGTGGCTCAACCACTGTAACATAATAAAAAAATCCATAGAGGTGCGCTTGGACATGCATTTCATGAAAGATGCATAGGGCTGTGGCGTGGCTTGCATTCTTCAGGCTCTTCTCATCCTCGTTCGTATGTTTAACTGTGAAAAGTAATGCCTGTAATACATACTGTAGAACCCATGTAATGATGAGCCAGTAATTTGTGTGTAACCCCTGTAATAGTGATGGTCTGTGATTACACAACCAGCACACTAAATCAGTTTAGGGATGACCCAAGTACAGAGCAGCAGGCAGGTTTAAGCTTTAACAAAAAGCGAGCTTTAATGTAGCTGATAAAAAAAACAAACAAAAAAAAAACCATCCAAATCAAGCAGGTTACTGAAAGTCCAAATGAGAGCAGAACCAAAACTAAACTGAAAACCAACCGCAATAATACGATGAATTCAGCTAAAAAATCCAAACAGAACACCAGGCAGGAAACGGAGCAGGAAACAACATCAAGAACACAGGGATGAGCACCAGAATGAATGCAGGATGAACTGACAAAGACCAAAGGGAAACACACAGGTATATTGACACAGAAAATAATCACAAGAAGGAGACAAAGCTGCACGGGCCAAAGGAGGGAAATGGAGACTGGCTAACAGCAAAGGAGTGGTGGGGAACATTAGGGTGGAGCAAACAAGACTAATACAGAATGGGTGTGAAGGGAAGACTCTGGGAACAGGGAAGGACTAACGAGACAGGTGTGACAAAAAACAGGCGGGAAAACACACAAGGACAGGACACATGAGGAGAGAATCTACAAAATAAAACAGGAAGCAGATTAAACATGAATGAATAACATAAAACAAGGAACACAGACAGATAACTCCGTCATAATCCATAGGATAACAGAATATAAACAAACCCAGGATCATGACACAGGAGTACAGAAGGAAGTAGTATAAAGGCATGAAGTACGTTAAGACGTATGTTGGGGTTGTGGATGGGACAAACAACACAGAACTTTCCCCTGGGACACCAGTGTTTATGTTCTTTGTAAATGTGTCATCACTATGTTTCTTTCCCTTAACACAACCTGCGTAGCTTTACTTGCCTAAACCTAAAGACACCCAAGTAACTTTATGTTAAGCAGTGGCGTGCACAGTCATTTTGGGGGGCAGGTGCTCAGTGAAAAATAAGGGCACTTTGTGAGGCATGTGGAACTGCCGGCTACCTTATTATAGCAGCGTGAGATTTAAAAATAAATAAATAAATTTTTCAGGCACATGTTGAATGTAATTGCATATTTATTTATGTCAATATGTTAATAAAATTACTTGACCTTTGAACTGGTACAGTTTCACACTATAGCACTGATCAGTCAATCACTGTTGTTTTATTTCTCTGGAATAAACACACATGGAGAGGTTTTTAGCAAGTTAGGCAGCTACAATGATAGATCAGTGTACTTTTTTCCCCCGTCAGAACAAAAGAAGTGTACAAAGTGTCATTTTGAAGTCTTATCCTCTCCTTTCTAGGCATTATGCTGCAATTGGTAAATAAAAAGAGACCAACAGTATGAAAAAACAACAAGGCACAAGGCTACTTTTTCTGCAGGCAATTGCCTGTTTGTCATTTAGCAAATAAATGACTGCAAGTGTTAATTATGTAGCCTAATGTAAACCTACACAATAGACTACTAAATATTCAGCTTAAGTATACTGATAGATTCACATGCTGTATCAATGACAAACTCAACCGGTGGTCATCACGTCATATCTATTATGGATTATAGCGTCTAGCTTGTTAAGCAGGTGAGCAGTCGGCTAATTTATGCTCAGCTGTGTGGCGCTGTATGACAGGCTACTTCACAACAGAGACAAATAAATGCAAGTTATAGCTTGGCAACAGAGGGCACAAGAGGGGGCAAACAATACACTCGACTCGATTCATTTATGTGGGTGGGGTAAAATGTAGAAATGCCGCCAAAAAGCAAATGAGAAATTTTGACTATTATTGTCAGAAAATATTGTATTTCAAATGAAATGTCTGAAACATGTGACCATGGGTCTTTACAGAATGCCATTTAGCACTCAATAAATTCATTTTAATTCCTAGTCCTTTAAAAAGGGCATACAGCCACTGTCCTGCAGTGTTCATTTTGACAGCTATTTTATATTTAGTCTTAGTCCTAGTCTTGAACTAAAATGCTTATTGGTTTTAGTCACATTTTAGTCATTTTTATCCTTCACAGTTTTAGTCTAGTGTTAGTCAACGAAAATTGAAAACGTTATAGTCATTATGTTTTCTATTTAGTTTTCATTTAAACTAAGCCAGTAAGACTCATTTATGTATCAGAAATTAGAATCAAAGTGACAGGTTGTAGTACAACTACAAAGTACAAATAATTTCTACACACATACAAACTTCCATTTCTCCATAAGTTTTTGACAGGTTTGAGGGGTGAGCACACACTTAGCGATCATCATTTGAAAAGCTTGACATCTCTCTATTTATGGTCTACGAAACTTTGACACCACAAATAACTAATCTGAAACAACCAGGATTTGTACGCAGGTTCGTTGTAAACTCTCAACATGACAGTCTGGAGGTTTAAACTCATATCTCACAGAGTTGGTGATTTAAACTAAACTTTCATGTCTGTCAGAGAAAACTGATCTGAGTCCAGACTGTTTACTTACAGCACAGCTACACTGAGCCTCCTACCTGTCTGTCAGACAGCATCAACCCATAAACCTTCTCAACACAGTCTGGATTTGGGTGCAGTCTTGCGGGGATCCACAAATGTGAAGAGCATGCAGCCGGTGGCTGCTTGCTCTGCTGCCATTCAGCAGCTAACAAGTAGAGCTAACTGCTAATAGTCACAGCTGCAATTAAAAAACTTCACAAATCCATTCAGCAGCTCCACCATCCACAGTCAGAGATACACAGTTGATTATTTACTGCTGAATTACAGCTCACACCTCACACCAATGTCTGACACTGTCCTGGTGTGAGTGTTTTTGCTGGCTTTTGAAACATCCTGGTGCAGACTATTTATACATAGATACACCATTATTAACATTTTCGCAATGTCTCGTCTCACCAATGAAAATGAAGCATAGATTTTGTCTTAGTTTTTATTATCAAGATCTATTTATACACTGTTGTCCAGTGAAAACAATGTAGAGGCCTCTTAAATGTTGGTGACCTTTAATTCTTCTGACAAACTTGAACTAGGTGTTCATTTATGTCATGAGACAATTCTCAGTTTAGCTCAGTACAAGAAAAGTTGACATTTCGAAGACATATGGTTTTCACAACCTGTCTCAAACCACATTTGCTTGTGAATGAATTTTATGTGATTTAAATGTTTTGGTGATTCCTGTATATTTTCTGTGGCTAAGCCATTTATGTTTCATGCATCATTTTAAACACATTTTCTTCAGTCGGCCTGGCATTGTTAGCATCTTGAAAAGCTGTGAGCCCTTGATCAGATTTTAAAGGTCCAGTGTGTAGCATAGCTGGAAGGTTACAGAAGTAAAACTTCTCTCATGTGCAAAGTAATGAAGCTCTAGCAAAAGTTCAGTCAGGAAGACAATACTTTTCATGCTTAGGCTGTAAGTTTCTTTCTAACCCTGCCATTCACTCCTTTAATGCATGCTTGCTCACCATCTCTAGGTGTCATTGTTTGCGTAGGTCAAGTGAGTCACCAGGTGATTCACAATCAACCAATAGCACAGTGACATACCTTCTCTGTCAGCCTATCATAGATTCTTTCTTGCTGCAGTCATGCGCGCCCTCCACCTCCCATTCACCACCTAGTCTTTATGGATTCATCATCCTCATCTGCCTTAAGCACTCATCAGCCTCAGAGTCATCAGCCACCACCACCACCACCACCACCACCAGCGTCTGGACTCCACGGGGGGATTTATCCTACTGCTGCTCAGATGTCCCTCGATCGTAAAATATCTCCCTCTGGTGTCCAAGTGCCAAAGACTTCTGATAACTCACTCATCAGCACAAATCATCTGTTAATCTGTACACTCATATTCTGTATTAAGTATTATCTTTACTTCATTCCTCTGTCTCTGATTGGACTGTATGTAGAACTATGGTAGCCACTGGCAAACATGAATGGCCCTATCTATAGCCAGTGTTTGTCTGCTCTAGAACAACATGGTGGACTCTATGGGAGAGGACTCGCTACTTATGTAGATATAAACAGCTCGTTCTAAGGTAACGAAAACAAAACGATTCTTATTTTCATGTGGTTACAAACTAATGAAAACATATTCATGAATATTATATAACATTTCTACCCCTAAACTCTACACATTGGACCTTTAAATAAAACTCTAATGATCAGTTGCTGTCCTGGAATGAGGAGAGCCAAAGACAGGATTAAGACGTCAGTGAAATACGCAAACACAACACTGTATTGTGTCATCCGTGTGCCTGAGGGAGGAGAAAAAGAGGAAAAATAAGAGGGAGATAACAGAGATAAGAAAAAAAAAGATTCGCTGTCAAAACGTTTAAAGAGATAAGTTTTATTTATGCCGTTGAGTCAGAGGAGAAATGTGTTTGCTGGCATACAGATGACGCCACTACTGCTACAGCTGCCTTTACAATATAATACAGTGACATCATCCTCCCTGCAGCGCTCTGTGTGTGTGTGTGTATGTGCGCTCATCAAGTCAATCAGGTTTAATTAAACTGTACAGTGATTAAGGGGCAAATTCCTCAGTCTGTCGGCTTGTGCACGTCCTTTTTCACTGTCTCCTATAAATTCCCAGGCACACACACACATGCGTACACACACTAGTGGTGCACTAGCCCACAGCATCTTTAGAGTGACTAATCTACTATTAGCACTTGTCTCCCAGGCCCTCCCTCACTTCCTCCTCTTCCTCCCTCCATCCTTCTCACCACTCCCTTCCTCTTCCTCTGCTTCTTCTCCTCCTTCATTGATTTTCAGCTCAAGGGGTTTCCTGATTGTTAGGGTTTAGCATCTCTTGAAAAATAACAGTGGTAAATATGAGATGACTAAATCTTAATTTATTGTCCAGGTTGTCATCGATCTGTAGGCTGCTTTCTGGCTTTTATTTCACTATCTTTATTTCATCCCCACTGCTTTTTCTTTACCTCCCATTTTCTCTTGCTTATTTGAGCTGCTCTTCATCTAATCTCTCCATACCTGCATGTTTTCTTTCCAGTCTTCCTCATCCTCCTCTCCCTCCTGTACCACCCCTATACCTTTTATACCTCTACACCATATCATTCTCTCCTTCTCTTTCCTCTTTCTGTAATTTCTTCCCCCACCTCCTCCTGAGTCCCTCCATGGTGATTGTATCTGTGAGATAAGCTGGGTGTCAGACACAAAATGTTCTCCAATTTCTCTGTGTCTGCTGCTGGTGAGAAATGGGCAGAATGGAAGATAAAGTCAAAGGAAGACGACAAGGGAGGGAGGAAGAATGGAGTTGCAGGGAAAAAAAACAGATCCAAATAGAATAGGTAGCGAGGAGGACAGAGGAGGATATGAGACAAGCATATGGAGGAAGAAGACAGAGAGACATTTATATTTTATACCTTGAGCCATCACGTATCCAGATCTGCTTGTAATTGAGTAATACGGTAGAACAAGCCTACACAGAATGGGCTGAAATGTGGGGCAATACAGTTTTTTTCTTTCTTGCAGAGAGTTAGACGAGATGATCGATGCCATTGTCACATCTGTGGGGTACACACGTAGCTGGAGCCAGCAGTCGGTTAGCTTGGCTTAGCACAAAGACTGGAAACAGGAGGAGACAGCTAGCCAGCCTGGTTTTGTCTAAAGTTGTCAACCAACCTTCAAACACCAGCAAAAAAATAACCTTACACATAACTCCTTAAACACATCAGGGGCAAATTATCAGTGTTTTTTTGCACATATTTAAAGAGATTAATTAATTAATGAGCTTTCAAAATGCTGGTATAGCTAACTTTAGAGAGAACCAGAGTAGCAGTTTCCCTGTTTCCAGTCTTTAGCCCCTTTTACACAGCCTGTTCAAGGTGGGAATATCACGCTCCAACTTGCTGTTCTTTGTAAAAGGTACAATTGAACAATGTGGGGACAAAGTTGTCTTGCCTTTACGCTGGCAGTGGAGGTAGTAACAGCGCCAAATCCTCATCTGTGTTAAAGGGACCGCCAGTAGACAGGATCATAGATGGGACAGGTGTGACATTTTGACGACATGTTTTATGTGAGACCCACCACCGGGAGATTAAAAAAGTAGCTAGCAGCAGTTAGCAGCTAACTCACAGAGGAAGAACAGTGGCTGAAAATGCCCACAAACTGGGGAAACAGTGATGTCAGGGAGCTCCTTAACCTCTGAGCAGAGAACAAGATAAACATCATACAACAGGGATGATAAATGATTCTTACTGCCATGTTATGCCACTGTTATTATTCATAAAGCACTGCCGCTGTGCGCATTATACTGTACGTCACACTATAGGCTGATGCTGTTGTGTTACATCATGCCTTTATTGCTTCCATGATGTCAGCATGCTATCTGAAAATCACACTGGGGCGGCATGATGCTGCCGTTGTTTGGTTCTGTGTAAAAATACAAAGGCGCCATAAAGAAAAGACGTCGTGATGTCCCTAGAAGGCAACCTCTGTGTAAAAAGGGCTTTTGTGCTTCTGATTCAGCTGTTACCAGCCTCATAGAAATGGTTAAAGGGGCTTGCCACACCTATTACTGGGTTCAAAGGCCATTATCAGTTGATTAAATGTCTGTTTGCCTATCTAACATCGTGCAACAATCACAGTTTTGTTAGGTTTCACTCTCACTTTTGTGAAACGAAAACTACGTGGTTAGTTTAAGGAGGGCATACGATGGTACGTCAGTTAAACCAAGTCAGCACTGACTTTTGGTTTCATACGGGACACAAACTTCACTCTCCTGGGTGAAAGTCCTGTGCACTTTCTCACCTTATATACCCTGTTACCTGACTTCCTATTTTGCTATTTAATCATTACAGCAATGAGAGCTTGCTGCCTAACAATAAACATTAGCATCCATTTCATGGCCTGTTAATGGACCCCCCTTCTAACGACCTGATAACAGCTGAACTGACCAGGCTGCCAAGCTCAGCTACCCAGCTGCTGTAGCTTCAGATTTACTGTACAGTCATGAAAATGGTCCCATCCTCCACTCTAACTCTGCAGTAAAGTAAATAAAAGTATTTTCTAGAATGTCAAACTAGCCTATCTCTGTACATTTTTAATAACGCAAGATGCAACAGTCAACACACGAGTAGCCTGGTTAGGATAATTAAAGAATCACTGAATATTCATGTATCATCAGTAAGAGACACAAACTTCTATATTTTGTCAGCATAATGGTGAAGATTTTTGTTTTTGTTGCATGCTTGTTTGTAGCTGTCTAAACTGTGTTTTGTCAGTTAGAGGTGACCAAGGAACAAGCAGAAAGAAAGCAAACACAAGGAAAAGATAGAGGACATGCAGAGACACTGCGGGTGAAAAATTGCCTGCACACCAAACCTCTAAATGTGATATTTGGTCCCTGCACCTCTCCTCTTTAGCCGGGCTGGGGCAGGACAGCTAGACAGTCGTCGTCTGATTGATTGTGCAGAAAAGGAGAGGAGGAGAGCGGTTGCCATGGGGATGAGGAGCGGGGCCTTTTGGCTTTTTTTCTCTTGGTGAGGACCAGTAATTGGTGATAAACTTGAAGGGAGGGGCTGGAGGGCGGTAATCAGACGCAGTGGAGCACAACGGCTTTCGTAGAACTAAAGAAGTGCTGCAGGACTCAGGAAGTGTGTGTGTGTGTGTGTGTGTGTGTGTGTGTGTGTGTGTGTGTGTGTTTTCCAGTCAGCTGGAGGTGACTGCAGACAGGGTGTTAATGAAATGTATAAAAGGAAACTGTTCAGATGAACTGCATCCAGCTGAGAGATGCTCCGCGTGGCACTGCACACCATCGAACCCTCTTAGGATCACACAAGTTCACTCAGACTCAGTTTTCATTTGCAACCTGCAGGAGGGGCTTCGGGGATAACAAGAACCACACACACACACACACACACACACACACACACACACACACACACACACACAGGAGCCATGCACAACAACTGAGGGGGCAGAGTGGAATGAAGAGAACGTCATTTTGGTGTCAGGACTAGGAAATAAAACAGCTACATGATAAATATCACTGCAGGTCCAATAGCTGCAAGCTTTTTTCATGTTCCTTTAAGATTTCGTCGTCCTCAGAGAGGCTGTGTGTACTCTACATTTCATCTGTGAGGTCAGAGGGCAGGCAGGCAGTTCGTGCTTATTTTATGCAGAGGTTCGGTTTTGCTGCTCAAAAACCTTGAAATTAGAGGAGATATGGTCTTCTCTAAAATTTGATATTCTCCTTAGACACTCTGTTGTTTGTCTCACAGACCATTTAGTAGTTGTAAAGTTTTTGTCATGACATTTTGGATGTTCACATTTCCATCCCTCTGAGCACTTTAAGGACTCCTCAGTCCTGTTGTGTCATTGTAAAAGAGATTAAAAGTTTCTGAAATTACAAATAGGTTGTGTTTGTGTGTTTATTTGCTGACTGGAAGCCAAATTATGATTTTTGTGATGCATTTAGCCTCAGTTATTAGTCAATTAAGGTCTATTTGGGGGTTTTGTAACATATATTGTACACTCTGCAGCGTTCCTGATTCAGTCCCATACAGGTACATTTTGTTGCATGTTATTTGTATCTCTCTGAACTATCCAAAAATGGCAAAAATATTTTAAGTAACCTCAAGCTGTGATGATATTACAGAGTCCCAGGAGGGTAGGTGTCGTAGAAAGCCTCCTGGGCATGCACAGAGGCAGCAAGTTTACCTGTTTTTGCACCGGTTTTTGTGTTTGATATTTTGAACTGAAGCATTTCCAGTGTTCCTAGAGTTCATCTGATTCTCTACATCAATTTTTGCCTTTGCAATTTATTTTGTTGACATAGAATATGAGTCTAAATATACTGTACATTTGGTAGGTAAACATGTTAAACACAAATCAATATATTGCATCTAGTTGCTAGCCTGAAGGAGATGCCGTAATGATGTGCTGCATTTATTAATTAAGGTCTTGTGTAAACATAATTTGGCTAATTTCTTCATCAGTATGTTGCTCACTGCATCTCTTGGGATGAGCTCCCTTCTCTTTTTCTCATCTCTCCAGCTGCTGTTATCTCTCCACCATCTTGTTAAGACACTCTCTGACATTGATGGTGATATGAAACGGGCTCCTGACATTCGTTTTTAAATCCCCTTCACACAAAAATGTGTTTTCCTATTGTTGCGGGAGGTAAATAAGTGGAAAAAGTGGGAAGAGGACCGACACCACTACTTGGTGGATTACATCCCAGGAAATACTTTTTCAAGAACCTTAAACTGAAATTAGGAATAGGGCACTAACACAGGATCACTCACAGGCAGGACAACAGCGTTTCCACGTGTATTGTGCACAGATTAGGATCAGAGCAAAGCTGTTAACAACCAGCCACAACAGGGAAGAGCACAGGAGCCAAAAAGAATGAGCCCAGCCACCAAGGGCCTTATATAATCCAGCACTAATTAGGGGTGTGGTTGGGGGAGGAGGCAGACCTGGGGCTGTGTTCACTGGCAGTAAATGCCTGAAACACACTGCATGAAAGGAGAACCCCATCACACTATGTTTATGTCCCCTTAAACGCCTGACCTTGACTTTACTGATTGTATCTGCACAAAGTTTCTCACTAGAGAGGTGTTTTCAAAGCTTCAACTGAAGAAGGCAATGTCTGTCTGTCTGTACGCTGACAAACTAGATTAGGTACATCACAAATACGAAAGCCAATTATTGTCTTATATGGGAAGCATATCGACAGGGGAGCAGACTTTGCCACAGCATCACCAGCAAAGAATCCTGAAACCTCCAGCGCAGTGCAGACAGAAGTTTGCAACTGTAACACCCAAATTCACTTTCATATAGCTACAGGTGAACTTCAATAATGAAGCCAACAGTCAGTGTGGATCAAAATGCCATAATAGGCTTTTATTAAAGCAACTAAAAGTTAGAGCGTCTTGCTGCAGGTGGTGTGGCGCACCAATCGATAGCCTGGTGCACTGGAAGTATACTATATGTGGATAACCAAAACAACACATGAAACAAACCCCTTGTTCAGACAGAAAAATACCCAAACTACAACCAGTGGCCCATCAAACCTTAAATTATATCACCACAACTCAGCAAGTGAACTCCCACTGCACCAGTGACCAGAGGCCAACACCAACTGCAGCACTAAAAAATAAAAACATATGTAAATAAATTCAGTTTACTAAAATACAGATAAAACAGGGTGCATTGAATTACATAAAATATAAAATAAAAGTCAATTAGCAGTGTGCAGTTATTGGATGAAAACCAGACCCTGGAGCTTCCCTCCATTATCTACTAAAAGCCCCATTGTAGCAGATATTATTGTTTGTGTCAAAACCATTAAGGCTGTGTCAGCCACTGCCAGTTACAAGCTAACAAGCTAACAACAAGACTACTGTACCATCCTAACTAAACATATTTCTGCAGTATCAGTGCCTTCAGAGGAGATTTTAACTCTGTTTGAACTACAGGTTCACGTTTTTTCCTGCATGAGCCCCTAAAATAAGTTCTGAGGAAACGACAGAGCTGCTGAGTTTTTTAATCTCTCACGTCTCATTATCTTAATCAGGATGACAAGTTATTCGGGGATCCAGTACATGACAAAGAACAAAAGGCTTGGCAGAAGGTTGATGTGCTTCCCCTCTCACCTGTACATGTCTCTTCACATCTTTTCAATCTGCCTGACAGCTGCTTCAATCAACGTGTGCTGCTGAGCTTCAGCACTGATGTTAACAGAGACCAGAAAGAAAAGGCACACGCTGCTTTGGAAACGCATGAACCTCCTGATGCAGCTTGATACCACGAGCACAGCCTTCCTATCTGAGGTATAACATTAAATAAAATACGGTATGACCTCTGACAGTAAAGCCTTTTATAGTCAAAACGCTGCCAGGATCAACACCTTTGATGTGATCACTGCTTGCTTGGCGGGTTTCCTTGACAACAAAGGTGAAGATTTCTAAGGCTGAAATGAATTTATTAAGGTTCAAGAGGGAAACGTGAAATGAATGGAACTGAACAAACAGGTCTAATCGATTATATCTGCAGAACTTGTCTAAAGCTCATCAGCGGAGGATTAGAAAGTTTTCCGTGGGGTGGCAGCCGGTTCTGGCAGGAGGCAAAGTAATTATCCAAATCTGGACTGATGCCTCATGCAGCTAAACACTGCAGGTGGATGTAAGAAGGTGCAATGAAGGACACAAGGTATGACCGATAAATATGATTTGCAGGTTCAAATCTACAGTATGCAGCATTGTAGACAATCAAACTTTTGCTGTTGTAGAGCAGGTCAGGGGATTGTTTGCTTTTAACACCACTGGACAGTAGAAAAGAAAAAGAGATCCAAACTGAGACAACACCAACACAAGAATTACACAGTAAATGTAATGCAGTTCCTCAAATCAGCACGATTACCATATATGTAAATGCTCAGCTGACATGAATTACTGTAGTCAAGAGCCAGTAAGTGCATCATCTGTTTGTCAGACAGAAACACTATTATCAACAGAACCATTTCCCCCAGCTTATTCCATTTAAAAGCTGCTTATGGTTGCAGTTTTAAAAATTAAACTAGAATTGCTGCCCTGCGCTTGTTTGCCTCCATGAATCAGTCATGTTGCACTTACAGTTTACATCCATGTCTCTCCAGACTCATACGTAGCCATGACAGCAGACAATGCTTCGAAAACGGATGTTGATGCAAAGAGGCTATAAATTCTAAAACGTGGACACTTTCACACACACACACACACACACACACACACACACACACACACACATATTCAACTTGACAGCACAGACCATCTACACAATCAGCATGGTTTCCCCTTCTGTTCCTGAGATATGACATTGAATTATGGCCAGAAAAGTGTTTTGGCAGAACATTATGATGCCACAGTAAAGTTGAACTTTGACCTTTTGGATATAAAATGTCATAATTGCATCATTTTATCGTCTTTGGACATTTGTGTGAAATTATGTCATAATTAGTGTTTGAATTCTTGAAATATGGTAAAAAATGTTTTGTGAGGTCACAGTGACCTTTGGCCACCAAATTCTAATCAAGTGGACATTTGTGCCAAATTTGAAAAAATTCCCTCAAGGTGTTTTTGAGATATTTTGTTCATGAGAATGAGTACGTACAGACAAACAACCCAAAAACATAATGCCTCTGGCTAAGGCATTTAAAAAATGAATACATTTGCAGTTTCAATTACTGCACAACCTATTTCCAAGCATTCCTGAGATAAATCAACGTAAAGCCAGAGTTCACATGCATCATTGTATCAAAGATAATAATAATAATACATTTTATTTATAGGGTGCTTTTCAAGGTAATCAAAGACACTTTACATTAGTTTAAAATCATCATAAAATAGACTACAATAAAATACACACATCATTATTCACACATGGAAAGACTTTTTGAAAAGATGAGTTTTGAGTAGTGATTTGAGTCGGGAGAGGTCAGTGCAGTCTCAAATGTGTTTGGAGGAAGTGTTCCAGAGGGAGGGGGCAGCTATGGAGAAGGCTCTGTCGCCCCAGGTTTGGTGCTTGGTCCTGAGTGGTGGAGTCAGGAGGTTGGCATCAGAGGCGCAGAGGCTGCGGGAAGCAGGTCAGTGAGGTGGGAGGGGGCCTGGTTATGGAGGGCTTTATATGTGAGGAGAAGGACTTTGAATTAGATGCATTGTGGGACAGGGAACCAGTGGAGGTTCTGGAGGACAGGTCAGGAATGGGTGAGCAGTCAGGCAGCAGAGTTCTGGATGTATGGAGTTTATTTAGGACTTTGGATGGTGAACCATAAAGAATGCTGTTACAGTAGTCAATTCTAGACGTGATGACGGCGTGGATGAGAGTTTCAGCAGCAGTGGGGGAGAAAGATGAGTGACGATTTGCTTGATTTAATTTGTACAGCCCAAACCCCTAATACTTCCCCCTAGGTTATGGTAGCCTATGGTGAAAGTGGAATAAAGGGGAAAAAAAATTAAATGTGTTGGTGCTGTAGTTGCACCTGTACCTTCCAGTTCACATCATAAGTTATCAGAGGTGGAAGAACTACCCGTTTTTTTACTCTGCTAAAGGTTGCAATACTGCAGTGTACAAATTCTCTGTTACACATAATTCAATATGACACTCAAGTAAAAGTACAAACATATATTTGTATTTCATTATTGTTCATCATTTTAATGTTGCAGCTGATAAAGAAGCTCATTTCAATGACTTTAGATACTGCTGGGTAGTTCAATCTATAATAAAACATCATAATTTATCAGTGGGTTATATTCTATATTAATCTGAAACTTCATCATAACTGAAATGATCTAATAAATGTAGTAGAGTAGAAAGTATATTTTTCTCTGAGATATAGTAGAGTGGACATATAATGTAGCATTAAATGAAAATACTTAAGGTAAAGTACAAGTACCTCAAGACTGTATTCAAGTACAAAACTTGAGTAAATGTACTTTGTTACCATCCACCACTGAATCTTATACAGATATTGGTCATAAATATAGAGAAAGTGGAATATAAACACTTTAACAATGTTTTAAAATGCACTCTGACCTGCGATAGTCACTTTACTTGCTTATGTTGTTGTTGACAGTCCTGCAGTAGTTGTTTGTCTGACTCATAGTTTGAGAAAGTATTTGAGGTTCACTGTATCTTTGAGCAAACAATGGCCGCAGTCTATCACGATACACTCAAACCCACACATGCTTTTCATCACTGACCTGGATCCGGCTAAACTTCACATTAAAGGAGCCTCCGTGTACGTCTGCTGTTGTAGTGCAGTGTGCAGTGGAAGCCAATTTTAGTGTCACTCACTCACGCTGTTCTTGTTGCCGCTGTGTGCTCCAAGTGGAAATGAGGGAAATTGGCTCACACAGGTGGATGTCCAGATTTCTGTGGGATGCTGGTGTCTGCTATTGTCCCTCCTATTGTTTGTCTGTTTCAGGAGTTGTGGCACACTGTGCTCAATGAAAATGTACATTTTATTTTTGGGAGCTGGCAGGTGGGCTGGCAGGTCCTGGCAGTTGGTGCGTCCTGCCACCCTGCAGGTCTGCCCCTGAGGCTCACTTCCTCAGTTTGGACTTAATCTCCGTCTTCCATTCCTAGCCCTTCTCTGAACCACACTCATCTGTCGTCATCCCTCCACTTTATGCAACTGCTGCTATGACCTATGTAATAAAGGCTCTTTTGGTGTGTGTGTATGTTTAGGCATCCTCCTGTGTGTTCTCCCCCAGTAGTGCTCCTATGTGTGTGTGAATGGTATAGTGAAGGTCTCCTGTGTGTGAGTCCCTTGCGGGGCTCTCCGGTGTGTGTCTCGAGGTACAGAGTGACCCTGATGTGTCAGCTCTGCTTAGAAGAATGAACGGAGAGCTGGTGGACCACCGTGACTCACACACACACTCACACACACACAAACAGGAGACCTCCTCAGGGCTCTCCCTATGATCACTGTACCTCCCACACACACACTCTTGACATTTTTCCTCGAAGCACATCTCTAAGCTTCTATTTTACGGCTTTAGCATGACATTGTCATGAAGCCCGCAGGCCTCGCAAAACTTTCTGCCCCTATATATGTATGTGTGCAGTCTATGAGCACTGTGTCGTGTGTTGTATGTGTGTTTGTACCCCGGCTTGTTCTCACAGTTACCCTGTAGGGCAGATTTGAGTTTGCTGTGTGTTCGTACATTAATTTCATAAAAGCACTGAAGAAAAACAAGTGGATTACCATGAGGGCAAAGCAGAGCTGCAGGGCATCGACCTTTTAGAAAAACACTTTTTTTTTTAAAGAGTAAAATGTGACTACGCACTATAATTATATTCACTAACACACAACATGCACACACACAACTAGCTGAATGTGTTTATTAGAGTTTCAGGGAATCAAAATCAGTAAAACGCAGAGTAACAGAATAAGAAAAGAGGCAGAGAGAGAGAATATACACTGCTTATAAAAAGTATTCAACAACTCCTGTTGCACTTTTGTACCTTATTGTTTTACTACACTGAATCACTGATGTGCTGAGATTGACGGATATCTAGAAACTTCTATTTATCTAGATTAGTTAAAGATGTAAAACAGGAAATAACTGATAAAGTATTCACCCACCGCTGCTGCAGCTAGGTGTGTGAGGAGTAAAGAAAGGTCTAAATTACCCTTAAAAGCGCAGCGAGCTCCATGATGAAAAAAAGGAAAGACACTGACACAATTGGAAATCTGCCTAGAACAGCTGACTGTGTAAAAAGGGCACAGACTTAAAAATGTTAACCAGAAGGCTGTGAAACAAACTGGAGTAAGATTGTACTGTCTGATGACTTTTTGACCATCATAGTTCATGCTGTGATTGTCATAAGCTGAATATCATGGAATGAAACCAAGATTTTGATTCTATAGGACTGAAAACTTGTGTGTAAACAATTATTTTGTGATTAATATTTGTCCCTAACTTCTCAAAAAAGACATCCCTTGTGATTCAATGTTGAAAACAATAAAATATTTGGCACATGGAGGGGGTAAATACTTTCTATAGAGCGTAATCACATTACTACACAGAGTGGAATCTTCTCTCGACCCCTGCTGAGGTCTGTGCTGGAGGGCACCTCATAACACACGCACACATCATACACACAAACTGCATATACACATTCTTCACACAAACTGTGCCTAAATGTGTTACAAACAAACATTAAGCTGAACGTCATGTCTCACCAGCAGAGGCGGCGCTCTCTACAGCACAGCATCTAGCGTCCTCTGCTGTCCAAATAAATAAGAAGTCTTTAAAACAGAGGAAACCTACAAGTGGTGAAGAGCTGGTTAATACAGTTAATACAGATTGTTTCATGGCTCCCCTTTTGACAAAATATATACAAGTTTGGACCCTAGTGGAAAGAATGATAGATTACAGTGCACTTACAGTTTTTAATTGTGCTGACAGATGTATCGATGCACCTCTGTGCCCTGTTTGACCAACAAACTATAATAATATACCGCTGCAAAGATAGCTGTGCATAACAAAAAAGACTAATTCATAATCTAAAACTTCATAAATACTGCTGGTTAATGACAAATCTGCCCAGGTATGTACTGTATATCTAAGCATTACAGGGTTTAGAGACAGACCTACAGAGAGGAGGCAGTGCTGAGGACTGTGTGAGGACAGGGAGAAAAGAGCACTGGGGGACAGACAAGACTGTTTTGAATAAGCAGATATGGTTTGTAATGTGACCTACTGAAGGTGCACTGAGTTTATATGACTCTGAACGAGGGACAAGAGTAAATCAAGTGCTTCTCTTATTTGAAAAAGTCAAAGCTCTCGTTCCTTCACTCCCCAAAGAACACAACTTGTCCACTCACAAACACACGTACGCAGATCCACACACACTGGTGCACAAATGCAGACAAATGGACAGGAGGTTTTGCACAGTACAGTACAGGCAAAAGTCCTGCAAAGTAACAGACACGGATCTATCACAAGCCATTCCTCAGCTCTTCCTCTCAGTCCCGGTCTCAGTCCCTGTGGAGCAAACTCTGGGCAGAATCAGGTCACCGTCTCCTATGACATCAGATTTGCTTACAATAGCAATTATTTAATTTTGAATGGCAGGATCATCCCCACAGTTCTCTGAGCAATAGTACAGCAAGACAGCTGCAAGCATCACAAAATTATAAATCAGATTCAGCTACAACTGCAAGTCAATAAACTTTAATCTTCTATTTTAAAAAAATGCTAAACACTCTATGCTTGTGCCTAGAATAACACCACTAAGTCTTTTCTGAAATACGTTAAAGGAAATGAAGGTTTCTCTCAGCATGTCTTTCATGCTTGCGTCCCATAATGCAATGCAGTGATTGAGTCACATGCCACTGATCAGTGGAAACAGTGGAACGTCAGGCGCAGACTTGGCGCTCATCAAGTTGAAGGGGAGTGATTGTAGTCCATCACACTATCACTCTTTTGATTTTGAATGCCACAGCTCCCAGCTGCTTCGACTGTACATCAAGTAAGATTCATTTGTGCAGGGAGGCCAGTGTCGGTTATATTTTACATGTGATCCTGTTTGTCCGTGCACGTTTGGTCCAGTTCATGTTCAAAGGAGCAGATGGCAGTGTAATCCACATACAGTATGAGTGTCTGGGCTTTCTGAGTGTCCGTCATCCTGGTCCTTACAGTCGCAGAATGATGATGTCACTGGAATGTTCGGAGATCATCTGAGGTCGACCGTTCGCCCTTTAAAGAACAGAAATTCACAGATTTAGGCATTCAGACTTTATTAATCCTGAATACCTGTAAATGTTCTTTTTATAATTACAGCAGACTGAGACTACATCGTCAAACTAACATGTAGCTTACACCTAGACCAGTTACACCTAAAACCAGTTACTCCTAAAACCACAATCACAAGATCTTTCCCTGGGAGGTCAGTCTTCAAATTTTCAGCCGGACTCTGAATGTCTCGGAGCCATGGCAACCAGAAATGAGGCTGCTGATAAGATGTGGGCTCAATAAGCAGCAGTCAGGAGAGCAGATACACAGCCTGACAGATAAAACAACAAATCAACCAAATGCTTTATCTTTCACTCAAACTTTAGGACGTGTAGCCTATTTCGTATTAGTACACACTACTGGGGCTGTGTCATGTTATTTTTTTCACTGCCGATTAATCTGCTCTTTATGTTTTTCGATTGATCTATTATTTCTTTTATATGTAAAATGTCAGATGCCCAAGCTTACATCTTTAAAGTCCCCCTCTAGACACGTTTAAAAAAATACTAATATTTTGTTTAACATGGGTTTCCCACTATGTAGTTAAAAAAAATTCTGAAAAGAGGCTGGAAGCACATCGACTCTTTCTCCCTCATTGAGAAATTTGCTTGCAGTAGGTTTGCTCTTAGCCTTTTCTACCGCTGTGCGCTAACGAGCTGTGCACATCAAGATGGGCAGCGTGAGCGTCAGAGGAAACACCTGAGAGATTCAGCCATACATGTTTGACCCTCAGTCAGACTCAGACTCAGATGAGGAGTCTGTTGTGCACTAAAATCTCGACTAACAGACAAATCAGAAAGGTAAGTGTAGTTTGCATCTTTTATTTGTTCGTGTTGTTAGCTTGTAGGCTAACTGGTGGTGGCTAACACAGCATCGATGGCTGTGAAACATACAATCATATCTGCTACGATGAGGTTTTAGGTGGATAGTGGAAGGAAGCTCCAGGGTCCAGTTTAAATCCAAAAACCGCACTCCCTACGTGTTTGTCAAAACTTAAACAAAAGATATTACCGTATCATGATACGGTATAAATGCTTTTTCCCTCATTTTACAGTTGAATTACAGTACAGAATTTATTAACACACTTTTATTTGTTTTAAAGCTTGCCTTAACCCATTTATAACCCACAAATAAAAAGTCATCTCTACAACTTTTTTCGAGATTTTTACTGTGTATTGTGATACAGCCTAAACATATCGTGATATGATTTTCAGGACATATCGCCCAGCTAACGAGTCTGCTCTGAGCTCGAGGTTTAAAGTTACCTTGCATATGATGTGTCGAAGTCTGTTCCCTGTCGATATGTGCTTCTTGAATTAGGCAACGATTGACTTTCGTTTTAGTGACGCACCTAATCTAGCTCGCCCGGGATTTGTTTGGATCTCTTCAAATAAATACAAGTCAGTACAGTCGCGGTCAGACATTTTAGGGGACATAAATATAAGAAAATGCCATTTTTGAGTGGAGGTGGACTTCAAATTGTTTGTTTTGTCAGACCAACGGCGCAAAACCCAAAGATATGGGACAAGCAGCACGTGCTCAAATTTTAGAAGCTGAAACCAGCAAATGTTGGGACTTTCTTGCTTGATAAATAATTTTAACAATTATTAAGTCATCAGAAATTATACATTTTCTGTTAGTCAACTAATTCACTATTTGTTTCAACAGTATCTACTATTCACAGAGTCATTAAAGATGAGCTACAGTAAGATGCACAAGACTGTCAGTTTGAAAACTACTTTTTTTTTCCTTTTATGTATGTCTTTGTTGATTATTTACTTCATTAATTGTGTCATTACTGTGTTCACAACCCTGAGGTCATCATCATCATCATCATCATAGCAGCCACAGGTGTAACAGTGAAAAACGTAAGCCTACAATAGTTCCCATGTGCTGTAATTAAGCACTGCTTATTGTAGCTTACACAGAATACAGAATACACTGCTCACCTATGAATCAAAATGCATTTCATTTGAAAATGATACATCAATAATCAGGGTGTTATCCACCTTTAATTGTCTTACCTTTCTTGCAGCGACCATTATCGAACATCTCTAAAAAGCTGAAAGATAAACAACAGAGGGGTTATGGCAGGGAGGGAGAGGGACAGATGGAGGAACTGGGAGGTGTGGGAATATAGAGGGAGGTGAAGACAGTGATGGACTGAAGACAGAAGGGGAATGTCGGGAGGAAGAGATTAAGAGGCAGGCAGGTGGTGATGGTATGTCTAAACTGCAAGAGAAGTGTGAAGAACGCTTGTTGGAGTGTGAGAGAAAAGAGATGCGCTGGATCTGTGATATCAGCATTCAAAAGTCACACCAAACATCATTGGATTCACCTTGAGAGTCATAATCAGGATCAGTCAACCATCCTCTCTCTCTCACACACACACACACACACACACACACACACACACACACACACACACACACACACAGCTACACATGGTCAGTGTTCCATATTTACTCTTTCAGTGCACGTTGAAAATTGGACACATCAATATGCTGCGAATCTCTCTCCTCCACCCCCACATTCAAAAACATCCTGCATAAACCCAGCTTGTGCTGCCGTCCCATCACCAAAGCAATCACACCTCCTCTCACACTCAACAAAATTTTTTTATCCAGTCAATACACTGAAAAGAAGAGGATCAATAGAAAATATCTGGAAGGCAAAACAACCCTAGAATCCTGTTCTTGCTGATGGAAGTAACAGCAGGCTGAGTTGAATTCTTATGTGCTGCTGCAGTCTGCAGCACACTAATGAGAGGCATGTGATGGCTATAGAAACTGCAGGAGGAGACAACTGCATCAGCGGACTGTGGACATTAGGACCAATACCACCAATGAGTGCTCAGTGAATTATTTTGGATGGCTGCACTCGGTTTTTCTATGAAAATAAGCGGACAGATGGAGAGGGTGATATTGATGTTGTTGAACAGGTCTGGTTTAATGTCAGTGCGCTTAAAAAGTAGTCCAACAAACCAGCAGTGATGATGTTTGTCAAACTCTTGCCAAGTATACAGCTATGGGAGCTGATACGGCAGCAGAGCTGTCAAACACAGTGTTATAACATATTAGCCATATTCTGCCTGCAGGCATGAGTTGTGTTGTTCCTTGTTTCTGTTGTCTCCTTGGTATTTTGAAGCACTGCTTTGGCAGGGCCTCACCAGAATGACTCTCTCCTCTGTTGGATTGGTCCAAACATCCTACAATATGAAGATGCTGCGGTCTACTCCTCTTCACATCATCTGGATTCTTAAACATTTTTAGACCCAGACACAAACTAATAATTTATTCTCTTATCCTGGAATCTGAGCTTGTGAAAACACACGTCCTGTAGTCTATTTTTGGTCAAAACACCCAGTTTAAGAACCCAGATCCTGTCATGATGGTTAAATCACAGTTGAATCATGGAACAGAGATGACTGATGCTGCACAGGAGTAACCCCCAACTCCTGCCCTCCTTTGGTGAGAGTAAAAGACACAAGAAAAGACAAATATTGAAAGACCACTGAATGCTTTTAAAAGATTGATGCAGAGTTTTCCATGCCCAATCATATATCCTAAATACCACCAGAGTACACGTCACACAACTAGCACACAGTCACTTTAAATTTGTTCACCTCTTTGCTAAAGGTTCAGGGTTGAGGGTCTAGACCACCTGTTCAGCATGAGTGTCTCTGATTGGCCAGGAGCTTTAGATGAAGCTTCCTGTCCTGGTTTGACCTAGATTGGTCCCAGTGATTGGTAAGTTCACTCACAGCAAGCGGGTCTTGGCTGAAAGCGGCCACGCTGTTCCGCATCTCATTCTCACTGCCACGCAGCGGTATCAGAGACACATTACCATGACGTGTATCCGGCAACGCACGGCTCACTCGTGTCTGCTGGAGTCCATCCTGAGGCCACACATTGCCATCGTACTTTGTTGAGAAGTGGACACAGACAGAGGTGGAGATGGAAAGAGGAAGCAAGAAGAGATTTTACAATACTAGATTTCAAAGAGCAGGTTTAAGAACAAAGTTTAAACCACATTGCATGCCATTTATATATTCCTGTTGAGGTATACTGCATCCAATAGTGCTGTGCTATTGGATCACTGTGTGTTTTCTACAAGCCCCGAAGCTGTAGGTGGTAACTTTTATAAAAAACCAAACACTTTTTTCCATATTTGCTGAATCTGTCTCTGTATTCACACAGCAATAAATGAGACAGAATATCTATTCCTCTTGCCATGTAGCACTTCAAATGGTCTTACTGCATGTAAACAAAATCAACCAATCAGAGCCAAGGAGTCTTTAACGCAGCTGTCAATAGTGTCAATCACTGCTTGTGAGCTGCAGTTAAACTGTCAAACTAGGCAGCGCTGATCAAATATAAATCAAGATTGTGTTTCTGCATTGCCTTTTCCTCACCTCATATGGTTTCAGAAACATATTTTAGTAAGTGTTAGGCTGTGAAATGAGAAAGCTAGTCCGGCTAGTGGGCGGTGCTTGGTACTTTGGCAGTCGGGCAACAAACTTTTTCATTTTACAGCTAAACAGTACACTAAAATATGTTTCTGAAAACATTTGAGGCAAGAGATTGGCAATGCAGTTACAGGGTCTTGATTCATATTTGATCAGCACTGCCTAGTTTGATAATTTGACTGTACGAAAGCAGTGACTGACATGTAGGGCTGCCCCCTAATAGTGGACCAAACGTAAGTCGACCAGAAAGGTCAAATAGTTGGCAAGATTTCATTGGTCGCTTAGTCACAGAAAAGAACAAAACGAAACAAACAAAAAAAACGGCCAACCAATTAAACCTCGCGTTTTCCAGGTGGTTAAGGACACTGCATGTGTACGGCCTCTAATTTCCAGGGCTGGTACCTGCGGTTATTACACAGGCTAGTTAATAACATGTCGGGCAGGAAATTCCAAGTGTGGGATCATTTTGAGAAGGTGAAGGACCAACCCAAGGTGATATGTAAACTCATCTTCATTGGTCGACTACAAACATGACGTATCATCTGAAACATGGAAGTAGCTACATGCCCATTAGCCCACAGCGTCATTAACAGGTGGCTCGCTCAGTGTGTGACGTGCACTTGTAGATAAAATATAGGCCTATATTAATGAAGGTTCATTAGTACGGTTTTGTATTTCTCTGTAATGTAGCTCAGTGTTAACAATGTTACTGATACTATTCTTTCTCACACCTTCAGCTCAAACCATTGTGTTGCCCCGCCCAAATATATCATTTAATAGTTGAATTAATATAGTAAACACGTGGGCAACTAGTTGACTAATTGCGCTAAATGACGACTATTGGTCGACTAGGAAAATTCTTAGTCAGGGGCAGCCCTACTGACGTGACTGACAGCTGTATAAGAGACATCTTGGCTCTGATTGGTTGTTGTTGTCTCGCTCTGGTCTTATTCTACCAGATGCCATTAGGAGCAGTAGAAAGAGGACAGACATGATTTTGTTTTCCACAGACTATCTGTCTAATGTACTTCTTTCAGAATATAGTGACAGTTTCAGCAAGTGTGACACAAAGCTATTTTCATAGAAGTTACCAACTGTAGCTTTAAAGATTACTGGTCAGTGGAAACAAACAGCGCAAGATTAAAGATTAATGAATTTTGAATTATTGCAAAAACCAGAGTTACAGAATGTCTGTAAATTATGCATATTAAAGCCTGTGAGTCTGTGTGTGCATGTGTGTGAGAGGGGGCATGGGAGTGTGTTTGTGTGTGAGAGAGATCGCACCTGGATACTGAGAAAAGTAGCATACCACTCCCTCATTTCTGACTGGGTGTCACAGCAGAGATACCTGCAAATAGAGGAGTGATAAAGTGAGGGAGACAGTGTGATAAAAATCAGGAGGTGGTGTATGTGTGTGTGTGTATGTGTGTGTGTGTGTGTGTGTGTATGTGTGTGTGTGTGTATGTGGTCTGGGGAAAGAAGAAGTTAGAAAGGCATTTGGAGACTGAGGGAAATTCGGATAAAGAACAAGAAGAAAGAGAAGTAGGTAGTCAAGATATTAACTGAAATTGACATATACTCTCTTATGGCGCCCGTTGGCAGCGCCATGAGCGTAAACACTGAGTGTGATTCCTAATTTAAACTCCCAACAAAGAGAAACACTGATTAGGACCTTCAGCGCTCGGTGTGTGTGTGTGTGTGTGTGTGTGTGTGTGTGTGTGCCTGTGTCCGTGTAAAGTGTATCTGTAACGTCTGTGTGTGCGTGGGCATATTTTATGCCACTCAGGTTGCTGTCACAAAGCCCTCCGAGTCATCAGCCATGCTGTGCTGCTGAATAAATAGGCTTTATTTATACAATTATTATTGTTATGAGCACAGATTTAGACTACAACAATTATTCAAGCGCCCTCCACTGAGACACAACAAAACACTGACACAGACTTGAGCAGCGAACAGGATACAGTATGGTGCGCATCAAAGACATAAATTTAGCTACAGTCAAGAGATTGAGCACACATGCTAACACACACACACACACACACACACACACACACACACACACACACACACACACACACACACAGCTCCTCCCTCTCCCTAGTTTGCATCATTAAGGCCAACAGAGCTCATTAGTGCTTGCTGGGATTCAAAGCAGGACAGTCACTCTATGCTTGCACACATACCTACAGTGCTGGATTACTTTCTATGCAATTAACTGGGCCAGTAATCTCAAACATTTATCACCTGCAGAAGAATAAATCCTGCTCATTTATCATCATCCATAAAGACACAGAATGAAATTTACATAATATTCTAAAAAGTAGTTTAAGTACATTGCCTGCAAGAACATGCTGATAAAATTAACAAGTGCTGGAGAGTTTCGAGGGGATGGATAAGACTAAAGCGACATTAAGTGCAGGTGGGTAGGTAAGATTGCAAGAGAGAGCCACATGGGCACCTCCTCATCCATTAATTTTCCCATTATTTCACTTTCTGCCTTATCTCTAACCTCACTCTCTCCTCACCAAGTTTTCTTTTACCTGCAGTAAATGCAAAATTTCTTACTTAGTTTACAGTTTCTCCTCTTCAGCGCGACACTTTGCCTCTCTGCTTTCCCCTACCTCCCCCGACTTCTTTATCTTCCTTGCACATCCCCCCCTTTCACTCCCCTCCCTTTCAGGTGTGTGTTTTTTGCTGTGAGCGACATGGCGACGGAGCGTAACCAAGGGATGATACTGCCTACAGCGTGACGAGAACAGCACTCCCATTACAACAGTGCTGATGTCTACCGCTGCTGACAGAGTGGAGCCCACTGTAACACGAACACATGGACACACCGAGGGCATGCACATGGGTGTACACATGTATCCGTCTGAGGTGCACACGCAGAGGGATGTATGTGAACAGATTAGAATAGAGGCATGGTTACAGGTGTACTCATGTGTGTTTCCCTCCTGGGTGGAGCCGACCTTTCATATGTCTCCTTCTCCGAACTCTCACGCAGGGATCTGACCTGTTTTCTCTGCCTACAGAGAAACCGCAAGCTTTTTCTAACGTTGCTTATGTTTACATGCACATCACAATGTGATCATACTGCCACTAAGGGAAAAATGAAAGTGCCTGCTAAACATAAGGACAGCAGACGTGTCAAAATGACTGAATAAGTTTGCACTGAAGGCTGCGTACTGCTGCAGAGACATTAAAAGCTGCAGCAGTGTTGTAGAGGGGTGTGATGTTTCAAGTAGTATGGCAAGGATTACATTTCTTAAAGGGAAAAACTCATATTCTTCAGTTGTATTCACCATACTGAGTGACACTAGGGTGTGATACATATAAATGAAAGTTAAAGCTTGGAATACAACGTGTGTGTTTGTTGAAACAGACAACATGAGCAGGACTGGCCTGAGCTGTGAGTGCTCTGGGCTGACAGCTGTGTATTGTATGTATGGGGTCAACATGTGACACATACAGAACTGGACATCCACTCACCACTGCTGCCTCTCTGGCTTCTCTTGTTTCTTACTCTCATACACGACTGTCAGGCCCCAGCTAGACACACACACACAGAAAGAGAAGGAAGGATGTAATTAGTTCAACAGCAGTGCCAATATGAAATGTCCTAGTGCCTGTGATTCTTGTGCTTAGTCTGCCCCCTGGTGGTCGCTCTGTTTACAAGTCCCCATGAGCTTTTCCAGATGAGGGAAATATACCCAAAATTAGAACATGAATTATTAAAGTTAAGCCATTGATTATTCCTTTAAGTGATTATGCTGAAAAGTGAGTGGTGTAACAGACATGTCTCTCAGCCTGCGATTAATCCTGTAATGAGCTCAGGGGTATTGACTGATTTTTCTCAAATAAAAAAGACAGTTGAATGAAATAAGTCCATTAAAAATACATCAAATATCCAAAAGTTTGTGCATTTGCTCTATCGATAAATGTTCTTTGAACTATTTCTAGCATTTATGTGCAGCCCATGCTTGATTTAAAGGTATACTATGCAGGGCCCAGCTGTTAAGAAGTAATGTGACCAGGCTTTCATCAGTGGGCCACAGGCTCAATCACCATTGTGTTACCTCAATCGGTGATAGATAGCAACTTATCAGACATTTACTTTGATGTAAATCACCTAAGATTATTACTTAAATGCTTACTTTAATTCATCACTTTATACTAATTACAATAGTAGTAGTGGTGGCAGTACAGTCAAAAAAGCATCCCCCACACTGTTTTCTGTCTCTTCAAATAAAAACATTTTAAGTGACCCCACTCTGGCTTTTCTACTTGTGGTTCTTTACATAGCTAGAAGCCTAAATTGTGATGTGTAGTCCTATTTAGAGTGCTGCTTATCTGGATTTGGTCACTTGAAAAGTTAGTATCTGTATCGGGATGATCCAATCCGATGTTGTCTTCAAAGACCAGCACAAAACAATCAAAAAAGACCTACAAAACAATCTATAGACTCATACAGAAGAAATCCCTCTTACTTACCTCCAGCTAGAAATGTGTGGCAGTGTATCTGCAGAGACTCTGCCCTCTGCCTGTATTTTCTTATTTAGTAGCAACATGTATCCAAAAGGAAGCTATGAAAACCGCCAACACAGTGCCAAAAAATGCAAATACAGTGAGGCAAAACATCAAGTGGAGGGGGCTTGTTCCAAAATAAGAGTGAATTTGGGGTTGGCTTTTACTTTCACTGGTGAACACTGATGGCGAGGACGAAGAGCAACATGGACTTGGCCTACCTTCTGTTTAAAAGGTAGGTGCTGGCAGTCACCTTAGATAGCTTGCTTAAGACTTGTCTTTTCCTTCACAACAAATGGCTCTTGCCATTCAAAGCAGCCACCTGTTGCTTTGTTAGTCAGCAGTCGTGAGGAGGATAGGAAATAACATAAGTGCCACACAGCTTGTGCTCACCATGTAGGAGGGCGGACTTTCTTCTTAATGCCCAGGTAGACCTTTAGGTTTTTCACTGGCCAGTCACGTTCTGGACGGTTACTCTGACAGACCGAGAGAGACAGAAACATAATGAAGAGCCTGTGAAAGAATGTGACAACAGGAAATGACAAATTGGTTTAGAGTAAATCTGCCAGTCTTACTCTGACTTCCTTGTACATTCTCAGAGAGTTGGAATTGAGGATGAAATATCGGTCATGGAAACTTCCGGAGGACAGTCCCAATCCCAAGATGCTTCGCTCTTCTCTGAATTTCATCATCCCGTGTTTGGATACATCCACTTTACTGGCTGGAGGGCAGAATGAGAGATTACAAAGATAGAGGACATGTAGAGGACTAACAGCGCAGTGGTTTAGAGAGGATCATTTTGTTGGCAGTTGATGTGTGAGTGTTTGTTTACCCAGGTAAACCATCATCGCCTCCATGGCGAGGTGTTTCTTGATGAGCAGATGGGAGTCGGTGCCAAAGGAGTGAAGGATGGGTAAGACTCGCTCCTGATAGTGCAGTGGACGTTCTGAGGGAAGCACAGTGAAGCACAGTGATCATTTGTTTATGGTGATCATTCTTGGACAAACAGGCCGAGCTGTTGATGCTATAATAGACAGCGCATGGTATTTTCAGTAGCTATGAAAATGTTTTTGTTTCTATTTTAGCAAACAATGGAATACAGATTGAGCATACAATGATGGCACCTTACGTCCTTGTAAACAGTTTCTGCTTGTTCGCCTACATACCAAACACAAAAATATCTTTTGTTTTATCTTTTGTTATGTCTGAGGTGAACAAGTGACAGACAGAAATTTCCCTCCAGGTCTTCTTGTAATGATACTATTTCTAATATTCTTCCTCTTCGCGGCAGCATTACCCGATATACCCCTGTAATCAGCAGGTTGGTTTTCCGGTCAGTGATGGGAAATCTGCCGAGCTGAGTGTTACTGGCATTCGATAAGCCACCTACAGGCTTCCTGGTGGGGAACCAGATGGCCCACATACCAAGCTCAAAACAAACCACGACACACAGTCACATTGCCGAGAATGATCTTCTCGCCTCTGGAATTTGTGTGTCACTTTCAGTAGGTCATACTGCAGGTTGAGTGGAGAGCCCTTCACAAGCTTGAGTCATTGTTTTTGGATCACTCTGGGCCTTTTTTATCTTTATGTAAATTTACAAAGCGACCACTGTTGCTTTCCTAACCAAAAGGGTTGTATACAAGACATATCTAAGGCCAAACATTAACAATAACAACATAATCATTTTATTTGTAACTAGAATTACCACCTTGTGGTTGTATCCATCTGCAAACCAGTCAAATTGCACTTAATGTTTACATCTATGACTATGAAAACATGGATGCTTCACACACATCTTCCCCCTGACAGGACAGAAGATCTATACAATCAGTATAGTTTCAATGTAGGAACCCAAGATTAGTATCTGACTTAATGTCTCCCCTTCTGTTGCTGAGTTATAAAGTTGAATAATGGCCAAAAAAAGTATTTTTGCTGAAAATTATGATGGCACAATGATGCTGACCTTTGACCTTTAGACAGTTGTGTGAAATTGTGTCATGATTAGCATCTGAATTCTTGAGTTATGGCCAAAAACATGTTTTGTGAGGTCACAGTAACCTTGACCTTTGACCACCAGATTCTAATCTGTTCATTCTTAGGTCCAAACAGATGTTTGTGCTGAATTTGTAAAAATTCCCTCAAACTTTTTTAGCTGCAAAAACTATTTGTAAAACTGGTATGTTTCTCCAACTCTCCAAAGAGATCTGTGTGTTTATAAGTAAATATATGTTCCTGCCCTCTTCTCTACCATCATCCTTTAGCAACTTCTTTAAATTTTATTCCCAAATTCATTCCTATAATATTAGACAGACGGGTCATCCTCACCCTCCTTTTTACACAACAAAACCTGGCTAGTACTCCCTTAAATATCATGGTGTACCAACATGAAACGCCAAAGTACACGTTATCAAGAGCTTGTTATCCTTGAAAAAATTTAAAAGGATATGTAGTGTAAAATGAGCCTTAGATGATTGGAGGTGTGATGGAATGTATTAATCAATGTATTAATCAACATCATCATGCATTTATCCATATCCCTAGTAAGTACATATCAATGCACACATCCACATATCTGATCATGTATTAAATATATGTCACCTCTGATCTGGTCACATTTAGTAGAAACAGTAGAAACACTATGATTAAATGTTTTAGAAAAACACAGTAGGATTAAGCCTGAACATATTGGAAGGGCAAGTTGGACCATGACTTTGCATGTCCAACTTGTCCAGGGCATTACACTGTTATGAAGAGAGTCAATGTCCAAACATGCCTGGACAATACACCATTAGGTTCTGGATTAAGAGGGAAGGCTTAAGGAAAAGAGGTGGAGACTCAGTAGAATCTCCACGAGCATAAAAGAGAGAGCACTGAGAGTGAGTCTTCAGTCTGGTTCCGGAGCCTGACTCATGAGTTGTATGTGTTGTTGCTTGTGAACTCATTAAACTCAATTGCACCTGATTCTAAGTGTTTCCAGTGACTTCTTGAGTACTATCCTCTTGACTCCAAGACACATTTAAGAGAAAAAGACGAGTATTGAGTATTGTACTGTCATCTGGCCCTATTCTGGACGTCGATTACTCGACAGATATAACCATTACATTTCATTCATGATGTCTAATTATTTCTCTGTATTATTATTTCTGTATTTCTTTGTTTTACTGGACTGCTGTCGACTACTTCATTAACTTTTTGTGCTTCTTGTTGTCATTAATCTTTTGTTGTATTTTTTCTAAATCATGTTAGCTTTGTTCTTTTCCTCCTTTTTTGTAATTTTGTTTTTGTCCTCAAGTTAACAGGAGGTCCGTTTTATAAGCCTGTGGCTTCTTGACTTCTCCTGACACATTTCTTATTTTGAAATATCTGTGTTTAATGCAGTTTTATGTGTTTGAAAATAAAATAAAAATAGAAATCATCACTTCCATCAAAATTAAAAGCACAAAAAAGTTAGGTTTTCATCAGCTATTGTGCCTTCTCTGTCTGTCCTTTCATCGTTCTCACCCATTTCCTCCTTGTCGCTGACCTCCCAGCAGTTCCAGTACTCTTTGTCTTTAACGGCGATGTTACGCCGGTCCAGGACCTCACATGTCAGCTCTGCTGCTGTCATAGAGCCAGGGATCTGAGGGAAGAAGTTTCACAAGAAGTTACTCTCCTCACTCCTTAGCAAAGGATAACAATGTTGCTTCATACTAATGTAGCCATTTGTTTTTCCCCATGGCACACAAGAAAGAACAGGGCACCAAAAATGTGAAATGTTAAGTAACATTGTGTCATTTGGTGAAGTCTGGGTCACCTTGACATGTTGCTCTGCTGTGTCCTTCTTTTCCTCCAGGTACACTGTGCAGATGAAGTGCCCTCCAGGCTCAGTGCTCTGATGTGTGCAGTACGCACGAACACACACAGAAAAGGTCAGACAGAAAAACAACAACATAAGGATAACAAATAACAGCATGAATAGATGTCCAACTGCAGTGCACATGTGCATGCAGGTGTGCAACAACACCAAAGGCTATTTTGTGTTTTGTGTGACTCACAGGAAACTTTGTGTTGAGTTTCTCTCGCACTTGGATGATAACAGTGATCTCTTCCAGTTGCTTCTTGAGCTGCTGCTCATCCACCTGCAAACAAGTACGATTACATTCAGTCACTCACACCAACAGTAATTCAATTATCAACTGACAGACAGTTAATACTTTAATTACAGCATCACGCCAATCTTTAGATCTCTAGCAGAAATCCCCACCGACAGCTCAAACCTCTTTATTTACTTCCTTGTAGGCTTTCTGTTGTCGGGTTGTTTGTTTTTACATTTTGACAATAGCCGCAGGGATTTCATTCTAAGCTTACGAGAGGCAATCCCATCATTATGTATTTCCTGACTCTCTCACTAACTTCCTTCTGCTTTCCTCATCTCTTTCTCTACTGAATTTTCCGGAAAAAACAACAAGCACAGTAAGAGCATAATCTTATCACCACAAAAAAATACAAAAATAATAAAATAGCAGTGTCGAACTCTGTTCTGCTTTTTGGGCGCTTAATCTTTCAGCCAATGTAAAATGCCACAGTCTTTGACATCTCGACCTTTAAAGCTATGCACCCTGCATTGTGTTTTCAGACATCATCACTTAAGATCAATGCTTCAGCTTCCAGAACAAAATGTTTTGCCCTCCTGTCATCCCTCTGTAACAGTCTGAGTCTGACCTCAAAGATGAGTGTGTAGTGCTGTATGAGGTCCTCTATGGCGCGGCCAGCGGTGAAGTCCTTCCCATCGGCCTGGAACAGTGTGGGACCGAACACTATGGCCAGGTTATGGAGGTTCATCTGGTTCAGCTCAGAAAAACGCTGCACGCTGAAACACATGCAGGACAAACACACATGGGCATGTGCACACAAACATACATGGAGATACAGGAAGATTTTGTGTGTTTCTCACCAGTAAAGATGGTTGATAAGGGCTTGTAGTGTTGCCTTGTTGACACGAGGCAGTCTGTTCAACAGCTGCTGGTACTGGGAGATTTTCTTGCTTTCATCCTGAATGGCTAGAGTAAAAGAAAAGCAGAGGGTTAGGAGAAGAGAAAATGATGAATGCAGAGGGAATATAAAGAGGGGCAGGATCACAGACAATGTCAGGAGGTGTAAGAGGGAGAGATGGAAAGCACAGGATGAGAGTGTCAGGGGGAAAGAGTGAGATGGAAAAGAAATTATCAGTGAAAGGGGGGATAGAGATATAAAAATGTAGAAAAATAAAATGAAAGAAGGAAAAAGACAGACAGAAACAGCAAGTGAGACGCAAAGCAGAGTTAAAAGTAACAAGCTCCTGATATAGATTTACTGTAGCGCTCTGACACAAATGCTTGTGACACAGCTGTATGTATATAGTTCTGTATCAAAATGGCTACAAGATGAAACCTGACACACAGCTGCAGCCTCTCTAGTAAACTGATGTGGCTACTGAAATCATTCATCTTCTATTATATTTTCAGTGTAGTTTCAACTGTAAACACTTCAGAGTTTCACTGAACGTCTCCAAACTCTCTTGATGTGAAAACACTATTTCCACAGTTGTTCCCTTCTTCAATTGCCCTTAGAGGGACAGTTCACCCAAAATAATTTCCACCTTACATAGGGTGCTATTCATCAGTCTAGATTATTTTGTTGTGAGTTGCTGAGTGTTGAAGATATTGGCCGTAGATATGTCTGCCTTCTCTCCAATATGATGGAACTAGATGCAACTCGACTTGTGGTGCTCAAAGTGTCAAAAAATACATTTGAAAAACTCAACAGCGATGTGTCTTCACAGAAATCATGACCCTTTTACTCTAGTTAATCCACAGACCTTGTTGCGAGCAGTTTCATGTAGGAATTCTTTTCTTTCTACCGAACTAAACCTTGAAGAAGGAAAGAAGTCTGCATCTACATGTGAACGAAAGGCTTATGCTCTTGACAGCGCTAGATGTAAGCGTTAAATGTGTCCTCCTCGGCTGAGCTGTAACATGGTGCTTGGTGAGCTAACAGGGGATTCATGCTTCCTTCTGTGTGGTGATACAGTCGGTGGATGTAGTCTGTTAGAAAATAGTTCTTGTATGAAACTGCTCACAACAAGGTCTGTGGATTATCTTGAGTAACTGGGTCATGATTTCTGGAAAGAGACATTGCAATCGATATTTTTATATGTATTTTTTTGGCCCTTTGAGCACCACAAACCAGGTGCTATCTAATTCTATTACATTCGAGAGAGGGCAGACATCTTTACGGCCGATATCTCCAACACTAAAACAATCTAGATTGATAAATAGCACTACAGGTAAGAGGAAAAATTTGTATTTTTGATTTTGGGCTGAACTGTCCCTTTAAAGGTTTTGAGATATCAGTCGCTGACGCTTCTCTTACCACACCAATACAGTATAGGTCCACTGTGATCACTTCTATGGCATAAAATAATGCCTAAACTGTTAAAACTGTTCCCTGTGAGGTCTGGGGATTTTATTCATCTCCAGTATATTGGAGTGGCCTTAGAAGTCTCACAGTACCTCCAACTTCAAATATTAAAATAAAACTTTTGTACGTAATGTGTGTGGCTGGATACCACTAGGTGAAAGTAGAAAAATGTGTTTTTGTGATGTGAGTGAACTGACCCATCCTTAAATCACAGCTTGACTGTACTGCAGGGCACAACAACTGTCTTTTAAATCTTACCAGTAGTACTGAGCCAGGTGCTGGCATCCTGTGACGTGAACAGTCCCTCTTCCAACTCCCTGAAGAATCGTTTGAGCGTGTTGGAGACATCGTCCACCTGGTGCTCTCCTTCCCTAAGACGAAGACTGCGAGCATCACGGCGGAATCTCTCCAGAAGTGCTGCCACACGGGAGTTCACGCCACTCTTACGGTATATTCCCTCAGAGGTCAAGCCTAGAAAAACAAGAAAAGCATGCACAGACAACATGATGTTACAAACTCAGGCGATGTATATGCTGCAACTCTTAGAGAGGACAGACTGTAACAACCATTGTTGAATACAAAACCTTGTTCTTTCAACTTCAACAGAGGGATCATATGGTCCAGTCAAAATTCAGAAATGTAAACTGAGCTATTGGTTTTAAAATGCCACTGTGTAAAAAACAGTGTGTTTCACCTCAAAATTAGACTTATTTTGAAGATGGGGTTTTAAGAGGATCAATAACCCGTACTGATGCAACATCACAGATTGGTTATGTGTCAGAACATGTGGCCATTTGATTTTATGTTCTTTTATTGTGCTGTTATAGATTGTTTTCTGAACAAAACACTGCTGCTGCATTGTTCTCTAAAGACTAAAACTTTGAAGCATGTTGCCAGTCAACAGCACTAAAGTATGTGTAATCCATCATCAGTCAGTCAAAATATGTCAAATCAGCAAAATATCTGCTGTGACGTCACTGTGGTGGGGCCAGACCAGCAACATGCTTCCAATTGTATCCACTGTGTGTAATTCTATGTTAAATTAGACAATAAAGTGTCACTGGGTGTGAAGCATTTTTCAAATGACACAGTGCATGTTATGTCCACTAGAGGGCTTCTGGTCCTGTTCCTTTGTTAGCTGCTTTCGGTAGCACTGAGTCATGATTGAAATCCTGTTCTAGCCAAGTGTGCCAGATTTCTCAACTGAGTCCTGACCACAATGTGTTTCCTTTATGACAGACTTTAATCACTCGTCAGGACCAGAAATTCCAGGTCAAGGGCCTACAGGTCCTCATATGGCTCCAAACACCCAGTGGAACTCAATATACTTAGATGAAAGGTTTGAAAAACTTGATCATGACATAAAGGATGGTTACGTTTAATGATGTGTCATGGTAGATGACCGCTGCCAGTACATGAAGGCAAAAACGAGGACAGTTCTGCCCTGGTTTCCCAGAAAGCTGACCAAAGGGATTAACATCCCAGACAGGAAAGTAGGCGATATCAGCAAAATGAAGCCTCCCACACACACACACACACACACACACACACACAGTGCGTGGAAACACAAGTGCGTACAGTAAATGGAGGGAAGTGTAGGAGTGAGGGGAGGAAAAGAGAGATCAAAGAGAAGAGAGACGAGGGGTTGACAGAAAGGATAGAGAAAACAGGTCAGAGTGAAAGAAGTCAGGTCAGCTGGTGCCGGTGGGAGGAAGACAAAGGACGAAGAGTGAGAAAGTAAGGAAAAGAATCCAAAAGCGAGGGGAAGAAAAGCAGCAATGTGGGAGAAATGGAGGTGGAACTGAGTTGTTTTGTTGTGTTGCGGTCCGTTGGCCTCTGCAGAGCCAGAACTCCTGCTATTATAGTCACATGAGGACACACACACAGAAAGTGCCAAGTGTGCACACACAGTAACGGCAATCAGGAATGTAGACTGTGTGCTGGTATAGAGACTCCTCTGATGTAAATGTAGGCATATATGTGTGGCTGAGATAAGGAGCCTTTGTATGTGGACACAGTGTGTGACTGAAGAAATGCATGACTCTTTAAATGCATTTATGTCCCCGTCAGTGTTCATGTCTCTCACCACACTGCGTGATGTAGCCGATGCAGCTGTGCACTATGACAGGTATGTCTGTCTCTGTCAGCTGCTGCTGGCTCAGTGTGTCTCCTCCACTCCCCGCTGCCGCCTGGATGGCCCCACACCAGCCGACAAAATCCAACTTCCGCTCTCCCTCTATGTACAGAGTTCTGAATAAAGACAGAGGACAACGGAGTGGAGAAGGGACGGGACAAAAGGGACAAAAACTTTCAACAAATGAAGAAATAAATGTAGAAAATACCAGAAATGATTCACATTTTTAAAAAGATAACGTTACTATTCTATGGATTGTACACTGTTCAAACATAGAGGCAAATATTCATTTTCCCCTTCAGTACCTCCACTGTAACAAAGAATCTGCAACCAATCTCCCCTCTCACCTGCCTCTCTCCACCAGGACCAGCACCTCATTCTCTTGTTGAATTGCTGTAAATCACAAATACACAGTAATCATATTATTCCAGAAAGCAGTGCTTTTAAACGGAGTGAACTTCACAGCGTATGTGTGCTTAAAACTACTGAATTTCACACTGACATGTTTAGTTGTAGTTTCTTTCTAAAGGACTGTTCTGTCAACCATCACACTGAGCACCTGTCACCCTGTGTGTGTGTGTGTGTGTGTGTGTGTGTGTGTGTGTGTGTGTGTGCGTGTGTACAGATTATAGTACATATGCAGTAATAATACAGATTGTGTGTGTATCCATTGGGGTTGCATTGAACGTCATTTTTTTTTTTACATGTGAAGCTTTTATTGACGTTTCGAATGAAGCTTTGAATGCCGGTCGTCAAAGTGATTCATCAGAACACCTTGTGAATTCAGCAACTCGGTTGAACACAGCGTCAAAATATTTAAACAAACAGACAGCACCCGAACAAAATCGATCAGAACTATAAGACGTCGTAGGCGCCTCCTGTTCTCAGCATTTCTTTTCCGTTTATTCATCAGACGGAGAAGAATAAACATAGCACATGCCACAGGTAGCACAAGCGCTGGAGCCGGCATTTTAAAACCTGAATGACTACCTGTATCTTGTGTTGCTACTACGCGTGACGTATGCCTGCATGTCGGCCACGCCGATTTGTATGAAGTGGTGTCTCATTTCTTAGGGAAAGATCTCTACCCTATATTACTCACTTCCCTCATCAAAGGTTATCTCGCAACCAAGGGCACTCAATACCAAGTGGAAGATTTAAGGGGTAGAAATGGGACTGGGCCTTAATCTCAATGGGACTTCGTGGTAAAATATAAAAATAAAAAAAAGTATGGTGCTGTGGGATTGCTGACCACCCCATAGTACAGGTGCATGCCTCCATTTGTGTGACCGCAGTGACATTGTTTGTTTTAAAAGGCTAAATGCCATCAAATATGGAATGTTTTGTCAGATAAAAACGTGAATTTTGGAAATAATTTACTTTCTTAACTAAATATTGACTTTTGGACAACGCTCTGGCGTTATTAGAAATGTCTGGATAACACAAGTTAGAAATAATCCTAGCTAGGAAGCAATTCAGCCACCACTGGAATTCTACAAATAGAACAACACTAGTAGCCTAATCTTTCTCTTCAACTGTGCAGTTTTAAACAGAATGAATATACATGCAAAACTCACAGAGTTCATTCAGTTTCCGGAGATGGATCTCTTCTCCCTGGCTGTCCTCCAGGTAGGCGTGAAGTGTGGAGCCCACCAGTGCAAACCAACCAACCTTGGATGTTTGTAGGTTCAAGCCATCTTTACACTTCAGCCGCCCGATCCGCTCAAAAGCCAGCCTCAGCAGTGGCTCTGCAGAGGCCGGGATAAAGCTCTGAAAATAAAACAGGGACATTGTGGCTTTGTAATGTGTTGAACATTAATCACTGTTTCTCTTCTGTTTTGATGATGATTTAACTGTTTCAGTCTGGGCATTGCTGAACCCCTCTGTGAAAACCAATACTAATCAAATTGTAAGAAGAAATGTTAAAGGTTAAAACTCCTTTACAATACTTCAAAATAGGGCCACTGCTTTGTGGCTAGACATGTGGGAGCCACGGCTGTGCTGTCAATCTATCATGAAAACAGCCAGCAGATGCCAATAGTCTACATTATTTTAGTTCAGGTGCTGCATGACTTTGATCATAACTCACACATCCAATTGTTTTTACATTAATGACAGATTTTTGAGATCACACACTACATCCACTGACTTACAACAGCTTCAGCAGAAGGTCAAAGTAACTGCTCATTTCACATCATAATGCAGCTGATGATTACATCAGCTGTGAGGAGTGCTGTTCTGAGGAAAATATGTGACACAGGAAACAGGTCAGCATTAGCTAGCCCTGTCCTAACCACTAGGCAGACAGCATTTCCAGTGTAGGCAGAGTTGGAACTGAACGCCTTCCACTTATCAGAGCTCCCAGACTTCACAACAAGAAATGGACAATTACTATGTCAATTTTGTGAGGGCCCATCTGAGGAGAAGGTGAGATTTGTGTTTCTAGCCCCCAATATGTATTTGGTGGTTACCTTGGCAATAGACTTGACCCATTCCTTGTGGCTGTCTGGGTCATCAGTGCCGAACAGATAGAGACGCTCTGACTCTGAGTAGAGTTCAAAGGTGTGGTCATACCTGAGGGTTTAAGAGAGGTTGGGAGAAAAGGAGACAGAGGGAAGAAGATAAATTCATATGTCCAGACAGGCATTTGGTATATTTCACTTGTACAACGGACTCCGAACAATAACACACAGATTCAGGTTTAGCTTAGTGTATTAAATCAGTTTATATTAGTAATGGTAATTTAATTAGACAGTAAAACAAAGTGTAAATGTACTAGTTTGTGTGGTGTGTCTTTGTGTACCCATGTCTCTCAGGTGCATCGACAGCAAGACAGACTATCTCTGGAGCCTTCAGAGCTCCGTTAGGGTTCGAGTTCCTGTCACTCTCGTAGTAGCTGAAGGTTCCATCATTCAGCGTGCACCAGCGACGACTGAACTCTGCATGAAGGGACACATAAAGATTTACCAAGAACCATAATAATACAAATCTGTAGACGCTGCAGTTTTGTGTATTTACTGCTTTGTGTCTCTAAAGCCTTGTTCACATTACAGGACTGGCCGAGCGGTCTTGGGTTGCGGAGACTATCGTAATATTTTGAGTGTTCATACTTGGCGACGTGCGTTTCTGTCATCTGGAGTCTCGCCAACTGCGTTACGACCTGTGTGTGCACACCACAAGATTTCTCCAGCGAGCCCTCGCCGACAGAGCCCCAGATAACGTGGTGATGTCACCAAACTACATTTTCTCACACGTGAACAAAACAGGATATCATGAGGTTCCTCAGCGCTAAACTTTAACATGGATGTCCGACAGCTTGGAGCTCTGCAGGTCATTTGCACCCTGCTCTGCGCTGAGGAGAAACAGGAAAAGAAGAAAAGCATTTCGGTGAAGGAATGTGTTGTTGCACGCGGATTGCGCGGGTTGTTAATTCTGCAGAGAGAGTTGGAGGTGAGCTCTATGAATGAAACTGCCGTGCCGCTAGCCTATTAGCTTGCATGATACTGTCTGTATAGTCTATACATGTATTCTGACCCAGATTATTGTACCGTTCATAGCTGAATGATTGAACGGGTTTGCGAGAAATGCTACGGATGACAGCGGAGGACTTTGATTTCTTGCTGGGGCTGGTAGAGATGTCAGACCTCTCCAGTTTTCCAGCATGCCAGATATCCAGTCCCAGTCACAAACGAGGGCGCGACTTGTTCGTAGGCTTGTTCACACACGAGGAGTCGTCGTGGCAGACTATCTGCCGACTCACCTCCAACCCAGGGACTTCTTAATGGCTCTCAAGATCCTCTGCGACCTCAAAATCGGGGTGAAAATCGTGTAATGTGAACAAGGCTTAACAGTGAAGCCTTTTTTACGTACAACATGACTTTATTTAGAGAAAGCCTTCACAAATATGCTGTGTATTCATTATTAGTGTTGTTTACTACTGTAGGGTGGGGGTAAGTAAGTGCTAGCATGAATACCCTCTCTGGCCTTGCGCTCTGTGATAGCTCGAGCCATGGATGCAGTCTTGAACAGGAAGCCATTGTGAGACACGCAAGATGGTGGTGTGTAATGTATCGCCTCCATGTCTCCGCCCACCTCTGACCGTGGTAGCTCTGCGGGAGAACATAGAAACAAAAATTAAAATTAGGAGCAGTGCATCTGGTTAAGTAGAAAATGTTTTACACCCCAAACACTCCTGGGTATGACAGGGAAGTGGGTTTGGTTATTCAACATTTAGGAATGCAGGCATGCATCCAACTCAGATGGCAATCAATACAGCATATCTGTCACACATCACTGATTAACAATATGATGAATGTGAGCATGTGCATGCACAGTCTTACCGTACCTGTGTTGAGATTGTGGCTAATTAACTCAGCCTGTAAGGGTTGAGAGTGTCCGTTGGCCAGTGAAAGAACAGAGGGCCAACTTGCCATACCAGTTGAACAATTTACATCTGCACCGCAGAAAATCAGGCTTAACGTCTCCAACACATCGCTGCACTGTACATTTATACAAAGAGCCTGGGGAGAAGGAGAGAGGAAGAGAAAATCGAAACACGATTAAATCCTCATGTACAGAAATAACAGATGGAGACTATGATGTGTTGCTTGTGCAATGGCCTCGAGGCTTTCAGTGTACAGAATGCTGCTATCAGACTTAAGTCAAATACTTTATATGTAAAGATACGATTCAGCTGTGGTGAAAGTCAAACCAAACAATCACAACATGCTCAAGTTAAATAAGCAGAACTTCTAAACTGGCTTAATACAGTTAACCTTCAGCCTGGTAAGATAAAATAAAGACACGTTATTGCAGTACTATTAAACCCTGGTGTTGCTGGGAGGGCAAAAGCAGCACGGTGGAGAAGGGAGCTGCAGTGACAGTGACAGTGAGACAGAGGAAGACAGAGATAAAAAGAAGAGTAAGAACGTTACTAAACTGATAATAAACTGATGACTTTGTAATGTGGTCCCAGCTGCTGACCTGGCTTTAATCGTGTCATGTGAACCACTGTCAGCTTTGTTTCAAAGGAAACAGCTAAGGGGTCATCCCAGTGTGTGTGTGTGTGTGTGTGTGTGTGTGTGTGTGTGTGTGTGTGTGGGCAGGGTAAGAGCTGCAGCAGGCCCTTTGCTGATCCACAACAACCAACAGTATAATGAGAATTCTGATTGCTTTACTCAGGCCAGTGTCTGTCAACACCTGCAGCGCCGTTAAGCCTTTACCAAGTGGAAGTTAATGCAGTTTCTCCTCTCTTATTACTGGAAAACAAATAACTGCACTGTCAATAAAAAACTCAGGTAATTATTTTGGGATTTATAGGCCCTGTGGAGGTTATTATTATGAAGTGAACAGTGTTCTCAAGTGTTTTAAGTCTTGTGCCAATTGTTGAGTCCACTCTAAATCCACTGTATGTACATTTAATAATAAAGCAACCTGCAGCCATTTAAAAGTGATTAGTCTGCAAGTCCCCATAAACCTTTTGCTTCATTTCAGAGGAGCACTGATAAAGTGAACACCGATCTAAGAGCAGATGAAAAGCTGACTGGTCTGATAAACTTTTGCTGCTCTTATGTGGGGCCACACAACTATTTTTAACATTACATTTTATTAATTGCTGTTACATTTTGCTCTCTATTTCACTGAAGAACTATTGTCATATTTCCAGTATTCTCATTACACACAAGTGGACTAATTACAACCTTTGAGTGTGCAGCATTTGGCCATATGACCAAAAACAAAAATCAACATAGAAATTTACGCAGATTTGGTGGCACACTGAAAAAAAAATTATTACATATATATTTTGGAAAAAGAGTAAAACAATACTTTTTTTGAGAGAAGAAAGCAACAGATAGTGACATCAAAATGCCAAAGGGGAAAATCTTTCCACACTCAGGGCAAAGAAACATTTTTTGGAGTTCTTAAAGTGGATTATCACCATCATTTGAAGATTTGGTTTTCAGGTAACAGATAAACAAATACAGATTTCTATACCTGACATCCAAGAATAAAATAAAACTACTGCTTTGTCTTTAGACTGAAATGTTGCCCAAGTATTTTAAACCCAAATGCAAAGAAAGCGGAAGGAGGGGGAGGTGGAATAGGAAAGATGTTATGACTGAGAAGAGAAGGATGCAGTGTTGTTACAGCTGAGGAACTCAACCAGAGTCATACAATTGCGCACACACACACACACACACACACACACACACACACACACACACACACACACACACACACACACACACACACACACACAGCAGTCTGTCTTCGGTTAAAACCAATAAGCTCTTTTGGATCTGATTGAGAAATTCCACAGCACTCTGTCACACACACAGACAGAACCCCTCCTCTATTTAAGCAGTGTTGAGCCTCCACACACACACACACACACACACACACACACACACACACACACACACACACACACTTACAGTACAGACAAACAAACCAATTAACAGAGATTAAAATTGCACAATAAAAACCCCAATACACACACACAAACGACATAGAGACAAATTGCATTTCTCTGTCTCACACACAACTGAAGACATCTGAACAAAAAGCAAGTCAGCCATCTGGAGAGGAACACATCCACGTATATATACTGTACTGAAGGTATTTCAGTGGCTAAAGTGATCTGCCACTGTTTTCAGCAGCTTTTTCTCAGTTACTTATGGATCAAATAATTTAGGTGCCATTTTCAGGCACATTTAAATATACAGTACATTTTATGTCTTGAAATGCCAGTGACCTATTAAAAGTGGAGTTATAAGCTAGTGCAGAAACAAACTGAAGACAGATGTTAAGAATGATGTGGAGCAATGCTTACATTATCGAGGCAAGGGACAGACAGTGAATGAAAACATGATAAAACAGTTGTTTAAAGATAGATATTGAAATAACCCCAACTTGCTGTAATACTTCTAATATCAAATATCACAAGGGAACACTAATAATAAAAAATGTCCCACAAAAGGATTCACAAAGTAAATAATGTTCATAGCACAGCAAACTAAACTGACAGATTTTTAGAGATATTTTATTACCTGGGGACCTCATGTGATTTAGAAATTATCCCCCCATGTCTGTGTTTCATGCCGCACGTTTGCATGTTGCAAGCAAAGTCTGTATTTTAGTCAATTTACTGACATTATCTCCTGGGTATGGTGTGCACAGTCATTTGTAACTCCTCTCTAAATAACACTGAAGCGCTACAAAGCACCACTAGCTGTGATGTTCAGTGGTAACCTCCCTTTTCTTTTATATGTAGGCTAAACAAACAGAATTAATTCTGCCACACACCGTCACGTTATCCATCTCATCATCTTCTATATTGCTCTCGCTTCTTCTGTGAACTAGTTTCCATGTGCGTAGCGAGATGACTCTCCTGCACCCAAAATGCTGTCAAACATTTATTTTAAAATTACAGCCTGTATGATTCTCAAATGGGAAAGAGGGAGAATAGAGGCATGAAGGAGACAGAAAACCTGATTACAAGCCCAAATCACCGAAATGCTGATACGCACAGGAATATCATTATCGTATGACCTCTGTGAAATATGGTAGGCAATTTGCAGTGGAAGTTTTACTTGACAAAATTATGGACATGGCAGATTTGCACAGAATTGAGATCACAGACGACCTCCATTATTGTAGGAAATTCCTAAAGCACCCCAGGTAATACTAGTCCAGTGCAAAAAGGGCTAAGGAGGTATATTGGTAGTTTTGGTTTTCAAGAGTTAAGATGTGTCATTAAAGTGTACAAACCATTGTCTTTTCTTCTTATTTCAGTTATATTGTTTAAATCATAAATTAAATCATCTAAATTAAACATGACCTTAAATCAAGTATTAAACAGTGTTTACATACATAGCTGAAAAAAATCTGCTTTATCTTGGCAGGTACAGGTAACAGATCTGCTTTCTGTTTACCTCGACTGACTCTATGAATACTTGTTTCATGTTTCAGTACAGTTAAGCTGATCACATTATAGTGTAGCGGACAGGAAGAGAAAAGAGGAAATAATGCACTCTTCCCCTTTAAAACTTTGGAATAGGAGCCGATACAATAAATGAGTCACTTCTGTGATCAGGGCTGAACGAAGGAAACAAGTCCAACTAGAGTAAAGGGGAACACTGAAATGGCCGAGGTGAAAGAGTTCAAAAGATTTAAATCAGAGTCTGAATACCAACAAGATGAAACAACAGTAGGAAAAATACAAGAGTGCCGGTGTCTTTGAAGCACCATCTTGGAAAACTGGATCAATGGTTTCCATGTGGTAGACAGAGTGCCGATCCCTGGGGTGAGTTTGATTGACATTTTGGACTCTCACCTGTTTCTGCTTAGATTTGGCACCATACTTTCCTCCCCTTTCTTCTGCATTATTACGCTCATTTCTTACAGCCTTTTCTTTATTTTCCAGCAAACTCTCTTTTGTCATTAGAATGAGCTCAACTACTGTTTTTTATTGGGAACTTACAGCCTCAAATTTGGGAAGACTGTACACTATAAATGGGTTTAGCCTGCTCTGTGTCACCGAGGCTATAAGAGAAAATGGCTGTGCATTTGTCGACCTCTACTTAATATGCTTTAAAGGGACAGTTTACCATAAAATAAAATTAAAAAAATCCTCTTATCTGTGGTGCTATTTATCAGTCTGGATTGTATTGTTGCGAGCTGCAGACTGTTGGAGATATCCGCCAAAGCGGTTAGCATTGTTGCCTCACAGCAAGAGGGTTCCTGGTTCGAACCCGGGGTGGGGGAGTTTGCATGTTCTCTCCATGACAGTGTGGGTTTTCTCCGGGTGCTCCAGCTTCCTCCCACAGCCCAAAGACATGCAGGTTAATTGGTGACTCTAAATTGACTGTAGGTGTGAATGTGAGTGTGAATGGTTGTGTGTCTCTATGTCAGCCTTACGATGGTCTGACAACCTGTCCAGGGTGTACAGTACCTCTTGCCCAGTGTCGCCTGGGATAGGCTCCAGCCTCCCGTGACCCCCAACAGGATGAGCGGTTACAGAACATGAATGAATAAATGAATGAATCCACTGTAGATATGTCTACCTTCTTTCAAATATCATGGAACTAGATGGCACTAAGCTCGTGGTGCTCAAAGCGCCAAAAAAAGTTTTATTTTAAAGCAATGTGTTTTTTCAGAAATCATGACCTCAGTTACTGAAGATAATCCACAGACCTTGCTGTGAGCAGTTTCATGTAGGAACTACAGTATTTCTACCAAACTACCCCCAATACTTCAACCATATCACCATGCTGGTCTCCCACAACCCACCCCACTAAAGAAAAGCAGATTTCCAGAGTTTTGCTGAGCTAACTAACATTACAACTTCGCTGAGGAGGACGCCATTAATATTTACATCTCACGCTATCATGAACACAAACCTCTCATACATGAGTAGAAGCACAGTTTTTTAAGCACAGTGATAATATCTATCCATCCATTTTCATGTACTTATCCAGGGCTGGGTCGTGGGGGCAGCAGGCTAAGCAAAGCATTCCAGACGTCCCTCTCCCCAATGCTTTCCAGCTCCTCCTGGGGGACCCCATGGTGTTCCTAGGCCAGATGAAATATGTGATCCCTCCAGCATATCCTTGGTCTACCCCGGGGCCTCCTACCAGTGGGATGTGCCCGAAACACCTCCAACGAGTCGCCCAGGAGGCATCCTGATCAAATGCCGTGGTGATAATGTGTATTTTTTCATTTTTGGGTGAACTGTTGCTTTAACCATCACACTGACCTGACCATCTTGTTCAGCTGTGCTGGCTGATGCCATAAGCCACAAACAAAACCTTACTGCAAACGAGTACAGTGGGACACTTTGTGATGACACATACCTAAGCCTAATAACTGTGTGTGTGTTCCAGTAAAAATGAACAGCACCAGCCGTCTGCTCTGTCCCATGTGGACATACATGTGGAAGTCATGTTGTACGTAGGTCAGCGTCCTGTAATGTATCAATAGACAACCCTCTGTGCACCAATCAGAACAAAGTACAGTGAGGAAATGGGTGTCTGAAGACCTCACGCCCTCCGACATCTGCTGCCTATGAAACGGGGAGTAATGTAATAGCACACACACACACACACACACACACACACACACACACACAAAGAAAGAGAGAAGAGAAGGGAATTCAAGAATCTTTCCCAATTTCCCCAGAGAGAGTGAGACAGAGAGAGAGGGAGAGAGATTTTATCTGGGTGTGTCTGAAATCACAGGCCTCCATCTGGCCTCAGCAGTTATATGGGACAGAATTGGAAGTGGAGGAAAAGAAAGAGATGAGAGGCACAGAAGAAAGAAAAATATTGTGAAAGCAAGATGAAAGCATTTCAGTGAGGCACATTAATCACTTGCAAATTCAACACAATACACCCAGACCTCCTATACACAGACACACACATGCAGCTGACCCTGGTTTGTCCATTTCAGCATATACTGAACGTCCAAACAAAAACACACATTTATATATGTGTGTATGCACGTCCATATATTGAATCCAGATGAGAAAGAACACTTATCCACATATGTTCCATCATTACCTCACCAGGGACGGTATACGGAGAGAAAGGGAAATGGAGAAGGAGGTGGATGTGAAAAGCCAGACAGATGAAGAAGAGGAAGAGAAAAGAAGAATGAATATGGTACAGAAGGAAAAAAAGAAAAACAGTCACACACAAAGATGAAGCGTGAAAAAAACAATTGGGAAATAAACAAGAAAGCAGATCCAATCTCCCTGTGCAATTGAAAAGGATTTATGACCTAAAATGCTGCAGTGTGAATGAGGACATGAGAGGACTCAGTTGGAGAAGGGGAGAAAGATGAGACAAAAGAATGAGCAGCAGCAGGGAATGGAGAGAAAGAGAGGGTGAGAGAAATTGAGCTTTTCTTCTGTGGTAGCCACTTTCCAAAACCATAAAAGCACAAAAACAAGCCCATAAAGAGTTTTTACTACTGCCTCTCAGCTCAGTCTGTTTGCTATAATAAGTACCAGTAACATGCTGATTGTCACCAGCACGCAGTCAACACAGACACAACAAACACAAGCTCAAGAGGACTGGGATCACTCACTGGTTGTGGTCGTCCAAGTGGGAAGATATTGACTCATACTCACTTATGCTCATAACAAAAATGGGTAGTGTTGGATAATAACAATGAACAGAATTTAGAGTCTTTAGAAACTTTGTTTTAAAGGAGCAGTATGTCAGATTTAGTGGTATCTAGCGGTGATGCCGAAACGTTAGGATTCCTTCAGTGTTCATTGCTCAGGAGATTTTAACCGGGAGCCGAATTAGCCGCAGAGGTCTCTTCCTCCCCAAAAGAAATAGACCAAGTGATTAAATACCGGTTAAAAACACAGACTAAAGCAGTTTCAAGTAAAAAAATCTGTGTTTCTCCAACGCTGTTTGGCTCACTGCAGAGAGCCTCTAGCCTAGCACCTGCTAATGCGTGCTCACCTTTTTTCTGATCCAGACATTCAGGAGGTTTTTACTGGAAGTCAAATTATCCACAGAGGTCTCTCCCTCTCCAAAACAAATGGATCTGGAGATTTAATATGGTAAAAACACTGAATAAAGCAGTTTTACTTTAAAAATCTGTGTTTCTCAGACACTGTTCGAGTCGTCACAGAGGGGCTGCTAACTACAGGGGCTGACGCAAAAACGCAAATGGCCCTATCTAGAGCTGGGGTTAGGTTTGTTCATTTCCGATTACTGTAAAAACATAGCAGTGTAACGTGGCGGACTCTGTGGACGAGGACCCGCTCCCAGTGTAGATATAAATGGCTCATTCTGAGGTAACAAAAACACAACAATTCTTATTTTCAGGTTATTATACGCTAAAGAAAACATACTTGTTATATTATATTCCATTTCTGCCAATATATCCCCCTAAATCCAACACACTGGAGCTTTATCAAATGCAGCAAATATGCATGATAATGGGAGCCTTATTTGTAATAGCTGTTCCTAACTTAGGCTTGGCACACATACAAATGTACTCTCAAACTGCCAACACTTTGCTCTATGTCAAATAACTCAGTGTCATACTGAACATTTCCCTGTCAAACATCTTTTATGCTCCACCCTGTGCTCTTTTTTCACTCTCACAAACCCATACAGGGAAATAACCAAACAGCAAAGCACTTTTAATCACTTTAACGCTCTGAAAAAGGTTAATGTATCGGTATAATATACAAATACACCTTGAAGGAAGACAGGCTCATGGCTGACTCTTTGACGTGTTCTCCAAAAAAAAAGAGAACCAAGTTAAGTTTCCATGAAAAATTTAGTTTTCTGCTCACATTTTGAATAATTCTTCATAAAACATCAACTCTATGTTCTTCCAAGAGGATATGAAACCCAACTAATGAATGAAAGTCTGTAGAAGACATCAATAGGTAGGAGCTAGTTAATACAACAGTGAGAAGACAAGAGAAAGGGGGCGCAAAAAAGGAAGAGATGATTTGAAAGACACAATGATGACCATTGACAGAGGTGAGCCTATCAGCTCCTCTCAGGGAACACATGGACACACACACACACACACATACACAAGTGCGGACAGAGAGAGCAACACACACCAAAAATGCAAAAAAGGCAGAGAAACATGCCTACACACACATTAATATGCATTAACGTATTTCAGCCCACTCCCAGTGAAAAACATACAATAACCCTACTGTGCTCACTGACATAGATACAATACAGCAGCCCTTACAGTCTCAGGACAAAACTATGTCCCACAAACACATTCAAATGTGGGTTTGTTAGCTTGCACTGAGATCGCATACTGCCAGAAATTCAAAGTCCATTGACATACATTCCTATAATCACACTGACCTTGTTAAAAGTCGCATTCTTTCCAGAGATAATCAAAAAGCACATAGATGAGAGCACACAGCATACTTTCACTACCCTCTCCTACAGCTCACCAGCACACACAACCTCACCTGGAAGTTTCCAGTTCCTTTTAGTCCCTCCTCTGTTTGAATGTCAGTTGTCACTGACACTCACACTTTGTTTCAGTCTGGCAGAAAGTAAAAGGGAAAACTAGCAACTTAAAAGTTAGAAAGAGAGCCAGGAGTGAAGAGATCAACTTTCTTCTGCAGTGGCAGCCAAACAATGAGGAGGGGAGGAGAGGGAGAGGCGGAGTTAGAGCACATTCCAGCTAAAGCAGTGAGTAATGATGTCACATTCAGAAAAAAAGGAAAAACAAAGTAGAAAGGAAAAAGCCAGGACTAGATAAACAAACCTGACTGTGAGCCAGACACACTCCAGTCCTCAAAAAACTCTGTTGCTGTCTCCTTTTCACACACACACACTCTATCACTGCCTTTTTGTCCATTTCAACATAACTGCATAGTTAACACAAAGACACTGCAGAGTGTAATATTTCCTAAGGCACACCCAGGTTAAAAAAGGAGCAACGCAGAGCTGAAGAACTTCAAGTATTTAATTTGGAACAGAGAAGAACAGGTAGAGCAGCATCTGTATAAATGGCTGCATTTAAACAGACAGACGGGTAAGGAAAATCAAGAGAGATCACGTTCTCCAGAGATAGCCTGAGAGAGACATTAGAAACAGGAAAAAGAGATAGCAATCATGGAAGAGAACTGAATGAAGAAGGGAGGACCATCAGCTGAACAAGTTTTAAACCAAGTCAAGCAGTGATAAGTGTGTGTGGTGTGTACGTTTGTGTAACAATAAAAAAAATTCCTTTGTCTCCTTCTGCACATCCCAAACACAGTGACTCACACACACACACACACACACACACACACACACACACACACACACACACACACACACACACACACACTCAGACATGCCTGAACACTCGAGGGAAGAAAAATAGAACTCAGTCAGGTGCTAAATGTGACTCACGCACACACTCAGTGCGTCTGTGAGCGGCACACATTGTTTGCGGTAAGTGGGTTAAGCAGCTAATGAGTGACCCAGCAGGGTCTGACACACTAAGACATTTACTGCACACAGTGGAGCACAGCGAGGACACAATATAAAGCCCCCGACTCAGGCCATTTGGAAACTGTTCCCAAGTGTCCTGAATCTTACTGGTCATCTGTATCATGTTGACAGGGCAGGAGTATGTGCTTTCTCAGCTACTCTATTAACAAAGAGAAAAGGACAGATACACTGGCAGACGACCCTGACAGCCTGTTGTCCACAGGTAATTCCTGACTTCAGTGTCATGTCTACACAAAGTTCACTGCAGATTCTCTTGCACCACTAGTATGAGCTTATGTGTTTGTGACTCAGAGGCAAGTCAGGAATTCACAACAGTTAGTTTGAAACACATAAAATATCACTTAAATTACTAATTAATCTAGTTTGACTATGAATGTCAGATTACTGCAGTTGGCACACTGAGCTGTAAATGCTGGACTTAATCAGGGATTCAGCCAGGCATTTGCAAGCGAGAAACCTGTGTTACACTTCAGCTGCAGTGAGTTCAAATCAGTCCCTTGAATGCCCCACTTTGGGGTGAAGCAATTCATGTAGCCTGCCTGAATCAGTTAGCTAGCAAAGGAGAAAAACAACAAGCACTCTAAGAGTTAACTGTAGCCTGGCAACTTTATTGTCACTGACTGGAAAAATGTGAGACAACACGCTTGCTATTTAAGACTTGAGCTTAAATAAATGCTCTCCTTTAGTGCAATATTAGACTCTAATAAGTGTATTTACACTGAGGGACTCACTTATTTTTACAGTTTTGTTGTCTCTTTGTCTGTCAATCAAACTATCAAACAGGTCTGTACAAGAGCGGCCTGGTCACTTCTTTATTCTTTGAATCTTAGTCATGGTCTGAGTAGCAAGCATGTATATGTACAGTGTATGGTGTGTGTGTGTATATGTCTGTGCAAATCCAGTCACAACTAAGCCTATGACACTCAATGAGAAATATGCACACTGCTACTGGGAAGAATCTTAAAGGAGGCTTTGTATAGTGAAGCAAAGGAAGTCAACATAACATCCAGACGTAACGGGTGTCAGACAGTGAATAAATGAATGAAGTCACCATGAAGGGTTAAAAAGACAATTTAGTCATAGTGGGCTGCTAAACTAACCATCTCCGTTGTCACTAAATCACCCCTCTTGTTCTCAAGGTCAACTGACAAACTCTAAGTCGCGTTTTATTTCTAACCACAGAAATACAGTGTATATATTCAAATCGCAGGGTAACACAGACAAAAGAAAAACAACCAAACAGGTAAATTTAACTCACATTGTTGAGCTCTTTCTGGTTTCCATATAGAGGGTGGTATTTCCTGTACTTGCCCTGGCGGTATTTGTTGGTGATAAAGCGCCGTCTCTCTTCGCTGCAGCTTGAGGGTGTCAAAGCTTCACTCGGCGGGACATTAGCAGCCCAGAAACTGTTTACCCTTTCGTTGCCCAGCACTTGGAACACCTGCACAACAGGTAGGATTTAGAAGAAGTATTTCCACATTAAAAAAGGGGAGGAGGGTGCTCACTAGGTTACCTAGTAGAACGGACGCCCCATATACAAACACTTTGTCCTTGCCACAGCGGCTGCGGGTTCAGTTCCAACCCACAGCCCTTTGCTGCATGTCGTCCCCCCTCTTTCTCTCTCCTCTTTACACTGGCTCTGTTCTGTCTAATAAAGGCAAAATGCTGAAAAACCATCTTAAAAAAGGGGGTAGTAAGCATGTGTTTAGAGGACAAGATGTGTGCTGTCATATGACAATATACACTGTGCCATTTATAAAGTTAAATAATGTACTTTTATAAAAAAAACAAATAAATAAAGTACTGTTATAAAAAAACTTAAATGAAGTACTGTTATAATGAACTTAAATAAAATACTGTTGTGATGATATAAATCGAAACAGAACCACGGGTGTTTTAATTCTCAAGCACGGAGGTGTTGAAGTTTTTGCTGTACCCTATACTTCCTGTCAACAATTAGCTGTTAACAGTAAGCAGAAACTTTAACCGTTACAGCAGCATCCTTAAATGATTTTTTTCATTGTGAGCAGGAAACAGCTCTCCAGTTCATATTAAATAATATCCGCAAGTGTCACTGGTGCTCCACAGTCACAAAACGCAACTAAATAGTCGCAGTTTGGAGCCCTGCAGATACAAAACGCACGTCTCACTGTTCACACTATCGCCCAGGAGACAGTTGTCTGAATGGGCGGGATGCGTGTGAGCCTGTGAAGTGTTTGTGAGTCTGTTTTGTTTTTCATTTTGTGGCTGTGACAGGGAAAGAACCATAGGAGAGAGCAAGAGAACTGAAACACTGAGGCGAGTCTCATGTCAGCGGCTTAAAAAAAAAAAAAAAAAAAAAAAATGTCACAATGAATACTTGATGTTCACAATATAGTCATGTTATACATCTCACATAGAGAAAAACTTGACATTGTTAGCTTCAAAAAGATGCACTGCAGGGCTGTTATATTAGACTGTCTTACAAGTGTACCCAATAAACTGCTACCTCAGTATAAATGAATCAGCAGCTCTGTCTGGGTTGAAGCAGATAAACAAATGAGTAAGTCGTTAATGTCTCTGTAGGGACAGCTTCTAATTTTTTGCTAAAGATGTTGTGAGGTTTTACTCTGTACTTAATAAAACAGTCCAGTGTGTGTGTGTGTGTGTGTGTGTGTGTGTGTGTGTGTGTGTGTGTGTGTACCTGTATAAGCTCTTCTGTCCAGACTTTCCTGTCCATCTTCAGACTACGAACCTTTGAGATGCTCGGACCCAGTCCTCTGTGCTCACCTGGAACAGACACACACACATTTTGAAGACACAGAGACCATGTAACAGTACTGTGAAATTCTAATGCAACAACTCTAAAAAATAATTTTTACACCAGGATAATTGATATTTGTAGCACATAGCAAAAAAAGTATATATCAATATAACTCTAATTACATTTTGAAGACATGTCCAAAAATGAAGCTACACAAAAACATGCTGACAACAATATCAAAACTATGTTAACCTGAAAATATTCACTTTGACAATCTGGCATACACCGATGCGCACACCACACACGAACACAAAAACAGGCACAAACAAACCTGCGCATCGTTTGCAGACCACCACACACAAGTTGATGGCAGCCCACTCCGGCTTGGGAGCTTCACAGTCGGCGCAGAAACTGTTGCTAGGCTCCGCCCAGATCCGCTCTGCCACCTCTCTATTCGACAACGCCTCACCTATCGCATCCCGCATGGCATCCACCCACTGCTCTCTCAGCTGCTCTGACTCTGCGATGAAACTGCGGACAGAGACAAACACACGGCCGAGTGTTACTGCCGACATGATGGTGTCGATAACAATTTCCAAGTGATAGAAATGAGAAAGCCTGTGTGTGTGAGTGTGTATCCTTATGCTCATGAGTCCTCTGAGGACTGATTCCTATCCTGCTTCTGTTTTGCTAAATATACTGGAGTCAAAGTCAAAGAATGGAAACTATAAAAACACACACACACACACAGACAGATTTGTGGCTTGACGCAGACTCCCATGTCTGGATCCTTCCTCTTCTCATCTGTCTAACTACACATTGGTCTCTGTCTTTAAAAAACACATACACACACTCCTCAAACAACTAGAGTTGCACAAATGCACACTTAGACCGAGACACAGACTGACTCACAGTCAAACTCTTATACAAATACACAAGCCTTTTCAGATTTCCCCATCCTGTCAAGCTGAGCCCTCGCACTGCAGGCTGTGCACTGTCAGCCAAAAGACCACACACACCAGACCAACACAAGCACTTGTGCACACACATCTCCCTCACTCTTCTTCACACACAAACACACACACATGCACACACACACTCACACACTCACACAAAGGGCTTTTCACATTCTCAAAAGATGTCCAGCTGAGGACTCTGAGGATAGCTGGACGGTGGGAGTTCTCAGAGAAACAACATGATCTAATTTCCCGGAAGTATCCTGGCACCAAGACCAACTAAGCTGTCGGCTTACAAAAGAGAATGATTATCACTGCACTTAAATCCTTATGGGAAAACATAAATCAATTTGAGATAAGAAAAGTAATAATCTGTCAGACTACGTACAGTGAAGAAAATTATGTGTATGCACAGGGAAGACATATACACAAATTAACACATTCAGGTCAAGAGTTTAAGTTAACTCTATTCTAAACATGGCAGAAAGTGTCAGTGAGAGTGTGTGTGTCAGAGCGTGTGTGTTTTGCTGCATTTTTGTGTACATTTAATACCTGAATATGCGGTAAGGTGTGGTGAGATCAAAGCCACGACGATCTGTCTCTTTAATATTTCCTACATTCATCTCAATGGATGTGATGCCCACTCCTATACGATAGTCCTGGAAATAAAAAAACAAACAAGATTTTGTTTTTTTGGGTCAAAATTGCTCAACTTTTTGTTTAAAATTGCTGTTTAACATTAACTTTAATGTTTCTTTTAATGAGGTGTAGGCTGAAAGAATCTCCATTTGTTTATCTACAAACTTAACCTTAAATTTAAACGATGATGTTGGTTGATGTTGGATTTGATAAACTTAAACATAGTAAAATTGAAAATGTGAAGAGAAATCCTGTGACAGCCCTGTCATCAATTTCATCTGCAGCTTTCTGCAAAGATGATGCAAGACTGGTACATCGTTTTTACAATTTTTTTTTGTCAATCATGGATCAGCAGGTGTGTTTTAATCACTCGGAAGAATTTTTGTTGGTTCAGTTTAATACTCAGATTTCTTCCTTATAGTACTTTGCAAAATAAGGACTACACTACTTCCACGTGATCTGTATACATTGCTCATCTCTGCAGTCTCACACACAGAGGGTCCTTACCTCCATGTTTTTGTAGAGGAAGACTTTATCTGAGGCGACAACAGTATAAAGTTTGGAGCGTAACCCTCTGAGCTCCAAATAGCCCTGATAGTCTGGGGTCAAAGGTGAGCCAGGGTTCATGGTGCTGCGCCGATGGCGCCCCCTGGTGCAGTCCTGCAGTACAGCCACCCAGTCGGTCCTCTCAGCTGGATTGTTGTACAAACACGTGTGAATGTGTTTAGTAAAATATGCACACACAAATATATGTGAACCATTGATGCAAGCATATCTCTGCATGCACACGACATCTTACAGACAGTAACATGTATTATTTTTTAAAGTGCAAACACAGATGACCAGATGGATCAGACAGACCTTCACTTTCAGCCCTGAAGATAAATGTGCGGTTGTTTGTGACGACCTCAAACTTCAGCTCTCCCACGCTGGTCACATTAGTGATGAAGCCAGTGGAGATGATCCCCTTAGAATACACCTCCTACAAAGCGCCACACACAGAGCAACAACTACTCTGTTAAACAGATCCACATCTAACATGGCATCACAGCAGGAAGTGTGTGGGTGAGCGTGTGTGTGTGTGTGTGTGTGTGTGTGTGTGTGTAGGTGTGTGTGTGTGTGTGTGTTCATGTTTGTGTTAGCTGGAGAGACAGTCTTAGTGTATCAGTGAATCTAATGGGAAACCAAAACAGAAAGTGGTTTTTTGAAGCATATATGACATCCTACTTGACGTCTCACAGAACAGATAAAACTTCCAACTTATCAAATATTTCAATACACAACAACTCTGAGACACATTCGTGTGAAGCATGTCACCACAGGACTCCACATTTTTGTGCATATTTGGTGTGCTTTGTAAAGTGTTACATGCACAGGCAGCTGTTGAAATCACACAGATCTCCTGCTGCTTGTATGTTGTATCTGTAGTGACTGGTCATGGCCCCCAGGTTTGCTACAAGCTTTAGGTTTTGACAATATGTATACATCCCCTGCTCACTGCAGATGGTGGGGAAAGAAAATCTAAATAAATACAGTAATTACCTACAGTATGTACACACAGAGCCCACTTGAGCCCGGCTGAAAACTACTTTTCTGCTGTCAGTAAGCGTGGTGACAGTTTGGCAGGCTGCTATGGTGCTGACAGCTGGTTCTGACTAATGCGATGATGTGATGGAGTTACTGTACATGTTTGTTGTTACCTTGTCATTGTTGAAGTATCTCAGGTAGTCAACATCGAGCTTAACCCATCGTCTCTGATAATAAAGGGCCCTGTGCACAAGAACACAAACATATATTCAAAAGCGTGAAGTACAAACTCGTTTTACTGTAACATAGTCGGAACAAGGAAAGAGCTGTTGCATGATTAAACTGGGAAACATCCTGAAGTATTTAAACAACAGTTTTTATTGTTGTATCATTGTAATTATTAATACTCCTTGCACAACACATAAAACCAACCAATCACATTAAAACTAATTTCATGAGTAAAAGGATGAAAGGCATGAAGTTTATACCTTCATGCCTTTCATCCTTCCACAGTGAAAGCATAACTTGATATTTTGTATTGATGTCACATTTAAAGTGTAATTGAGATGGTGCTAATGTCACAAACACAACAGATATCTATGTAGAGTATTGGTGGTTGATGCCTTTTACTTAGCACAACCTTAGCTTGTGTGTGTATGTGTTGTCATTCTTACCCCTGAGGTGGATTCTTGTCCAGCCAGCCCATCTTGATGACAGCGGCAAGCTGAGAGCTGGTGTCTCTCGTGGCTTGAGCCAGGTAAACACTGTCAGTGCCTTCATCGTGCCATAGGCTATGACTTTAGATGGACAGAAATAAGCAAACACACACACAAACACACACTTATTAAGTCACATTAACCGAAAGAACCCTGAAATTAATGTTTGTACAACATTGCATACTTTTTCTAAACAAATAAATCTATCAGTTATTGTAATAAGGGACACACTTTAAAGTGTCACTACCCATTAACTGAACCTATAAATGAGAAAACCAACAAGTGTACATTTTGTGTCTCCACGGAAACCAATGTCATTGCCTAAAGGTTTCTGCAGTACACCACGAATAAGTTCTGTGATAGTTTTTATCCAACCAGTGACTGTGTTGATAATCACATGAGACAAGAACGCATTTGCTGACTAGATTTACAACTAAGCAGTCAGTAGATTGTTTCTGAACTTTTAAGAATGATTCAGTCTCTAAAGGGAAAAACTATTTCAGTTTCAGTCAGATCAGTCATCAAAACAGATTATTCAAAATCACTTAAACTAGCCACATAGCCTTGTCATAAACTTAATTAACAACTGAGAGCTGAAACTCCAGTCAGTGCTTTAAAATACTTTCTAAACCTCTTGCACACTTGCCTCTATATAACCTCTAATTAACCATGGCAGTCTTGTTTTACTAACTGACAAATAATAATCGGCATCAGTACGAAGAATTTATCGATCCTACTCAACACTGACTAAATGCGTAGACCTGATATAGATGCAGATACTGAATGAAGGGGCATTGCTGTTCAAACTGAAGCTGGCCAATCATTTACTGCAATAGATTTCACACAAGTCAATATTCGGGTATACTCACTTCTGCAATGCATATTCAAAGTATTATAAAAAAAAAAAAAAAAAAAAATACAGCAATAAAACATGTTTGTGGAGGTCTGTTCCATTTCTACTGAATGAGCCAGGAGAGCTGTAGCAACAATGGGTAAACTTGACTTTAATAATTACAAAGTTATGGGCACTTTTGCACTGACTTATCCAGTGTTTACTGCCATCATACTCCGAAATCAGAGAGCGCATCAAGACTTGGAATTTTCTACATCTTCACACGCCTGGTAATGTGCGTGACTGCCAATCTTTAAAGCACAGTATCATGCTCTTGTGCATAGAGATTTAATCATTTGTGGATGAAACAGATTGTCGAGAAAGCTGACATTTTAACGTGGCAGTGGCGCTGCCAAGGGGTGGCCATGGCAGGCCGGCAGGTCGTGGCCACCCTGATACAATCACTGCCCCCCCCCCCCCGTGAAAATAATCAAAAATACTTAGAAACCTCTGTGTGGTGTTCTTGAGGCTTATTCCCAGTAAATGTTTTTTTTCTACAATCAGTGTACTCCTTCCTATTAAATCTGCATATTTGTCTTTTTAAGGAGAACCCTATGAACCCCTCTGAAAAATTTCTGGAAGCACCACTGCACCAGAGGCAGTAGTATTGTGTAATGTAATCAAGCCTGTCTTGCTACTATTACAAACTCTATTAAAATGATACTTTCATAATCACATCCTACACTGCACAATAACAACACTCCCAAAAAGTCCAAGGCAGCTCAGTGGATGAGTCAGGCCTCTACACTAAACTATCTCGTAAGACGTGTATTTAGCTTTATGGTACAGACAACTCAAGTGTAAGTAGTGTATTTTAAAATAAACTCAAGTAATAGTAAAACAAAACACAAAGTAAATATTCATTGAGCAAAAAAAGACTTCGATGGACAAACAAAGATATCCAAACACAGCATTTAAAACCACAACCTTACAGTGAAGCTACAGTGTGTGCTAAGTACTACAGTCAGCAAAGTACTGACTACAAAGGTCAAATCTGTCTCTCTGGTTCTTTGTTGACATTTTTCTATTGTGCTGCTTAATTGTAAATTTCAAGGTTTGTTTGTGTGTTGATGCATGACTCACTCGTCATCATCCAACAGCTCATCATCACTGCACAAAGAATTGCACCGTCTCTTTGGCTGGATGGGCACTTGCAGGGACATATCCTAAAGGAGAAGACAGCCGTCATTCACCTCGTGCAAGAGGAGCAGAGAAAGAAGGGTGTAAAAGAAGGAAGTGTTCTCACTTACCCTGTCTGGTGCGCTCACTGGATGAGCACTGGGGTAAAACAAGTCTGGATCCTCGTAGTCATCAGAATTGTCATCGAGTGAATCCAACCCTGAGGGAGGAAGCAGAAGATGAGATCAATGGGAGTTTTTCTGCTTTAGTTAGTCTTGCAGTTTAGGTCTGGTTTGCAGGAAACCTTTAAATATATACTGTGCAGGACTGAACTTATATACTGTATGTCTTACATAATTTAAACAGTAACAACCTGTACTGACACTCAATAATTAACCATTATGCAGCACAACAACACTGCACAGACATGTTGTCTTTGCATAAGGGGCTGACTACTTATTTCTGACTTGGAGCAATGGCAACATTATTGCTCTCTGTGCTTGTGGTATGGGAAATACACAAAGTATACGCTTAGTTTTGGATCTCTGGTGGATTGTAGCGCTTCCATCTTCAGTTGGGAAACAAATAATCAAAACCATACTGGTGAATATGCAGACAGATGCACAGGGAAAATAAATCTGCAGAATGAATGTTGAACATTTTGGAGCTGACTTTACTTGGCTCTCATGCAACCCACAGATAAACTCAACACGTTTACATTCTTTCTCTGAGAGGTTACTAGAAGTCACTCTGGGAAATACAGTGAAATGCTAATAAAGCAAGAGTTGGAAAATTGAATACAAGTAAATAATGGCACTGATAATACCAGTTATTCAAGTTATCTGGTTCTGGATTAGAGTGCGTTAATCTATGTCTGTTAACACATAAACTGAATGGTCTGGGAAGTACAGCTGAGATTGTTACTGGACTTACACCAGGTACCAGTCTGACAGTGTGGCAGGACTCTCTCGTGAGAACTTGCTTTTCAGGCTAAGCAACTAAATAACAAATATTAAGGGGAGTCATATTTGCTCAAGCGCGCGTAGGTTTAACAATATCAAGCTAAGAAAATTACTGTAACAGATGCAACATGTACGGAGGCGGTTCCTATGAAGCACAGGAGCCCAAAATCGTTGCAGTCTTGCAAATGCTTAAACCAGAGGTAGGCAACATGTGCAGCTTTTTAGCCCCTCTCCTGTGGCTCCTGTAGCTTGGACAAAAAATGATATGGAATTGAATGATGTTTTTTTTGTTTTTTGTTTTTTTACATTTTAATTTTTATTAAACACTTTTGTAGGCCTAAAGAAATGCTTGCATTCTCTAACTGTAAAAATGTGAAGCCTATATGCAGAGTGAAAAAAGTTTGAACATATCAACAGCTAAAATGTGTGTAATACATCTACTGCCTGGCACCTTTCCCTTGAAATTTTGCCGAACCTCAATAGCAGTGCTAGTCTTCAGTCTTCCTAGCTGATTAGCAATGGATGCCAAATCCAAAAAAAGTAAAAGTCTTGGAATAAAATTGAGAATTTAGCAGCACATGGACAGATTTGTTTGCTTTCACTGCCAGCTCTGCAAAGTTAAAGTATCAAATAATCGTAAGTAGTTCCCTGCACAGCAGCCAGTTTGTGTCAAAACATATTAACGGGTGCTCATTTAGGCTTTATTTATGGGCTAATTTAGACCTAATAGGCGATGTTACCTTCATTATGAGGCTCAAATATGGTTTGCAGCTCCACGCTGATTTTCTTTTATTATTTTTTGTCATGATGGTACTATAACAGGGTGAAAAATTACCACCACAATGTATCACCTGCTCCACAATGCCAGCTAGCAGCTGATGTGAGCAAACAAATTTAAACCTAGTTTAGTAAATACACATTCATTACATTAAATCAAAGCTGAGACATGAAGCATAGATCATATCAACTCACAATGAATAAGGCAGGAAGGTGATTTCATGGCCTTGGTATATTTTTGGCAACATAATTCACATTTTCAAGGTTCTCTTTTAGTTGTAACTAACTACTTAGTTTTAACAAGCGCGGTCAGTTTCATTTCTATAATCTGATTTACATGACATTTACAATGAGAGTGAAAATGCTACTGAGAGGCTACAGCCATAGGTCAAAATGATGGATGTGCCCTTTTATTTACAAAGCTGGTACTCAAGTAAAGGCAGCCTGAAGCAGGGATATTTAATGTGCTTTGCCACTTTTGCCAAATGACAGAAGGTCAGGGGCCAGTTAATAAACAAACATTAATAATTACTATATAAATAATTGGCCCAGACCTGTGTTGAGGGTTCTGGAGAGTCCTCCCCTGGCGCTACTATTTTTCATGCACTCTGGCACCGTATTTATAGTCAAAGTACAAATAATTTACACTATGAATCAATTTATTTTTACTGTGATTTAGAAAATGGTGAGCCAGCCACTTGGCACTCTTTCCCAAATCTGGCCTGTGGGTCAAAAGTTAAGTATAACTGGTCGAAAGAAGGAAGATATAGTTATGAGTACATATGTTGAGTGAAATACTGTGCAGATACAGATCTTAGTTAATATCTCTACTGTGTATGCAGAAATGGAGATTCAATATAATTCATAATTTGCAGTAGCTCAGGGGTTAAGATGCAGACAATAAACTGTAGTTTGTATCCAGCTGAGGACTTTTACAGCATGTTGTTCCCCACCCCACTCCCTCATTTTGTGCAATCTCTATAAATACCTCTATACTACTTATGGGACTCACGGGGAGGTTGGGGGACTCTCCTGGCAGGCAGAGCCGGCTGAGCGTCAGGTTGAGTTGACTGATGTGCCTCCTCAACAGTTTGGGGCGTCCTGGTTCGAGGTGGGACCTGTGGAGTTTGGTCTTTCTGCATCTCATCAACAGTAGTCTTGGTAGGCGAGGGGCTGGAGGATAAAGGGGTAGAGGACAGGTCAACAGAAGTTTGGAGAGCAGGAGAGGAGTCCTCGGACACCACTGCAATCTGGGAGCGGGTGAAAATCCCACGCAGATGGCTGATTCTATACATCCTCTGTAGGGAACAAAGACCTTTCCCTATGACACCTCACTCTTGTCTTATCTTTTCTTATTCCACAGTACAGAGATAACAGCATTTGAGATTTTACTCCAGGCATGTACTACAAAAAATATTCCACAGAGGAGCTGGTCAGAGGTTAGTACTGTATGAAAAAAAAAGAATTACACTGATAACCTGATTCAGTCCACATTATTGACTGCTACCGTGGTACAAGGAGAGATCCGAGAGCTGTGGGAAACCAGCTCCCCTCAACTCTCCTCCTGACTGTCGCTTTTCCCTCTCAACTTCTGGTTCCTGGCAAGTCTGAACCTGCCTCACCCTACCAGATCCTATCTCCATATAAACACAGCATACCTTTGACTCCAGTGTAAACACACACAAAAACATGTGCACATGAGAGATGTGCCGGTAAACCAGCTGTGCCATACTGAATACCATGATGAAACATTCTACTGGTTGCTACATACACCGCCAACATTTTCTATTACCATCATTATTATAATTATCACTATTTTTAGAGGGCACAGTGAACACAGTACAGCCGTCCTGTCTTCATTAGCAGTTTTATTTTAATAGCCAAAAAGGTCACGGCTGGGTCGGCTCAAAAAAATTAACCAAAAAAGCTGCACACTAAATGATTTCTACCTTGCGAAAATCCGAGGATAACCAACATAGTTTTGTTGATGGCGTTTTTTTTGTTGTATTTTACGTTAGCTCATTGGCAGATTCTGACGAAGATGCAAAATACAGTTGGTGGTTTAAACATTTCAGCTCCATTTAAAAAGAAATTGATAGAAAGCCATGCAAGTCATGATTTTCCTATCGCTAATGAATATACAAAAATGTAAGTTGCATATAATTCATAATTCATGGCTCAGAGGTTATGACATCGACCATGAACCCCGCTTTAAATGCGGCTTTAGTCCAACACAGCTGCAAAACACAGCTGAGGGTTTGTTAGGTTTGATTAAACCCAAGGAAATCCTGATGAGAAGTAATTTTACTATATTTTTGTTGTAATAACAGTAAAGTTTACTGAATATCTTGATACTGAATTTCATGACACACATGGAAGAAGCTCCCAGATGTGCCATGGTGTCACTTAAATACATACTCATCTATCCATTCATTCATTTAATGACACTTCTTTGAGGTTGGGTTTTGGAGGTAGCAGGCTAACATACCACTCACCAGCTCAGGGGTAGGAAACCTGCGACTCCAGAGCCACATATGGCTCTTAAGCCCTCTCCAGTGGTTCCCTGTGGCTGTGACAATCAATCATATGGAAATTAACAAGTTGTTTTTCTACCATTTTAATTTCTATTCATTGTTGTTGTGGGCCTAAAGTGATTCTTAGATTCTTCAGTTGTAAAAATGTGTTGCCATTACACCGAATAAAAAAAATGCTTTAACATTTAGTCAATTTAAATGTGTGTCACACGACTGCAGCCTAGTGCCTTTTCCTCTACGTTTTGATGAACATCAATAGTGATGGCTAGTCTTAAGTCTAGCTAAGCCACTTATGGATTCCAAATCCAGAATATTTTACAGTGCATGGACAGATTTATTTGCTTTCAGTGCCATCACTACCAAGTTTAAGTACCAAATAATCATAAATAGCCCACCACAGTGTAGCCAACTTGTAGTAAAACATATCTGGATGCTCATTCAGACCTATTAGTGATTTTGATAGGCTAATTTCGACCTAATAGATTGTGTAACCTACATTATAACATTAAAATATATTCTTTGGCTCCAGATATATTTGTCTTTTTAGGTCAAAAATGTTTTTTATTAGTTAAAGTAGCCAACCTCTGCCCTAGCTGCTTACTCTAACTCCTCCTGGGAGATCCCAAGGATTCCCCAGGTCAGATGGGATATACTTGGGCCAACTTGCTCCTCCTGCATATATCGTGCCATTGTAACATTGATTAAAATAACAATATGACTGTGCTTGTCTAATGCAGCACATACACACAGGGCCAGTAGGGCCTAATGTTACAAAGAAATTCAACATTGATTCATCAAACATTACCACAGCCAGGGTTTGCTTCAGTTTGCAAGGACAGATAAGCAAACCGAAAAAAACAGCGACGTTTCTGATGTGGTTTTGAATGTGAGGACGGTTCACATGAGCAGAGCCTTAGATCTACATGCATATTTGGTTATTAATATATCTCTTACATTTTTGTGTTCTGTTCTGTTATTAATGGCACATGCAATATTCTTTAAACAAAGTCATACGTCACCATTATGTTCACAAATACATAAGATACAGTATCTGTGTATAAAGAATGTTATAGAACAGCACAATACAGCACATTTGCTGCTTGTTTTTCAAATTAGTCTTCTTTACTTTTCTCATATTGTTACTACTCTGTTACCGCTGATCAGTCATAGAGACACCTAAATCGCAGCATGTCTATACACTCTATCTCCACGCTGTCGGGAAAGTCAAGAGTGAGCACACAGGCCCAGTTTCTATCCATCCAGTGTTGTGAAAGTTCCTCTTTATTCTGGCCTCTTTTGTGAATTTCCTTCTCGCAACAGTCACATTGATCAGATTTCTCATTTGCAAGGACTTAACAGATATTAGTCAGACAGATCATAACCAAATATAGCGAGCATGCCACTTTGTTTCCAAACAAACCTACAGTTCAGGAGTTCACAACAAATTATGCCTAAGTTAAATAGCTACTGGTTTCTTTTAAGTCAAAATTAGAAAGGTTTGCCTGACAGGACAACAGAGCGTGTCAGAGAAGCTCAAACAGTCGTGCGACAATACCTCAGTTCAGTGTACTTTAGAGACAACCTGTTGTAGTTGTTACAGTAAGCTGTTTTGGCTGTTAGATCATAGCCTCAAGTCAAAAAATTCAAAAGCGGTTAACTTAAAGTGTCTCTAACACAGAAATAAACTGCTCTGTCACATTTTATTTTAAGTGCCACTTCAAGGTGGTGGTATGGTATTACAGCTATGTCTGCACTGATGTCAAAATACATACTTTCAAACAACATACACAGTCTTAATTATTAGGAGGCAGTCAACAGACCCCTGTAAACACTTTTTCATACACTTTGGTTCAAGCAACTAATTTTTAAGAGCAGCAAACTACTCACAATTAAACTCAACACCCTGAATATATCTTCCTTTCATTAGCTCTGTTTCATAATAAACCCTAAAATGATACACAATGACGGGAAACTGACCTGTTGACACAGTTCCTCCTTTTTCTCAGAGGAAGAGTGCTGAGACAGGGGCTGCTAGCTTCATGCTATATTTAACCTGCCCTCTGCTTTAGCTCATTGATGACAGTATGCTGAAGAAACAATGACCACCACGTTCTCCTCCCACACTGTGAGCATGAGAATTAATTTCAACTCTTTATCACTACATCAGCTGACAACAGCTACTGGAAATCTGTTACTGTGTTGACAGTTAAGAGCCTCCCCTTTTCCTTTTATCTAAATCATAAACAAAATCTAGCAGTTTTGTATTCAAGACCAGCCCCAAGCTATTCTATGCTGTGACACAGCTGATGTACTTTAAATATAAAAACAGTCTGTTTGTCACTGCTAATAGGGAGTGCTAACAGTAAAGCTAACACCAAAGTTTTTCCTCTTGGAAAACACCTGATTTCCATGACAGCGAAACATGCCACGAGTGCCTTTGCAAAATCCAATCATACTGGTTTTGTATTCTTCACAGACACACAGGTGATACAGCACTACCAGTATCAGTTCCCTAAACTTGTGGAGCCCCGGGGACAAGGCAGGATATCTGGTCTCACACAGGATCATTACAACACGAAACTACTCGATCTTATCAAGGTAAAACAAACTCAAGTAAACAGCACATTTCCACTAACAGCACTTTGTTTCCTACTCAGTGAAAATATGCGTAACACGGCAGAGAAAATAAACACAGCATTCACAAAAGGCTTCCTTGTCTGAGCCACTCACACAGAGCAGAGTGAGGAGGGGGATTAGAAGGTGAGAGCGCATGCTAGTAACAAGCACAGACTGAGAAAAGACAAGTAGAGATATGATTAGTATTAGTGTTACCTGTTCAGACATGTTCAAAAGGAGTCCTCTTCCATGACGATACAACACTCTTAAACACACACATCGGAGGAGAGGGGAAAAAAGGAGGAGGAAATGACCAGTTAAAAAGAAGATGGGAGGAGGCAACGAAGCATACTGACAAGGAAACAAGAGAGCAACAAGAGAGTGACAAGAGAGCGTGTGAATGTGTGCTAGTAGAGCCTACAAAAAGTCTGAAGGTTCCTGGTAATAAATCACTTTAGTCTTCTCTCTGTCTTTATTTCTCACTCTCTCTTTCTCCCCAGGTCACTGACAGGAGGCTAATGAGGAGGAGAGTTTTTAACCACTCTATGTTGTTCTCCATTATAACTTCCTCCCCTCTCTCTGCAGTTCAGTTTCCCTTTACAACACAGACAGAGAACATGCAAATGTTGCTCATAATGGAAGTACTCCAAAGCATGAGGCAAGGCTTAAGTTTCTTTTCCCCTACTGGTGACAACACACACACACAAAACAAAAGAGCTCCTAATCTCATATACTATCGCCAGAAGGTACATAAACATATGATAAAGGACTGTTACAGTATCATCAGTGAAACTAGTTGAGGGATAAAAGTCTGCTGTTAAAGGGAAAACGTGCAGCCTCTTAGAAACACTAAGGGCTTTTGACAGATTTGCAGTTTTGCACACGCATCAATGTACACAAATTACTATGCAAAATGAAAACAAGCATAACAATACTACCATACAATACAATAATTAAAACAAAAGGACCACAGAGCCTTTGACAAAAACACAGGCTTCACACTTAATTCACTCATAGACACTTAACAGGTCTCGTTCCTATACTTCTGTATTCAGCAAGCTACTGAACGTTATGTCCACTCAGTCAGTCAATGTGCTTCGGCCTTTCAGTTTCAGGAAGTGTCTAAGTTTAATTTCAGGAAGTGTTTAAAAGTCACCAACAACATATTTGATGTCTAAACTGCTACTGAAGTTGACAAGAGGTGCATTTTTCTACATTGTCCAATAGATGGCAGCACAATCCTCCATGAACTAAAACATGTACAGAGGCCAGACTATTGACCATTTCTCAATTAAATGAATCTCTCAACACACACAGTCACACCACTGACATTCATTTACATTATTCTTTGTCATTTTACCTTCAAAACAGCACCTCACACAGTCAAAGACACAGCATATTACTAAAACGCTCTCTTTAAATAGTCTTCCACTCAAAGTTAAAGGTCACTTTCCGTATTTTTCAAACTAGACCGTATTGTCCCATGTTTGTGTGTCTAACTGACTAATGGAGACAGCCGGTCCAGTACTGAGTGAAACCGCTGCAACCAACAATTGCAACACAGACTGCAATGTAATGTTAATAAGCATTGGAGCACCATCAATTTATGTCCATTTAAAGTGCTTGTTTTTGCCACCAACAGGCTCAGATTGTTATTGTAAATGTCTGAGAACATTATGGAAGGAATCACCACAGACAAAGACCTATTTATGAAAGAGTGAAATCCTTTTTGTTTAACAAGAAACAGCCACATAATTGCTGTCACCAAACCCACCAGACTCCATTTACATAAACAGTAATTTTATCATCGCAACACACTTCATTCAATGTCGTCAGAAACAAAATACAACTCACAAAAAACATCTACGTCCATCTTTCCACTGTTCCAACAATCACCAGCTCTGGTTTGGTTGAAATAAACCCTTAATTCAAGCAGGTACATATGAAAATATGCTGGCTCAATATACGCTAAAACTTCTTGTTATTTAAATTGATACTGGTGGGTTTAGCAAAAATGAATTGGGGCCCTTCCTGGTTAAATAAATCATTTCATTAATGTTGTCAGACACTTATAATAATAATAATAATAATAATAATAATAATCATCATCATCATCATCATCATCATCATAATCATAATCTGAGCCTGTCAGAAAGTGTTGTTCCAGTTGGTCACTTAGACACAAAAACATGGGAAAATGGGGATCCAGGTTGAAAATACCAAAGTTACACTTTAACACGCATACTGTACAGAGTGGATAATACAGGTGTTTTTACATGAAAAACAAAAATGCTAATGGCTAATGATAGATACAGGCCATGTAAAAGGAAAAGATGAGTGATTTTAGATCCACAAAAAAGGACGGGGCAGTCACACCCCTTTACTCCACACCTGTACACATACATGTCACAAGGTCTAAAGCTTGTATCTTTAATAAACTCTTAAAACATAACCTTTTTCTTAAACACAAGTATTCTTAAAAGACAACCAGAAAGCAAACTGCAAACACTTATTAAAAAGAACGGCCTTACCTGAGAGTTCTGGGAGACTGTGAAGGAAACCGCTGTGGGATTGGTGGAGGGCCTTTAAGTACACCCCCTTTTGGAGGAAGAGGTGGAGCATTTATGTCATCACTGTGGGAAGCAGTGGGGGAGACGGGTGAGCTTTTTCTCCCCCCATCCTTACCCAGGTGTTGGGCAGATGGCAGAATGGCTAATGTCAGAGGCCGAGTTTGGGCCGCGGGGAATTTGGGAGGGTGAAGAGGTGCATGTGTGGGTGTATAGGTAGGGGTGGTGGTGGAGGTGGGACTTTGGGGCATAGACCTGCTCTGTACAGCTGAGGCTTGAACCACATGGCTGTCCAGTCTGGGGGAGACAGGGGTTCGAGCAGGCGGTGAGGGGCTCAGGGGAGAGGTGAAGCGCTGTGGAGGGCAGTTCGGGGTGCTTCGTGGAGGGACAGGGGGTAAAGAGGTGTCAGAAGGTGAAGAGGCAAGGGGGCTTGGGTCACAATCCACTGGAGCACTACAGCGAAACTTAGTCCTTTCTTTGGGCACAGGCCTCTCCCTCTCTCCATCTATTCCTCCATTCCCCTGTTCCTCTTTTCCTCCTCTAGGCGCTGCTTGCCTTTGTCCAGGAACTGGTTTCTTTTCTCCTCCCTCTCCACTTTCCTCTTTTATCCTGGGGACATGTCTCTCCCTGGGGACTGGTTTCTCTCTTTCCCTTGGTGTAGGTCTCACTGTCTCTCCGTCTTGTTTCTCCCTCTCATTAAGGACAGGCTTTTCTTCCACTGGGATAGGCACAGGTATCTCTCTCTGCAACACTTTGGCATGTCCTGTTTCCTCCAATCTCTGATCTCTCTCAGATTGTGCGAGGTGAGAGTGTGTGTGAGATTGTCCGTCACTGTTACCATGTGTTTTATTCAGGCTGGCCAGGATGCGTCTCTGGTGACCCGGCAGGGTGATGCCCATCCGCTCCAGCTGATCTGGCGTAAGGTTGCGACATTGTCGAAACGTTGCCAGCCCGGCGTTCCGAAATGCGTCAGAATACTGCTCCAGACGAAGCACACATAACCAGTCCAACACAGTCAAACAGGATTCAGGCTGAGACATGACTGATGTGTGTGAGTGCAGCATGTGGGAGGGCAGGTTTACATCCACAGAGAAAATGCAGCCTTCGACACCTCAGATCATGGCTTACACAACCTGTGGAAGAGAGAGAACATGATGAGGCATAATATTCAAGGAAATAACAAAGTCACTCTAAACCTAGCTCTATTAGCACAGGCAGAGCCCTCTACTGGACTCTACTGGTAATACTCTCCTCCCATGGGCTCTTACCTGCTGAGCAGACAGTACAGGTGCTGGTCATATAATTAGAATATCATGGAAAAGTTGATTTATTTCAGTAATTCCATTCAAAAAGTGAAACTTGTATAATGTATACATTCATTTCACACAGACCGACATATTTCAAGTATTTATTTCTTTTAATATTGATGATTATACCTGACAACTAATGAAAACCCCCAATTGAGTATCTCAGAAAATTAGAATATTGTGGAAAAGGTCAATATTGAAGATACCTGGTGCCACACTCTAATCAGCTAATTAACTCAAAACACCTGCAAAGGCCTTTAAATGGTCTCTCAGTCTAGTTCTGTAAGCTACACAATCATGGGGAAGACTGCTGACCTGACAGTTGTCCAAAAGACGATCATTGACACCTTGCACAAGGAGGGCAAGTCCAAAAAGGTCATTGCTAAAGAGGCTGGATGTTCACAGAGCTCTGTGTCCAAGCACATTAGCAGAAAGGCAAAGGGAAGGACAAGATGTGGTAGAAAAAAGTGTACAAGCAATAGGGATAACCGCACCCTGGAGAGGATAGTGAGACAAAACCCATTCAAAACAGATTCACAAAGAGTGGACTGCAGCTGGAGTCAGTGCTTCAAGAACCACCACGCACAGACGTATGCAAGACATGGGTTTCAGCTGTCACATTCCTTGTGTCAAGCCACTCTTGAACAAGAGACAGCATCAGAAGCGTCTCACCTGGGCTAAAGACAAAAAGGACTGGACTGCTGCTGAGTGGTCCAAAGTCATGTTCTCGGATGAAAGTAAATTTTGCATGTCCTTTGGTAATCAAGGTCCCAGAGTCTGGAGGAAGAGAGGAGAGGCACAGAATCCACGTTGCCTGAGGTCGAGTGTGAAGTTTCCACAGTCAGTGATGGTTTGGGGTGCCATGTCATCTGCTGGTGTTGGTCCACTGTGTTTCCTTAGGTCCAAGGTCAATGCAGCTGTCTATCAGGAAGTTTTGGAGCACTTCATGCTTCCTGCTGCTGACCAACTTTATGGAGATGCAGATTTCATTTTTCAACAGGACTTGGCACCTGCTCACAGTGCCAAAGCTACCAGTACCTGGTTTAAGGACCATGGTATCCCTGTTCTTGATTGGCCAGCAAACTCCCCTGACCTTAACCCCATAGAAAATCTATGGGGTATTGTGAAGAGGAAGATGCGAGATGCCAGACTCAACAACGCAGAAGACCTGAAGGCCACCATCAAAGCAACCTGGGCTCTCATAACACCTGAGCAGTGCCACAGCCTGATCGACTCCATGCCACGCCGCATTGCTGCAGTAATTCAGGCAAAAGGAGCCCCAACTAAGTATTGAGTGCTGTGCATGCTCATAATTTTCATGTTTATACTTTTCAGTTGGACAACATTTTTAGAAATCCTTTTTTTGTATCAGTCTTAAGTGATATTCTAATTTTCTGAGATACTGAAATTTGGATTTTCATTAGTTGTTAGTTTAAAATCATCAAAATTAAAGAACTACACATTTGAAATATATCAGTCTGTGTGTAATGAATGAATATAATATACAAGTTTCACTTTTTGAATGGAATTACTGAAATAAATCAACTTTTCCATGATATTCTAATTATATGACCAGCACCTGTATATTAAGGAGCCGTATGGCAGCTCAAGCATATTATACTCTCCTTAGCGAGCAGCATAGAAGCAACAGGGCCACTAGGTAGAGGGCTCTACCTGTGCTAATAGAACCACAGTTACAATATCGTATCCTTTGTTCTATCTCACACAGGCGAGAAGTGTGAACAGAAAGAGGACTGAGGCCCCTACACATTAAGGGTGTTTTCACATATAGTCCTTTTTAAACAAACCAAACTCAGTCCTCTTAAATTGCACCAAAAAGTGGACCAACAGAAAGGGACTCAATTCTTTTTGTGTTCACATTGTCAGTTCATTTGAAAAAGGACTCAGTTCTCTTTCTGGTCAACTTCAGCTCTGATGGGGCCTCAGTCCTCTTTCTGTTCACACTATGGCCTACATATAAAATATATTGATGCAGTTTTGTTTTTATTTTGACATGGCACTGCAGTGCACTTATGAAGCTCCTCGCTTTCCAATGAACTTAAAATTGTAGGAAAACCTAAGCATTGCTGTGTGCTGTAGACTGTTGCTGTTTGATGTATTCTTCATTCCACATCTGGAGATGTGCAGTATCTTCCATGGACCAAACTACTCATCGTCCTGCGTCCGTGCAAGCGTTACAGGCCGATATGGTTTCATCTGTTGTCCCAGTGCAGTAGCATGTGATCTTGAGGGCTAAATACAATGGCAAAGAGCAAAGCGAACCCAGAGCGCTTTGTGTTCACAATGCACAGGTTAAGGGAGATGTATTGCGGGCTTAAAGCAAACCAAAGTTCGGTTCGCTTCAGAGGGGTCTGAGTTCTCTTGGAGCGCCACATATGCCCAAAAATGTTGGGTCACCGCTCTAAGGCCACTTGGAGGGCTGAAAAAGACCATTTGAAATTTGCATAAATGTAGTTGGCCAATCAGGACATGCCACCAAGTGTGAAAACACCCTAACAGGAATGAGTCCAGTTCATTTAAAGAGAACTATATGTGAAAACACCCTTAGCCATAGCGCCAAGTAGGGGGCGAAGCTTTTGAGATAAAGAACTGGCATAATAATGAGATTTTAAGAGGAACAATAAAAGAAAACCATGCATCAGCTCTAAACAAGGATTTTTTTCCCCCGATTTAAACTGAAAACTTAGTTTTAGTTCCTAAAAAATGGATCACTGTGTGAGACATTAGTCTGATTATAGACAAGATACTGTACTTCCTACATACCACTCTATTTTAAGAAATCCTGCATTGGGAAATATGTTCCAGTGCAAAGGGGCAAAAATAATTTTGCTTCCTGAAAGACGAATAATGGACTAATAATCAAGACAGATAATCATAGACATAAAAGAGCTTGTCATATGTGTTGACCATTAACAGCAGTATCAAAGTTTTGTGTGATAAACTGTCGTCATGGGTGGTGACTACCACCTCCGTAAAAGAGGAAGTTGTTCTAAAGTCTCGACAGTAAGATCCCCAAGCAGTTTAGTCATTTTGATAAGCACTGTCATTTTCAACAGCACTTCTGCTCACTTTAGTGTCTATAAACGGCAGAAAGAGATAAAACAAACTGTGGGCTGTGTTTTCATAAAGTGCTCAGGTCAGATGATCTTATTCATTTCAGTTTGCCTTAGAGGGAAACTGCTGTTACATCAGTATTAACTATCTAATGCTTTACACATACATGGCAGACATATCTCAGTGCTGTATGAGCATAGAAACCCAAATCTTTATTCTATTTATACTATTCCTTCAGAGCAGCCGACGCACAGTCAGTACTGTAGCACTATCGCACAACAGACCACTATGGGAGGAAGTGTAATTGACACAACAAGTATTGGCACACACAGCACGTTCACACAGACTCACTCAATTCTCTCTACATCTCTCGAACACACACTTGAATGCTGCATAAGTGGATTTAAGATCAGCTTCCCACAAGGCATCTCCGTGCCTTTCCATTAGCACTCTCTTAACGTTCCATCCTCTCTAGGTTTTAGTTTTCTAATGCAGTACGTTTTAGGATATGAATAATGTACATCGTGACAGTGTTCAGCAGTCAAAGTATGAGGATTTCTTTTTGAAGTTTTCACATGCAGATGACTCACAATGCCAGGCCTTGATTAGCAAACAGCAGGCAGCACCAGCTCCCTGCATTCACATGATGCAAACCTGCCTGACTGTAAGAAATATCTCTGTAAGGACTGTTGTGATGCTTAAACCGAACAATGACAAAAACATCAGTAAAAATAGATTCTGACAGTGCAATAGCTTTGGATCATACCTCCAAAAGCTATTTTGTTACTGTCAAAGTCATTAATCAAACACGTACAGCATTCACAACGTTTTATCTCTCTGCCTCGTACTTCTAACCACAGGGGAAACTGCTGGTTTCCCAGACAGAACCACAAACAGTCTTTCCTCAACACAAACACACAGCTTAATGTGGAAACCTCTATACTGAATATCTCGTGTACTGAGGCACCTGCTGTGTGCCTAAGTCAACGATTATATGCACACAGCATTTTTTTTTTCAGCCAGCTTAATAACACTGTATGCCTAACCACCCTACTGGAGAACTACTTGCATAACTAAACTATAAGGACCCAGAAATTGAACACTTCAGATACTTGTTTGTTGGGTAGGTATTAGGTTTTCATTTTTGTTTTCAAATCTTAACTTTGCTGGACATACTAACCTTATGCTGTTTCTGCACTTTTACGCTGTTTCAAAGCACTTTGTCAAGCGTTGTCTCGGATTTAGAGCCTACTATTATGAGCATTCAGGGGTTCACACAGAATTTGATTCTTGCATTGGGGGTCTGATCTGGTCCGCCCCGACTTCCCAACGGATCAACAAACTTCCTGTTGCTGCTGTAACACAAGTTAGACTCATTGCTGGAGGACCGCTCCCGAGCAGCTCTCTTCCTGGCATAAGTTAAACGTCTGCCCAGTCAGCACGAGCTAACACAGCAGCAGCGATTAACATCCCATACTGAGTCGTTACACAGTCCCAACAAACTCACCCCAACACCAAAACAGCTCGATTCTGTCATCAAGCCCACTAATAAACATTGCTTGTGTGCGTAGGCTGACTCTCACTAACTGTTCCTGTGTGGAGTTCGTGCAGCGGTATTCTCATAGCGGCAGGGAGGGTTTAATTGACCGTAAGGCACATGTTGCGCCACTATGCCTCCATTATATCAAGAATGGATAAATGTCGGGGCGACCTCTAGCTCACTAGGTAAAGTGTGCACCCTGTTTAGGCTGAGTCCTTGCAGCAGCCCCGGGTTTGATTCTTATCTGTGGCCCTTTGCCGCATGTCATCCTCTTTCGCTCTGCCCCTTTTTCCTCATGTTTTCAAGCTGCCCATTAATAGAGGCAACCCTGACACCCCCACACCCCACTCAAAAAAAATAAAAAAAAACTACAAAGAAATGTCTGGCTGACTCCCTTCTGGGAAATTGATTTCTACCAAAGCTCTGGAGCCGCCAAGAAATGTTATTCGAGACAGCCCTACTTAACTACACTCCAAATTTTACCAAATTAGAAAGAGTGTAATTTCATTTACACACATAATGAAAAAATAGGACATTTGCTTGAATTGTCGCAACCATTTTTTTCTTCATGAAGGCAGGATATTAGTAATACTATACTCCATTCAAATATTCAAGCATAAATAGGTGGTTTATGGTCTTACTTATCTAAGACATAACTGCGGTGGAAATATTTACTCGATAGTTAATGCTTAGCACCTGTTAATTACAAAAACATAATCTAAAGTTGTCATTAAGTATCAGTACCTGGATACTATTTTGATACAATTTCTGTTGATCATATTCGATAGTCTTGTAAGTAGCAAAGCTATAAAAAGAAAAGATCAACCAAATTTTCAAACCAAGGTAGCACAAATGAAAAAAACGGGGAAGAAAATGAACTGGTCCTAAATCTGTGGCTGTCATGGCATTCTCTGCAGCAACGAACCCATCACGTCACTGGTAGCATGTGTTCAGTATTGTAGTACTGAAAGAGGTAATGAGTATCGTTGTTTTGTGTAGAAGTTTCAAATTCTGGTCTAAAATAAACAAGCTGATTAATCTTTATCTATGATCTCATGTAAAACAATCAATGATACAATGAATGCAACCTTTCATTAGCACACTATAATTTAAGACAATAACAAGTAAACTTAAAATTCAAAAGATTAAATGTAACTATAATAAAAACAGAAGTTGGCTGTATATTGCTTTGCTTCACATCCATATACTGTGAATTAATCTGTACTACACAGACATATTAGCTGTCTAACTGGAAAGTGGATTACAAAATAGTGTAAATCAAAAATAGCAGACCTACGTAAATAGATGTAGAAGGCGGAGGAGGTTGAGCCAGGACACACTAACACACACTATCCAGTCCAGGACATGCTATTCGCGAGTGTGTGAGTATGTTGAAATGAGCGCATTTCATTTCCTGTGAAATATTTCCTCTAACAGGGCAGAACACACAGAGTACAGGGACAGGGTGAATCTTGATCTCTGATCTTACGCAGTTCCTATTTTTGAATTGAGGAACTCTTCAGAAACACGATGAATTACAGTCTGATTGGTCTTCACCCGTCATTGGAGAGTTACTCATAAACTAAACGCACACACACAGTTAAAAAATTACAGTTAAACACACACACGTACACACACACGCACACGCACACGCACACGCACACGCACACGCACACACACAGCACCTTTGGCCAGACACAGTTTTTCACCTAAGCACTTTGGTCCAGAAAAGCCCTTAATCAGCCCCGTGTGTTGGCTGTATGCATGTGTGTGGGTGGAGGCTTTAAGAGAGGACATCGAGAGGCTCAAGTGTTAAACGCTGATACAGAGGGTGAGAAAACACAGTTCCGCATCTTGGCTCTTGCTCAAAGCCGGGCAGCTGAGAACGGCACAGTCTGTAGCTGCTAAATAGTCTTTTGATTAAGACTGTTAAGTGAAGAAGCTTCTGCAATAATCAAGGCACGATGAGATAAAGCATGTCATACAATTTCCCTGTCTCTAAAATTTAATGTAGATCTTACTTATGCAATATTTCTAATGTGATAAAAACAGGGAACATTGAGATTTTGTTGCAACAGGCTTGATTTTGACATCCATTTGGTTTGTTTAGTTTTTAAAACAAGCAATACTGTTGAGAAGCCAGCATGCTAAATCAAATGGTGGGTACAAAACCAATTTAAGACACACGAGTTCAGACAGGTTAATGGGACATTTTTCACCCAAAGAAGCCCACTGTGTGTCGGGCTGGGAAATGTTTAAAAAAAAATTCAATACCACTAACCTTTAAGTGATACCAAAAGTACTTCATTTGATACCCATAATGTGAAAGGACTGGTGTGTAGTAAAGCCATACTTTTAAACATTTTGGATGCATCTCGGCACACTGAACTGTCAACTCCGACTAATACACTGCGGTCGACCTCACCACACCACAGACTGTATGGGTTGTAGCTGCTGTTGCAGGAGTGAGTCTGACAGGGCTAACTGTTAGCATCACACAGCTAACGTTACCTAATGGTTTTTAATGTAACTGGTTCAGTGCTAGTTTGAGTTTGTTGGGAGGACAGAGGGTCCCAGAGCTGCATCTAACCTGTGTAACTGCAGCAACAGAAAGCTTTCTGATCCAGTGGGGAGTCGGGAACGTCCATGCTCATATCCCCGATACAAAAAGGATTGAATGCAGGTATCATTGGAGATGCACTTTGACTGGAGACGTTTGGTAATGGGTTATTTTGTCACTACTGGGAGTGGGCGATATGGCCTTAAAATAAAATCACAATATTTTAGGGTATTTTTGCGATAACAATATTCTTGACGATATGACAAATTAATAAAAAGCAAAGAAAAATGTTATATCATTTTAAGAACATAGAATTGCATCAAAATATGTTATATCATTTTACAGTTTGCCTTCAAATATTCAGTAAAAACTAAAATGATCTCTCATTTCTTCAGTTTGTAAAAAACAACAGTAACTCGGTGAGAACTCAGTGAGATTCAGATTATGTATTAAGTACTAATAATACAACAAAATAAAATCTATCACACATTACTCAGTTAAACAGCTCCCAAACACAATAAAAATGTATCCTGGGATCTATATATATAAATCAAAAGGTGATTTCCTTCTCTTTTAGCAAAATCCTAAACGACTGAGTTGTTGTTTTCCACCTGGACCTTTATGCTCTGCCATTTCTCCTCTAATCATCACGCCGCAACCTGTGACAGGCTGTTACGCTACGACAACTATCGCACATTCACATATGTTTAGTTTTGTGCTGCTGCCAGAGGAGCTGCTGAATGAGTTCCCTCTGAGCGGTAACTCGCTAAAAGAGTCTGAGAAGTCCAGGGCTGTTCATAAAACATTTACAACTACAGCTTATTTACAGCTTATTCCACACTACTGAAGTTGCTCCTCTTTTTGGAACCTCCGCGGGGTCAGTAATAATAATGCTTTCAGCCATGCTTGCTGTTGCCATGGGTAACGGTATGACGTCAATATGTCACCAAGTTGAAATACTGCAAGTATCTCAATATGAATTTTTCATATCATATTAAAAATGATACCGGTATTATCGTGAATAAGATGATATGGCACACCCCTAGTCACTACCTTGAAAGGTATGGATTATTGATACTGAGCCCTAAACGTGGGTGACGAACATCACAGAATGAGTTGTGGGTAGCTGTAAGGCTCACTGACTCCACTTCTGAGTGTTCACCATCAGCATCACTTTCCACAGAGGCATAAGCAGCAGAACAGTCTTTAAAATACACTGGTAGGCAGAAATACAGTCTTTAGCAGTGGAGTTAATATATTTCTTTTTCAACACTGCCTGTTCCAGAGTTTAGGTTAAAGTTCAAAATAAACTGAAAGAAATAACAGCTAGGCTAAACACAACCTAAAAATGCATAGAGATAAAAATTAATACTGATCTTTTAATCTGTTGAGATGGCATAGTTTCAAAAATGTCAGCATGTTACTTAAACTGCTGAAACAATCAGAGTGCTCGCCTGCACTCATATAAAATTACAGAAAAGTGTTGGTGTAGGTGCTTCATAAATTCTGCATAGTCAGTGTGTCTGTTCATCAACTGCTGACTCCTTTTCCTCGGCTTTTCTTTCATTTTCTGCAGTTTCCAACGCGCATTTTGCGCTCTGCACATTTCAATTCATTTCTTCTCTCCAAACTCTCCCTTTCTGTTCATCTCTCCACTCTCTCCATCCTTCTCTGCGCTCCCTCCCTCCCACTCAGAAAGCTGCCAATAACAGGGTCTCTGTGCTGCCTTCACAATGGGGCATTCTGTTGCCTGGGCAAGTACACACACACAAACACACACACAAACACTAACAAGAAGGAGGGAAATGCACGTTGGGGCCCACTGGCCGGGTCTGGTCACACTCTCTAAAACAAGTGCTCACCTAATAACACTGTGGATGTAATGCTGGTGGGGGCGAGGGGCCTCAGAAATTGTGTTTCAGGCCTCATATCCCCTTTCAATTTTACACACAAACAGATAGCCAGGATGTTCCATTTTCTCAGTTGGTGCTGATCAGTGCCGGCTGACGTCAGGTTAAACTCTGCTTAGTGTCAGTAAATTCAGTTTTGAGGTGCGTCATCTCCATTTTGGACTGAGTATACGTTCGGTGACATTTTTAGATGTTGAAGAAAACATCGATACACTTGAGTTTATGGTACTGAATTGATTCTAGATTTTTAATTGTTTACATTTTTTTACTTTCTTAATTTGTTTATCCAAAGGTTCATGAAAGCCCTTTTATTCTATATTTTAGTGATACAGGCAAATATTAATTCCTTTGTTGCCCAAATTGCACAGATGTTGGATGTTACAGGGACTGTGAGATTTACAAATACAGATCACACTGCTCTGACTGCATTACAAAGAAAACTTTTTTAATGCATACGGTGAGGTGTACTTTTTATTTTGACAGTTTTCCTGAAATTGGAGTTCACAATAAAAATAAAAAAGATAACCACCATGCTAACATTTTTGCAATATATTTATACTAACCCTGCATTGTGATACGTTATCATGTTGCCAGATTCTTGCTGATACACAGCCCTAATGTTTTCTAAGGCAATGTAACACAACAGAAAAAGGGGATGTCTAACCAACTTGATCTTTCATTAACACTTTATTATCATGAGACCTCAGCAATAACTTAGCACTTTAATGACACCAAAAACACATGACTGGCTTCATCTCCCTCTCTTTGCATATGCAGCACATCCATGTAGCTAAACAGCGTGCAGTTATGTCACAAGGCTAAAAAAGTATTTCTCATATCTTTCACATCTTCTTTACAAGGCTACTGACCATGACGAGCTATAACTGTGCGTTTTATTCTGATTCCACTGCCGGAGTCATAGTATATCACTAAATTCTGGTATGGCTGAACTGAGCTAGGACGTGTGTATAATAACATAGTCTGGGTATTGTGCGTGCATTATAAGCCTGAATACACTTTGTCGTTGAAAGGTTAACATAATAATGATGCTCTAAATTCTTGTTGTTATGAATTAATTAGATTATTATCTTGTTAATTTATAAAAATAACCCCAGGATTTTTTCTCCATGAAAATGTTTCTTATAATTCTGACATAATAATCTTGTTAATTTAGAAAAACCGAGCAGTTTTTTTTTTTCTAAAGTGAATGAATTTCGCTTCCTCAGAAGCAGCCCCTTCACTCCGACCACCCCGTGACTTGCCGTTACTGAACGGTATGTAACTTCTCAGAGGTATCAGCTGTGGAGGTTTAATGTTAGTCATGGATAAATGAAAATATGTCACGAGATGCAAGGCACAAAATGTGTATTAGTGCTGCTTCCCATAGCACAGCTTGCCAAATCAACCATCAGTATCTATGAATGCACAGAAGCAGCCTGCATGTAGCAGACAGTCCACACATTTAACTATCTTTAAAAACATTTTGATTATAGTGATTGGCTATTGGCACATTAAAAAGTTTTTAAACATTTCAGATTTAATTTTTAGCTGTTGGGTATGCAAAATCAGGAATATCAGTCATAAATGTTAACATAATATTTCGATCCACAGACAAATAATGACTTCATAGATTGCAGAAATACATTATGATGTAAATGGAAATTACAATGACCGCAGTGTGCCTGACTTTGGTTAAATTGCGCAAACAATGGAAACGCAATAACACCAACGTTTTTCCCCATGTTATACACACTCAGAGTATTACACACACCGCACTGCTGTCACATTGTAGATCTACTGAGATCATGACTCAAAATTGTTTCTTTTTTTGCAAAGGGTGCTGAATGATGATGTGATGACATGTAACCTACTTGGACATGGGTCAGCTGTTACCCCTCTGCTGTGTGGTCTTGTAAAATTTTCCAAAACAAGTTGGCCTTTAGCCCATTTCTCACAATGGTCATGCCAAAGAAATGTGTTTTGGTTATCTGCAACAATGACTTAGGATAAATACCAACAGACTAGGAATGTGGAAAAATTTAAACCTCTGTTCTGAGTGACCTCCACAAAAAATACCATTGTAGAAGAAGGACAAAGACAGTCCTCTTTCTCTGTCACGTTCCTACAAATAAGTCTGTAACATTGGCTTATGTCTATATCAGTTTCTTTACATAAACATTATAGTAGGCTAACAAAGCTACTGTTTGAGAGTACATTTATAGCTGGAGGCCAAAATCACTACAGCAATATTCTGTGATTGACACACTGGCACCAATGCCATGACATGTTACTAAGGCACAGGATGTATCCTTCTTTTAGTACACATGTAGACATGTACGACTGAAAAGGTGAGGGGAACAGCATAATTTCCTATAGCACAACAGATGCACACCAGCACAATATGAGCTCTGCGGTAAGATAAGCTATTGCCTTTCACTGTGTATGAAACTCTGACTGTGGTTCAGCACTGCTTCGACTGCCACATTGACCTGCGTCTATAAATACTATTCATATTGTTATAACATAATGTGGGGAAAACATATACACAGATTATCGTTACTCTCCAAGATTCAAAATATAGCATAAGAAAGATTTTTGCGTCATAACTTTTGGCTACCTTGTTGGCAAACAGGTGCCTATTTATTAGAGCTAAAATGACAAACTAGCCGGGCTGCTAAACTGGCTGATATTCACTTACCACAGATATATCTATATCTGCGTATATGTTGGCTAATACATAACAGGAAATGTCAGTACTGCATTGTCAAACGTGGTTAGAAACAATGTCTCCATTACATAGTGCATCCACCACAGAGCACAGACAAGTTTATTTATTATCCGTGAAATGTCACACTCATTACATATCTTGGCCAAAATACTTAAAAAAAAATCAAAATTAGAGGATCTTGGTGGCTGGGTAGTTAAAATGTGTACATGTACAATAACCCAAACATTCCCAGTTTGATTCAGATGGGTTCCTTTGTTACTTATCATCTTCCTCTCTCTTCCTGCGTTCCCTGTTTACTTCTAATGTCTCAAGGCTACATGCAAAAGAAAACTGAGGGACCCTGGGCAAAAATGTTTCATTAAAAAACAAAAAAACACTAAAATTGACAGAGTCACCAGAATAAATGTTGGCATTTATGGTACATTTCTGCAAACCACAAATATGTAACATCTGTATGCCACAATCATGACTGGAAATGTGGCTATATGCTGCTACACAACACTTAGTTTTGGCGCCACAGTTGCTACCGGAATTTTTTTTTTTTTTATGTTGTTGTTGTTTGTTTGTTGGTGGTTTGCTACTGGGCAGCCATTATGCCTCGGTGTCATGCAATGCCACATCCCCTCCACCTCCCAGTGACATCCCAGGCAGCTTATAAATGTAACCACAATTACGTTACTTTATAAATAATGGTATGTTACGTATGAAATGTACAAATGTAACATATCTGTGGTTTGCAGAAACAAACAGTGTCAACATTTTCTTCTGGCGACTAAGCTGGGCTGACACAAGGAAGTCAGATAACTGCATCTGTCTCGAAAATCCAGTATTAAACAATTGGGCTCTGCTAGTTACACATGCAGCGGTCACAGAGCAAATTAGCATTAATTTGAAGCCACCTGATGAATTTAAGTTCAAAATTCAATCTTCACAATGTCCAACAGTGAAACAGCAACATCACGGGGCAGGTCAGACACAGTGAGTTGCTGTTTGCTCCGTTGCTGCTAGATCATTTTTAATTTACTTCGCTGTTTGTGTAGTTGAGGTAGCTGGGTAGCCACTATAGAGAAATTTTCCTCAGACCCTCTGATTCCTATCAAGGTATTGACCTTGTAAGGATTACTGAGAAACATGCGTGCGCGCTTACACACACACACAGGGGACATGACTCATAAACCCACCACCAGACACGCTGCTGCTTTCAGCCCACTTTCAATTAGATCTGAATAGTGACTCAGTCCTGCCAGTAAAGAAATGCATCTGAACAATGTCCTCTAGTGAACAAGCCTGTGAGTGTGCGCGCACATTTGCCTCGAACTCTTCAGGGTGTAACATTTCACAGGAGGTTTTCCATGGTAACCCACCTCAAACTACCGACCACATGGAACCTACGAGTCCCTGAATGGGACCAAAGCCATCAGCCTGTGAAACAAAAAGCAATGTTTTGACTTTAGTGAGTATGAAGTTCTGCAGGTCATGATGTTTTCCTCCCGTGGTGGTGGATGTCAGCTGATGCTGAACAAGCTGTGCATACCACAGACTTACAACAGAATAGGTTTGTTTTTCCCTCCTCTGTCCATTCCCTTGCTGAATGCAGCAACATGCGTAAAGAATAATAATGGATGTTTTGCATGTTTTAGCCCAATATCCAAAAATTCACATATTCCTTTTCATGAAGCCAATTCTTGCCTATGACCTAACTTTTTTAATTCTCTGACATGCTGCTGAGAATCAGTCACACATATCATTTAAGAGATACCTCACCAATTTTCAACCAGCTTTGTATTGCAACAATGCATTGTGTAAATGAACTGTGGTAAACTTCCCTCCCTCTTACCAGCGGCCACATCTCCCTGCTCATCTCTCAGCTCAAACTGTGTCATCTGGCAAATTTTCACTGGCTCAAGGGCTGCTGTTCAAACTACAGATTGTACTTTTGCATTTTCATATGCCCACCACTACAGACACAAAGAGTAAAGAAGCGAATCAACGGAGAGCCTCCCCTCTCTCTGTCTTTCTCATAACCTTAGACCAAACTGAGATCAAACAGTAAAACTAAGCAGCCCTTATCAAATATGTGGCTTCAAATGAACTGTAATTCAAAGTAGTTTGTTATCATCAGTCCGCCATATTGTTTCCTGTGGAAAAAAACGGCCGAGCGAACATTATGCCACCCACTAGACGTAGCATTCAGTGGTCCTGTGTGGTGCTGTGCATTCTGGTAGTTGTAGGTTTTTAACCTCTTGAGCAAAAGCAAATGCTACAGCCCTTTTCCTCTGTTGACTCTGGTCGTGTAGCACCAATTTCTTCAGTACTTGTGTCTTTCTACTGCATTAACAGCCCAGTTTTATGAGAAGACCATCATTCCAGCTGTGAAATACTCCTCTAAGGACAGCCTTAGAAACAGCGCCTCATCATAACATCACTTTGACTAAAAAGTTGGACACTTAAATCTAACAAAATGTTGATGAATTACACTGAGACATACAGAGAAGTGCTTTGAATAGTTAGTCTACAATTTAGTCTCTCTATTCAGCAGCACCACAAACTTTCAACAAAAACTGGAAATGATTTCCTCCATGAGCGAAGGATTTATAGCAGGACTGTTGTTTCAGACTCACTGCATTTGTTTTAGCTACATGTACCAAAGAGTGTTTATGTCTCACAACAGTTACATACATGCACTCACAGTTGGGTGGAAAAGGTTGAAAAAAAAAAAACTCTTTTAGTGTACCACTTTCAGAACAAATTATTTATTTGTTTAAAAAATTAAACAAGTTCCTCCACATTCAGGAAACCCATCACCAAATGACGTGTTCTCTGAAGCTGAATATAATGTCATTTTAGTCACAGCCTCCAGTTATCATGTCTTGCACAGCTGCGTTCTTCATTTAGCCTGTGCAACGATACAGTCAGACTGCTCAACGCGCCCTCTGAACCAGTGGGATACTCCTTCTCTCACCTCATTATGGAGTGATTCAGAAGCGAGTAATCTCATGTGAGTGTATGAGACAGACGCAGAGGGAAACAGAGGCATGGAGAGAGAAAAAAGAAAAGTGGTAGACAAAGCAGGGATGAGGAAAGACAGAGACAGGCGCAGACAAAACCTTCAGCTGCAACTTTATGTCAATAAGTGATAAATAATCCAGAGTGTACATCAAGACTGCGAATCTGAATTTGCTCGACTCAGCATAGTGTGCCTTGGTAGACAAAAAAAAAGAAAATCACATGGTGAGGGGTAGTGAGATACTTATCGGAGTCTTGATAAACAACATCCTGTACCAGTACATTATGTGGCTCTCAGTGTGCATTTGAAAAGCCAAAACCAGACAGTCACAGGCTCATTATTAATAGTTTCCACTACAGCACACAACAGGGTCAGTAGGGCCATGCTGTTTGATAGCCATGGTATGTGGACCATTTTTTGTGTTGCCTATTGGAGCGATGAATTAGCAGCTTTTAAAAAAGACACAGGTTATGTGATTCTTGCTTTAAATGTATTTGAATTGTCCTACTTATCTAATACAGACTCATTAACTACTGCAAATTTTTGCAACCGTCAGACACCAGTAAAACATCTGTTTAACCACAGCAACATCATTTTCATGGTTCGGGAGCTCTGACTTCGTGAGAACAGTGCACAAATCATTGTATTCACCACTTTTAAGGGTCTACTGAGCAAATCAGTGATGCAAAATGTCTTCTATGCCAAGGTCTATAGCCCACATGCAAAAAGTATTCCCCTGCGACTGTACTTATCACACAGCACATTGGCAAAGAAAGTGAAAAACTAACACACTTTCCACTTAATAACTTATCTGATTGTATATTCAAACAGTTTCACTATTGATCACACCTTATCACCTCTTAAAAAAATCCCACATGTAGGAGCCCTGCTTCAGAGTGAAGTAAAAAAAAAACTAAAAAAAAAAGCAGAAATAAGGTAAAAAAAAACCCTGAGCAGCAAAGTGGGTTTGTGTAATCTCTTGTGGTGGTAGGCTGTGGGGCAACCTTGGAAAAAAACGTGTAAAAATCCCCACTCTTGGTCTAAAAATGCTCAGCCTGGATGACCACCTGTCACAAGTCCACCTGCTAACGTATGCACAAATCATGCTGAGGGGAAAAAAGGCTTATAGGAAGCTGTATTCCCACAGGTTGGGACCACATTACTCCATCTATATTTAAGTTCAGTAAAAACAGCCTGGTAGTCCTGGTTCATGCATGCACCCAGCTTAAAAGTAATGAATTCCACTGGGGATAAACAACCTCGTCATAGGCAGTCCCATTTCCTCCGCTTTTGCCCCAGAAAGAAAAGAGCAGCCTGTGGCAGCTGAGACAATCAACCAGACAACTAACAAGTTACCATTAACCAGTTAAAGGTTACGAATTAATCATTAATGAGTAAGCAGCTAAAGCAGAACTGGACTCAACAGTTGACCGTGTATTCACAAGACAAAATGCTGCATTTCTTGAGTTTAGTTAAAGTTATTTTCTCCGCAGTGTAACACAGACAACACATTTTCTGTTTGAACCACTTCAGTGTTTGTGCAGTTTAAGTGCTGTTAAGTTCGCGTCTATATCAGCTGTTGTTGAAAAGTTTGTATTTAGACAAAAAAGAGAAAAGAACAAAGTTTTAAATTCTTGTCGTTTGCTTACCTTTTTAAGTCTTTATAGCTGGTGAACTCCACTGAAATATACTGGCGTTTTGTTTTTCGGGTGAAATTAGTGGCCACAGCTGCGACGCCGAATAGCGGATAACATTTTTCACACGGACCTAAAGCAGTACTAGAAACAACTCGCAGACAGACAGTGTTAAGCGAGAGTCAAGGAAATAGATCACTTCCTGTTGTTTATTTCAAAATAAATACGCACATTGACCTTTAATGACGCAGCCTTTTATTTTTACTACAGGGAATGATTATTTCCGGTGTGTCTCTGGATCATTGTAGCAAACTTGACGCAGCAAAATTGCACAAACTTCCGTACGGCCGTCATGTGACCACCAAACCAGAGTGGACAGCCCAGTTTGTTTTCATGCAAGTACACTTTAACCACATATCATCCCACTCACTTCTCAAAAACAAGAAATACAGCCCCCAAAAGGCCATATCTGTAAAGAATATACACTTAATGCAGATTATAAATCTTTATATTACAAAATATTAAAGAAAAATAATACACAATATGATTAAGTTACTACTGAGACACACAAAACACACACCTTATTTTCCTTGGGGAGCAATAGTGTCAGCTAACTCATTTTATAAAAATAGAGAATCAATTAGTAATGACTATTAAAAAAATGTTTTTTTTTTAATTAAATCACCAGTTATTGACTGACATGCATTTAATCACAAAATAAACAACAACAAAATTTGTAACTGTGGCACATAAGTCAAATGACAGGTGGCTATGAAATTGCATAGGTTCCCCTAAAGTCCAGCAGGTGGTATGAACAGGTATAATCTCGTCAGCACTGTGCCCACAAATAGGAATAATTCCAAACAGCTATTTGTATGGAGGTGGCGGTGATGTGGCATTCAGAAATCAGACATGCTGCTGATTTGTTAGTTGTAGGCTCCCAGAGGAGCCAGAAGAGGGCAACCACTCACCATCAAGACACTGAGCCTTGTAGATGGAGGGAGAATTTCAAAAGGCATCACGTTAAAAAAAAAAAAAAAAAAAAAAAGCACAAAATAATAAATGGAAAACAGCATTTATAGTAGAAAGAGAATGTTGCATGTCAATAGGCCTTAAATCATTGAAGAGGATTCCTTTGATTGCTTTGTAGCCACAGTGAAGAGAGTCAGAAAGATGAAAGCAACCAAGAGCGAGGGAGGCTGGCGCGGAATAAAAAGTCATAAGCTGAACCAAATTGGAAACTATAACTTCACAGTCACACTGTATATCACAAAGACTGTAAACATTAAACTTTTACCAGTGACATATACCCCTCTTGTGAGTTTACATGAATAAAAAAGGCCCCATTTGTCAGATGGTTTCAGATGTTTTTAGCAAGCAAAAGGGGAAATATGCCTATTATTTTGGCCTTTGTGCTTCTGTGTGTGTCACACCAGTGATACAGTGTTACAGTCAATTGATAATATAATAATTAGTAATATTTTAGCCTCTGGGAGCCTGGATGAACAATACACCGACCCTGTGACAAGTCAGTGACTCGGCAGTGTGTTACTCATTTCACTTAAGACCTGGGGTAAAGATCAGGACTCTGTGCCAGAAAGATTAGCCTGGGTGAAGGAGATGGAAGAAGCAAGAAGGAAAGGAGATGAAAAGGTGACAGATTGGAAGAAACAGGTGATAAAAGGTGAGAATCGGCAGGGAGAGAACGGGGAGTGAAAGTTGAATGAGAGGGAGGTTAAAAGAACATAAAAGGGAAAAGCAAAAGGAGGATTAAATGAGCAAGCTGGAGACTGTAGAGGAGACAGGGTGGGAATAAATGGAGGGGAACAAATGGTTTAGATTAAGAGAAGGTAAAAGGAGAAGAGGGAAAGACAAGATAGGGTAGAGGAAGACACGTGGTGGAGAAGAGGGGGAAGAGGTGAGGAAATGAGGATCAAAGGAGAGGCGTGGATGAAAGGATGGATGGGAGGATGAAGAGGTGGGATAGAAATGAAGGGGGGAAATTGAGGAACTGAGAAGGGGGAGAATACATGAGGTGGAGGGAGAGGGAGCTGGAGAGGAGTTGAAGAGGAGGTGGGGTGGTGATGAGTCATCACCAGGCTATCAGCCCTGGTGGGCTGGGTTGCTGTGGGGGTGGCAGTGTGACACATATGCAGAAACACACACACAGAGGGGCGCCGGCCATCATGCTGCTTATACGTCTCCTCCTGCTGTGGAGGCGGGTGGAAGACAATGCAGGGTTGCCACTGGGACACACATCCTACACACCCCGTGCACAAGCAGCCCTTTTCCTCTGACACACACACACACACACACACACACACACGTACATAATGATGATGGCTGAGCGAGAGGCCTCATTAAGACTCCGAGGATGGATGGATGGTTATATACAAGGGCAGGGGGATAAACAGTCAATGCAGCTGCAGGAAAGAACACCAGAGCTGTATGGTTTATGCATGTCTCGCATACCATTTCCTTCATCATTCATATTTTATTGGGTGGTGCATATGCAGAGGCGGATGTTGTAAAAAAAAGGAACAGTCAGAGAGGATGACATGAGGTATATTTAAAGGCATGACATGTGCAGTACAAGGCTGTGCTCCTCTTCCTGTGGCACTCACAGACACAGACAGATAGCTACATGGACTTTCAAATAATTCCTCATTTTAAGCGTATCCAATATGCTTAACACAGTCTTTAGCCATACTTAAAGCCATGTAAATGTGTGAGTGTGGTACGCAAGACAAGTGTCATGTCATCCAATTAACCCACTGCAGGGAAACAGACTTTATAGCTGTCGTACATGCGGTGCATTTACAGCACACATGCTCTTAGTCTAATGCAACGTAGGGAAGAAGGGGCAGGCACCCTGCAATAAGTCACTTCCTCTGTGACAGGCAAGCTCTCATGTCTTCAAGTCTCCCTTTGGTGCTGAGTCGATCTCAGAGTTGCCATGCCAACAGATTGGGGGATTCCTAATTCTGATCTAGGCCACTGCGCACACATACGCTGCACACATATGGATGCATGCAACCAAACAAACACACGTGCATTTTTTTTCCAGTGAGTGAAAAACTGTGGCAGTGCAGTTTTAAAATCAATGGTTTTATGTGTGTGTTTGTCACTGAAAGAATGTGCGGATGAGAGCCTCAGCACAACCATGCAAACCTGCAGCATCAACCCGAGCAAAGGTGCCAGGCACGTGTACAACACACATACAGAGGGGGGAGAAAAAAACGACTCATCTCACCAGTGAAATTTGAAAACCTTTGTAGGAATATGTTTTTAATTTTTAAACTCTACATACATTCATACATCTCTCAATTAGAGGAGCAGACAGTACGTGTGTAAAATCTGTACCTGTGTGTGTGTCTGTATGAAAGGGTCGCAGGTAAAGGGGGTTCCAGCTGCCTTCTGCACACCTGCATATTTATTATGTGCTTACAAAAACGGGATGGAGACACATAACGAGGGACAGAGAGACAACATGGGCAGAGAAACAAACTGAGTGTGTATACATGTCTAAGTGCATGAATGTAGTATAACTGAATGGTATGCACCTGCTGAGGTGTGGAGTATAATTTTGAAATCCACAGTTCATATTTTCAATGAGATATGGATGTCCACTGTCTGGTTAGTCTGTAAACATTTCAACAGTGTTCTTACTGAAAATATATTTTGCTATGACAGTCTGTATAGGTCCAAATAAGAAAACGTTGATATCATTTGAACAGACATGAAAAATAACACTAAAAGCCACTTTTCAGATTACACTGAATATGAGTTTACTGACTTGTAAAAATAAGTAGTTTTCAGTGCCCCTGAGTGGGCGGGTGTGTGTGAGTGCATCTATGTCGCGTGCATGTGTTCATACATTATGTAAGCATTAGATGGAGTTGATAAAGTATGAGTGTGTCTGTGTGCATGAATGATTCCATATAGGTGCATGTTAGTATGCCTGCATATGCAGCCGCATTTACAGTGTATATGCATGTGCACACATACATACTTATATATAGAATCACACATAAGTACATAAGTATAATTATGGATGTGTATCAGGCATGCATGTAACCCTGCATTACTGTTTGTGTGTATCTATGAATAGTTGACTATGTGTGTGAGTGTGAGTGTGAGTGTGAGTGTGTGTGTGTGTGTGTGTGTGTGTGTGTGTGTTAGTCGCTGTCTTCTCTCTCCTGGGTCTCAGCCAGGGAGCTCTCATCAATATTCTCCAGGCTCTCAGCACGCTGGATGCTGAGCTCAGAGAGCGGGATGCTGGGTAATGTAGTCTGTTCGGGGAAGAGCCAGGGCTTGAAGCTAGGGTTGTGTCTCTGCTTCCACTCTGAATACTTCAAACAGGCTTTGTTGATTTTCTTCATCGCCTAAAAGGAACAAAAGACATGAACAACACAAGTAAGACATCATTTATTGTTTTGTAGATCTGTATTGATCATCAACATCTTCAGCTGGCAGGACAAAATGATTGTACTTGAATGCACTGTCAATATTCATTCTTGGTTGATGCTTGGATAAGGCAGACTGGACTGAACAGGGATGAAGAATTGAATTTTAAAAATCCTCATTCAATATGACTGTTGGATTAAAAGATTTAATCAAATGGTAATATTTTATGTATCCACAATATGTGCTATATTCTGAATTATAAATTATTCCTGCTACAAAAAAAAATCTATAAAACCCAGACAGCGAATTCTTCTTGTATTTACTGCGTAGAAGTCATCAGCATGGGTATTTTCAGTGGGATTTGTGCGTCTCGCTGAGCAGCTATTTTTTGACTATCATCAAGGGGGTACCTTCATCCCAGGCTGCTCTCCAGAGAATCTTTGCCCTATTTCAACAAGTACGCACACAACCTCAAACAGACAAACAAATACTGGAGACAGAATGTTCCTGGATTTGTAGGAGAGATTATAAATTAGCTGTACAAGTGCCTGTGAATCAAGGTGCCAGTGTGGACGGTTTAGGGGGGATATACTGGCAGACATGTAATATAATATGCATGTGTTCTTTGGTGTATCATCATCTTAAATTGAGAATCATTGTTTTTGGTTCCTTGGAATGAGCCGTTTATATCTACACAGGGAGCGGGTTCTCATCCACAGAGGTCGTGGGTCGCGGTTTGCCTCCAGGGGACCGAACCTTCCCCCGTGCAGGTGGCGGAGCACAGGGGAACACAACCCAAACTTTTACTCCTGGGCTGACTTCTGCTTTTTGCATCTTTATCAAATCAAAACTTCATATTTGTTTGGGCAGCAGACATGTTTTGTTTGGTCAATTCACCTCACTCACATATTTAGACCTGCTGCGGATATGGGTACTTCCTGGCACAAGATTTACACCTTCTCTCCCCAGATTTTCAACGGCCAGCGAGAGCTCACTGGGCATCAATGGAGCCACAATGCTTTCCAGGGTGTGGGCCCCTCTCCCGGGGCAAACCCATTACAGGGCACCCTGCCCCTCACAAAGAAAAGAGAGCCTTCCTCAGGGCTTCCACTTGCTTTTCCAGGATCGTTTGTGTTACTGCACTGGACGCCCTGTGGTACTCCAGATTCAGGGATCTGAGCACAATTCCCTTTCTACTGGCCGAGGGTGACGTAGGCCATCGTCCAATCCTTCCAAACGGCATTCGCCCATCTCTTAGGACCGACTGACCCATGTTAAACTGCTGTTCACTTGAAGCCCTTCTCCACTTCAGGCCTTGAACATTCTGGTTTGAATATTTGCTGCTACCACCTGTGGTGGCTCCATTGCACCAGCATGTATTTTGGCTCTAGTTAGGGCAATTCATGTTTTTGCATTGGCTCCTGTAGTTACCAGCCCCTCTGCGATGAGAGTATTGGAAAACACCAATTTTTTTTTACATAAAACTGCTTTTATTCAGTGCTTTTACCAGTTTAAATCACCAGGTCCATTTATTTGGAGGGGAAGAGACCTCCATGGATAATTCGGCTCCTGATAAAAACCTCCTAAATGTCTAGATCAGAAATAAGGTGAATACAGAGGTGCTTTGCTAGCGGCCCATCTGCAATGTGCTGACCAGCATAGGAGAAAAGCCCTAAATTTGTGTTGTGAAACTGCTATATTCAGTGTTTTTACCAGTTTAAATCACCGGGTCCATTTGTTTTGGAGAGAAAGAGACCCACTGAACAATGAACACTAAAGGAATTCTAATCAGGAGAAGTTTCAGCTGTTTTCAATCTGCAATCCTCACCGCTAGATGCCATCAAATCCCCCTACATCTCACACACTGTTCCTTGAATACATCGCCCAACACACACAGAATCTGTGTCAATATGCAATGACTTACACGAGGAGCAAGGAAGTGGGAAGACTTGTTGACAACCCACTTGGGTAGGGAACCTGCAAAGAGAGACAGAGTGAGAACAGTAGGATGGAAAAAAAGTGAGACCATGACAGAAAATGAGTGACAGAGAGAGAAAAAGAGGAAGAGGAGGGTAAAGACACAAAAGAGGGATTTAAAGTTTGCTTTATTGCATGTCATGTCATCCAGGATCAAAGTGAGGCTTTGTAACTTGCTACTCACTGCAGCACACATTACAAACCAGTGATTAGGGGCATTTACACAATTAGCACTTGCATGCACGAGTGAAGACGAGGGAGAATTGGATTAATGGATGGAAAAAGACAGCAAACAAGAGAGAGGAGGGACAGAATGAGGTGGCGGAGTGAAATAGACTCTGCCCTTCATATGGTTTCTATAGCGACTCATTTTGACATAAAGGCAGGGGGATGAATCATTCATTAGAACTTTGAGCATGCGTTAAGCACCTGGGTGTGTGCATGTGTTTGTACCTGCGTGCTTCAGTCTTGAGAGTGTGCTTTTATTTATGCACTTCTGTATGAGCTTGTCCTTGTGTGTTTGTGCTGTCGATTGCCTTTGTGAGTGTGTGTGTGTGTGTGTGTGTCTGTTCATTAGTTACCTCGTGGATCTACCTGGGCCATGTACGTAAGGGTACAGCTGCTCGGTCCCTGGCTTTGGATCATGTAGCCAGTCTGAATGGACACAGCTCGCACCAGTTCCTTTTTAGGAGGGTGTTTCTATAGAGACAACAAAATGTACACACACAGATTCTTATTAAGTAACATCCTTATTTAATGCCAACCTTGAACAAGACAAGGAGCCCTTTAAAGTCTTCATTCATTCATTATGTGAATGACATAACAATGAAAAAACAACAACTGTTTGTAAAGTCAAAATGAAATCAAAAATGCATTTTAATGTCTTTAAGCCCAGTTCAGACCAATGATCTGCGATGAAACAAAACAGTTTTAGAACGTTGCAGAGAAAAATTGCAGTGGTGTGAACTGACCAGTAGCTCGACTCAAGCCAGCTGGTGGCGCAACTCCGCTGGTCAAATCACCCGCAGCTGGTTTTAGAACATAAAGCGCATCACCTGTTTCTACAGCCAACTGGCTTGTAGTGAAGTCTGCTGGTCAAGTCAAAATGACCGCAGATGTTCGCTTTCTGCGGCAGGTCCTCTGTCCCCACTGAGCCCTCTGTTTCTGTCTTTGTTGTGTGCCAGTGTCGGATGGTGGATCGCTGCTGCACTCACACTCTCACTGACTGATTAATTGGTGCTGGTTTTTAACACAATTGTGGCATATTTATTATGAATACAGTGCAACTGATGCTTGTTTTGTTAATGTTTTTTGCCTTTTCATCATTACTACAAATGCAACTGTCACGAACTATCACTATCCTCATTCATATTTTAAAAAGCTATAAATTATATTCAGCCACTAAATAAGCCTGAAAAGCTGGAAATCAGAACAAAAGTAGAGAGAGAGTTCTTGCATAGAGGTGACACACCGTGTCATCTGGTTGCCTTGTTGTGAACCAAGAGGTTTTCAGAATGTTGCAGAACAACACATTGCAAGTAGTTGCTTGTTTCAACTTGTCTTGTCACGTATCTTTGGTCTGAACTTGGCTTTAGACAATAATCCTAGTCATATTGTCCACATATTACTTCCATATACTAATCGGAAGATCAGCGGTTCTACCCCTGGCTGGTACCTTGTGTGGTAACCTCGGCCACCAGTGTGTGAATGTGTGTGTGAATGGGCGAGTGTGACCCGTAGTGTAAAAAGCGCTTTGAGTGGTCAGATGACTAGAAAGGCGCCATACAAGCACGGGTCCATTTACCATATTTACCAATATATGCAAAAAACACCTCAACTCAATTTCTTCATATTCTCATATTAAAATCCAATCATGTCTTCTTCCTGTACAAAATGTCATTGTCACTGGGCTAGAATTTATTCACTTCGAGAAAAACATATCTGTGACAGCTCCAGATTATGCACGAGGCATTTTACAGAGCACAGCTTTGGCAGCTACATGGAGTGTAAGATGGTTTCCTAGTGCCATGCCCTCTGCATTACACTGTCAGAGCCTACTATGACACACCCACTTTTCAACAATGAAATCAAATTCTTGCCAAATATGTCTCACCTGCCTATCCTGTTTCACTCGCAAATACTTAATGCTACTCTCAAAAGGAAGTTTCATCTGGACTTTAGCTCTTTGTGCCCATCTGTCAAAGGGTCGACGTACTTTGTGCAGAGTAAGCATTGGGATTCTGGCCTCTTTGTCTGTGTTGTGTTTTTCTGCTGCCAGTCAGTCTGATTTTCTGCTTCACAGTCATCTTTCCGATGCAAATCCAGTCCACACTACTCTGTGAATAACACCGCAGTAAAGGCCCACTACTCCACTGCTGGCTCTTTTGACTATACAGTATATCTAAGATTATTATTCATGAAGATAAAGTACAGCACTGGTTAGCCTGTGCTAATTGGGACAGGCACACTGCAGAGCACTTCAGAGGCACACTTTATCAGAGGAGAACTTCAGATAACTACTTTACCATTCCCTAATATTTGACTGTGCCTGCACCTCTCTACTACTAGATTTTTGCTGACACCCTTCCTGAAACATTACATCTGCAGGTTTTTGGGAAATCAGGGACAACATGAAATTGTACTGACGTAATGTAGGGGGTTTTAGTTAAAAGAGACTCAAGGAAATTAGCATTAGTCACTGATGAGGTGTCTCTCTGCAGTCTTGACACATCTACTATACCAGGAAACTCCTTATCTCATGACCTCATAATCAAATAATTGCGTGATAACCAGAACATTTACTCAACTTGTGTTTTTTGGCTGTCGGTCAGATCAAACAAGCCGTTTTAAGTCATCACTTTGGGCTCTGGTAACTCACAATGGGCATTTGTTATTTTTGACATTTTATACATTCAACATTTACTCAACAAGACACAGAGTCCACAGCCATGCTAGCAGCTCTGTGAGGGTGCACTTGGCTCGGCAATAACAATCATATAACGTCTCTGTTCTATGGCAGCTGATCAGGTCCTCTGCTCCGACAGTAAGGAACTCCCGCAACTCAGTTTTCCCAATGTGTGGAATTTTTCAGTTGCTGCTCTTCTTCCTTGAGTCAGCTGCTAGCTGCTTTTTAAATCTCCTGGTGGTGGGTCGCACATATAACATGTCATCAAAATGTCACAACCATCCCGCCCTATCCTGCTACCAGACCTTTTTACACAGACATCGGTGCTGTTGCCACCTACGCTGCCGGCTTAAAGGCTAGACATCTTGGTCTCTCTGTCTCCGTTCCCCATTTCCACGATCGTACCTTTGATAAAGATCATTCATTCATTCATTTTCCATTACTTCTTATCCTGTTAGGGGTCGCGGGGGTGCTAGAGCCCATCCTAGCTGACATTAGGTGAGAGGGGGGGTACACGCTGGACAGGTCGCCAGACTATCACAGGGCTGACACATAGAGACAGACAACCATTAACACTCACATTCACACCTACGGGCAATTTAAAGTCACCAATTAACCTGCATGTCTTTGGACTGTGGGAGGAAGTCAGAGTACCTGGAGAAAACCCACACTAACATGGGGAGAATATGCACTGAACTTCCCACCCTGGGTTCAAACCAGAAACCCTCTTGCTGTGATGCAACAATGCTAACCACTGCACAACCGTGCCTTTGGGCTAAATAGTAGCACAAACTCCCGCCTTGAACAGGCTGTGTAAAAGGGGCTAACTTGTGACTTACAGGATCTTTTTCTTTCACTGGCGTAATTGGGCTTCCATGGGAGACTGTGAATGTCTGCACAAAATTTCATCCATCCAATAATAACACTGCCATTCCTGGAGCCATTGTGGCTAAAAAAGTGTGAAAAACAGATCAACTGATACAGCAGTCATCAGTAGTCATTAGCTGTAGCACTAAAATAAATATATAAGCCTCTTCTGCAAGAACAAGTCAGACTTAGACAGTAACTACAGGGGCAGTGGCAGCTGGATCTCAAAGGCTGATTGCTAAAAACTGTTTCACACATATGACAAAAAAAAGCAGTTGTTATTAATCACAGGAAAGAGCGCAGATGAAGATAGTGCCAAAGTATAAGTGGACTAACTCCTGGTGGTGAGTGTGTGAACTCAGCACTCCACTAAGGATCCCCTTGAGCTGCACTCCACAAGTAAGGCTCTCAAAATCTACTGATAACACAGAGTGACCTTGGCTAATTAAACACAGCCATGCACACACACGTGAAACTCAAACACTCACATAACGTCTATTATGTCCGTAACCACTTATTGATGCAGGAATGCGGAAGGCGAAGCGGAAGTCAACAGCGACGAGTCACATGAGAGGTCTTATCCTTTTGTAAACATTAAATTAGTGAGTGGAACTGAGAAACAGAGAGGGATAAGAGACTGGGGGGGCACACCAAAAAGTAAGAAAGACAGAAAAGAAAAAGGAAACAAGTCAGAAAGACTGAAAGTCAGATCGAGAGGTACATCTGAAACTATTACTCAATTTGATGAGTCGATTGTCAGAAAATGAATCGGAAACTATTTTGATAACCAGTTAATCAAAGAATGCATTTTTCCACCACACATAATCTGATTCAGCTTCTAAATTGTGAGGATTTGCTGCTTTTTATTTGACTTATGCAACAGTAAACTGAAGAGCTTTTGATCGTAGACAAAACAAGCTGTGTAAGACACTGTGAAAGGCATTTTTCACTATTTCCTGACATTTGAGCGGACAATAAAGCAGTCAAGCAAAAAATCTGCAGATTAATCGATAATAAAACTAATTGGATGTTGCATCTGTAAAATGAGGTGATAACAACAAGCTTCAACATGGAACACTTCTTGTCCTCTGCTTCCTGTTGGACAAGAAACGGAGAAATACAGCCAAACTAAAGACTGGGCTTTTGGGCCTGATTCCAAACTGAAAGTCACTCACATGGTCTCGGCATTCTCTAATCAGTCGGTTTGTTTTACTGCCGTTTGGCATTCACATTACTCAAGTTCTTGAAAAGCATGACTGGAAGCTGAACCAGAAACACAATGTATGCAACAGAATCCAATTAGCCAAACTGAAGCAGTGCCAGCACACAGTACATCTATCATTTTTCCAGGTAAAAGCATCCAGGGCAGGAGATACATCAGGAGCTCTCTCTTTGGAAAGATGCCAACCTCTCTTTGCTTTCTGGATGCACCGGTTGTTTTAAATGACTGACTCACACACAGCTTTGTAGTGCCGCCTTTCCACAAATATTTAAGGATTTATTTTCATACAGCACAACGCCCTTACGCTTGCTAAACAGGATCAACGCTCATGTCAGCTCACCCAATGTGCACTCGTTTCAAAACGGGCCAGTTGTTTCTCAATGCACCTTTGAGCACATACAGTATGTACGGAGTTCTATAGGGGTGAATGAGCAGGGCCCCAGCTGAGCTTGTACAAGCCCTCTGTGCGTGTGTGTGTGTGTGTGTGTGTGTGTGTGTGTGTGTGTACTCACGGGATGTTTGACAGAGTAGTTCATGATGATGTAATCTTTCCCAATTGGCAGCCAGGAGCGAAGTGTGACAACATCGCGGTTCCGAAGAGGTCTTGGACACTTCCCTGTTAACACAAAAGATAAATGTGATGAACAAAACACATCAATGTATACTTTTTGTGTGTGTGTGTGCTTCCCCTCGCAGCCACAAATCACATTAGTGACAACTGAATACTTTTTGTAAACAGCATATGTTTACGCTCAAGCGTAACGTACATGAGTAGTAACCGACATCAGCGTTGACCGTAAGTTTCCCGATATCGAAGGTCTCAATGACGTTTTTGTCCCATTTCATTCTGTATTCAATGTCGTGGAGAACGTCGTACATGGTCTCAGCTGATACGTTCTTACACACCATCCGACACTGAGAAAGACAGACAGAGAGACAGTGTTCATTTTTAGGCCATACAGAACAAACACAGAGCTAACATAACTGAATCACAGACTAAACCAGATTTATGAGTTTTATTGCACTGATCCTGCAAAAAAACATTTAAGAGCTCTATCCAACGCGACCTACGAACTCGGAAAATCCATTAGATTTTAATGACACTGCATCCCATAAATTCACAGTTAAGTACTGTGCTGTTGTTGAGGAGAGCTGCAGAGTTTGTCCCTATTCATCCCATGTGAAACAAAAAACAAACCCTGGTGAAAACATCAAGGATGAGCACAAAACTCTCCATCCATACTTAATCTGATGTGCAAACAGAACAAATAAAATAAGAGGAGGTGTGTAAATACGAGTGTTGAGGGATCCTGCACACACTCAGTCTCAAAGACACACACACACACACACACACACACACACACACACACACAACTGGCAACTGACGTGTAAATGATTAGACATCAGATGGTCACGGAGTATCAGTGTCAGAGAGCAGAGTAAGAAGACAGTGTGTGTGTGTGTGTGTGTGTGTGTGTGTGTGTGTGTGTGTGTGCGTGCGTGCGTGTGTGCGTGCGTGCGTGCGTGCGTGCGTGCGTGTGTGTGTTTGTCTGCATGTGACGGAGAGAGAAAGAGATAATCGGGAGAGAATCGAGAGACAGGCCACTGACCACAAATGAGTCATTACTAGACCTGAGCTTTTTAAATGGAAAACAACAGAGTCAGTACAGGAGACAGACACACAGACACAGTCTGTCAGATGGTATGTGCGAATGAAGGGGAATACATTTAGATACATTATATGAATACATTTCAAAGAAAAATCTATGATGAATTATACATTGAACTTTTTAATATGGAACAAGTATGGTGCAGTGCATCACAGCTTATTAATGAAACCATAGGGATTCCTGCCTATGTCAGCTTTGAAGTGGATGGCACTGTACATACACTACACCCCGTGTGAAGAGAGGTGTGCAGCCCTTGGGTAAAAGCTGTTACTACAGTTACAATTACCAGGGAGATACTGGGAATTAGTCTGATAACAACAACACAAGAGGGGCAGAGCAATGGAGAAGAGACATAAAGAGACACCAAGAGCGAGTGAGAGGCCGAGAGAGAGTGAAAGAAAAACAGCAAGAGGAGTAAATGAGAAAGAAATGGACCGAGGGTGGTTGTCTTTCCCAGATGATTTTAACTCCCATTACAAATCAGTCCAGGAGGGTTAAAACTCAATTTTCCTTTTCCCTCGTTCCCTCGGGGCCTCATTTAAGAAAACGATCACCAACTTTACTTTACATTTGGCTGTAAAGCTCTCTTTGGTGTAACAGCACAAAATGTGCAGTTGCCATTTTAAAACTTGTTATCTGATGAGCTAAATGAGAGATGGATGTGCAAAATCCTTTACTAATCACAGACTAATAATTCTGTCACATAAATAAGTAATATAACATCGATAAAGTCATGTTGGCAGCTCTGTGAGGCTGTGTTTGGGTGCAGCAGTGCTAACATCAGTATGCTAACATGCTCTGATAACACTAACATGCTGCTGTTCAGCTGGTATAACGTACAGTTAGCATGTTAGCATGCTAATATCTGTCAGGGTGCTCTCATGCACTGTTTGCACATACCTAAGAAAAGTAACGCACCACAATTCCTATGTAACCATGATCCAGTAATTCCCATATAACCCACTTAATTGGGAAGGCTGCAATCATGTAACCAATCGGCTGATGGAAGCTAAAAAGGAAGTAGTAAAGAGAGCAAAACTTTGCATAAGGAGGCAGGCTGGTGGGTGGATGGGTCAAACAAACACAGGACTTTTCTTCCCAAGAAACTGGTGATTGTGTCCCATGTGAGACCAACTTTGACTTATTCTATGGAGCGTTTTATGTAACTTTATGTCAACTAGTCTACGTAATGTGACAACACCCAACCATGTCTCTCTTCCATAACCTTACCTATGTAACTTTATTTGTCCAACACCTAACCTATGCAAATTTACGTTAAGTACGTAACTTTGTTAAGTCTGCTGTATAACTTTACGTTAAGTAGTCTACATAACGTGACAATGCCCAACCATTTCTCTTTTCCTCAACCTAGCCTACATAACTTTACTTGCCTAAAAAAATAACTCATGTACCTTTACATTAAGCCCATAACTTTGTTTAGTTGGCTATGTAACTTTATGTTACGTAGTCTAAGTAACGTGACAAGACCCAACCATGTCTCTTTACCTAAACCTAATCTACGTAACTTTACTTGCGTAAAACCTAAAGTGCATACCTTTATATTAAGTACATAACCTCGTTAAGTCAGCTACATAACTTTACGTTAAGTAACCTACATAACGTGACAACGCCCAACCACGTTTTTTTCCTAAACCTATCCTACATAACGTTACTTGCCTAAAACTTAACCTATGTACCTTTACGTTAGGTATGTAACTTCGTTCAGTTGGCTATGTAAATTTAAGTAGTTACGTAGTCTACCTAACGTGACAATGCCCAACCATGTCTCTTCTCCTAAACCTAACCTAATGTAACTTTACTTGCCTATAACCTAACCTACATACCTTTATGTCAAGTCAGCTATGTAACTTTACATTAAGTATTCTACATAACGTGACAACGCCCAAATGTATCTCTTTTCCTAAACCTAACCTACATAACTCTACTTAAACCTAACTTATGTAACTTTACGTTTTTAACTACGATACGTGATAACACCATTCATAGGATGCTAATTCATTAGACCTCCTACCAACAGCTGTATGAAGATACGTTGGATTTGTCGATTAATTGTGGATCAAACACCCACAGATACACCAGAAGTCATCATTTCAGAAAATGTTTCCAGGTAAAGACCCAAAATTAGTGAAGTTAATTGTTCTGGGACCAGATATCATTATAATTCTCACATCCCATTTAGGCTTCCAACCCACTCGTTCAAGAAATTTTTATTTTAATCTAAATTCAAAATGGACAAGTAGGCTACAACAATATCACTGTGCACTGCATGTGAGGGCTACGCTCACTTGTTGCCTCTGTTCAGATCCATTTAATTTATATAGCCCTTAGACATGGCCACAATCTCAAAGGGGCTTCACAACCAGCCGCACTCTGGAACAAAAGAAATTGAAAGTGCTAAATTGAAATGACATCTCCCCAAACACAGACCCCTCACTAAGAACAAGGAAATAAAGATTGGGTGCAGAGAGCAGGTAAACACAGACTGATTGCTGACAACAAAATCACAAAGAACAAACAAAACAAGAATGTGAATGTCTAAATGTGGCGCAGGCATCACCTGGTCGGATCTCATCAATATTTTAATCAAGGGCATCATATAGGAAGTGAAAATATCCTTTTATCTGAGTGTTTCCATTTTATGTTTATTTCTTCTTGTACTCCATTTATCTGACAGCTAAAGCTAAAATGTGTGATCAACATATATACATTGTTATAGAGTTCACTGTTCAACAGTGTGCACTCTGTCCACTTTATTAGGCACACCTCTACAATCTAATGCAATCAAATGCAACTGTTCTGCCATAAAACCTGTTTTTATGATGCCTTTAATGTTCTGTTTTTTTTTACATCGTCATAAATGTGCCATTTTAATCAGATGTTTCTGACTGAGGACATAGTGAAAGGTGGTGTTGTGCTGGATTACATTATACTGAATGGTGTATATTACATCATAATTGAATTTAATTCTCTACATGATAGCGTCTACAAAATCTCACATGGCTTTACACGCCATGATTGTATAAAGCCATTTAAATGAGCTGAATCTTGACTGGCTATGACATGATAATAATACCTTAATATTGTAATTCAACACTCTGAAAGGGTATATTCTGCATAAAGAGTATTCATCAGTGTATTTTGCTGTTACCACTTTTTTACATTTTGACTGCAGGACTTTGTGGTATGACTATTTTTAACTAAATAAAGGACGTAAGTTAATTTTTCCAGCACTGCGAGTAAGAAACCAGACTATGAGGAGGCCAGGAGACAAACTCACTAACTGTTTAACTGCGTTTAGTGACTGCAGAGTCACATGATACTGCTCTGGCTAGACTAATGCAATGCCAGTCTATTAGACACAATGGTTAAAACTTTTACAATCATTCTGTTATTACCCAGAAATGATTTGGTGTGTGTCGGGAGAACGTGCGTGGGGTGCAGAATGAGGATACTGCTGCAGATTGACATTCCAGGGAAACAACAAAGCCTGTAACAGAATACATAATGATTCCTGTGGTGGTGTGTATGAAGGAGAATCTGGAGATGCTACATATATCCAGTTACAAGGACTATAATTCAATATATAGGGATATATTGCAAAACTGTAAGCAAAGTAGCATATTGCCTTTTTTAAACTAATTTTAGAAGCTAGCAGTGCGCCCTTCACGATCTGCCTCTTTCTTTGTGTTCTTTGTGTTTACGCTAGCAATATGTTTTTTTGTTGGAGTGGAAGAGTCAAACGGCTGCAGATACATTACAAACACTGCTATCTAGTGATCAGGGGTTTCAACACAAAATGAACCACTGCCACAAATCTTTGCATGTAAATTATTAATTTAAAAAATCAATACAGTGTTTCTGCTTATCAATACAATATCACAAAACATAATATCGCGATACTCAGGTGTATCGATATTTTCTTGGACCCCTTATTCCTGCTGACAGCAGTTAAGGAGACACTCTGCTTATTATGGAATGTGTTACGTCTACAAAAGGCGACCATAAGCGAAAAATTAACAGTACCAGTTTGGGCTATAGCGATAATCGCAATATTGCAATACTACGCTAATGAAAAGCTAACTGCTACAACCCCTATACTCATGTTCTTTCTTTCTTTCTTTCTTTCTTTCATGTGAGCACTGCATATTTACACACTGTTTTTCTGGTGGCAGAGAGTTCAAAAATATTTACCTTTGGGCAACAATGTCACTTTTTACCCAGCCGCCCAATCACAGTGGAGTAGGAGCGGGGCAAAATAGCCCACAAAGACCAACCATCATATCACTGAACAGCAACAATGGAGGAGAAACTAATACTAAAGCCGCATAGAACAGCGAGTCTGTTGTCTCCCCCGCCATGTCCTCTAGCCTTCCCTTCATCCAGAGCAGATACTCTACCTTGTGCCGACATTTTTACTTCCGTGGATATTCTGTATCGTAGCAACCAGATGCAAAACGCTCTAAATCTGTGTCATCATTGTTATTTAAAAAGCAACAATAAAGCCACACAATAAACCTTATTTACAAAGCATTAAAACCTGGCTGCGAGGTAATTTGCAAGACCAACAAAAATGGTGGTAATACTGCATATCAGCTGTTGAGCCATCCATACTCCCTGCAGGGGAAGTTCCTTCACCGCGACAGCCCTAGTGCCAGTATCAGTAAAGTCTCATATTTGATATCCGTGTGCGTTTGTGCATATGCAGACAGACTGGCGGAGGACTCGCAGGTCAGAAAACACCAGGGAGAATAATAGATGTATTGTTTCCAGAGGCAAAGTGAGACAGGAGTACAAGGAAGAAGGAAAACCAAATAAAAAAGGCAAAAGAAGAGAACTGTAGGGAGCAAGAGATGTCCAGTACAGAATGAAGACATACGGCCAGCTACGTACACGTGTGCGTAATTCTATTACACACTAATTCGGTGAAGTCAACAGATGAAGCAAGGAGACGGAGATACAGAGAGGCGGGTGAAAGAGAGTTCAGAGAGATAAAGTAGAGACAAAGGAAGACAAAAGGCAGACGAGTAGGTACACAAACAATGTGTGTGCGGCGTGGTTTGGTGAGTCTTTTCTTCATGCCTGGTCCGAGTCCACGCGGCGCCCACTGCCCACTCAGAACACCCACTGACCTCTGACCCCTGCACATCCAACCCACTCCACCCACTACTTATTCTCTCCTCTAGTCCCTGTCTCACTCACTCTTCTTCTCCTCTCTTCTTTTATTTGTTCGGTCCCTGTGACCCGTCAGCTCTCATCATTTGCTCCTCTGGGTGCTGATACATGATTGCAGGAGACAATTTTGAACAAAAAAAAATGGAGGAGTGTGTGGGTGATTCAGAGCTGGGCTTCCCTGTGTGTCAGCAGGGGAGATCGAAACCCAGGAGTCTCCAGTACATGTGTGTGTGAGCGTGTGTGTGTGTGTGTGTGTGTGTGTGTGTGTGTGTGTGTGTGTGTGTGTGTGTGTGTGGGCATAGCAGAGAGGCGGTCTGACAGATTGTCAACTTATTAAGAGTAAACACAAACCACCTACACACTAACACACACCCACGCGTTGTGTGTTGTATGTGGAGTCATGTGCTAACAACTGATACGATGATGACGATGATGATGGTTACAGCTGTGATTACACTGTGATACCAAAGTTATTATTGATGAATATGGCAGTAGCAATGATGATGACGATAATGGGGCTGATGATAATTAGGCTGCTAATGATAATGATGATTGCCAGTCTGCTCTCTTTCTCAATCTCTGATCTGGATACATCACTTTTTCTTTATGCTATTAATACTACGGAGCGGAGAGGGAAACAGGAAGACACTCAACACACACATTAATCGTTTGACATGCATCAGCAAAGATCCATGCTTTATTTCGTCTATAAATAGAAAAGTTGTATCTGTGGCATCGCTGAAAGCCCCTACCCTCACTCACACTGCACACACCTATGAGCGTGATCCATACACACCACCTTACCTTCTTGTTTTTGTTTGCTTTTTATATACTATTGAATGCAATTTTTTATCCATGTTTATTGTGTATGTAAATTTTTTGGTGGACCCCAGGAAGAGTAGCTGCAGCTCTGCTGCAGCAAATGGGGATCCTAATAAATAAACAAATAAACCTACTGTATTTACACACAGCTACACTAAAACGTAAAGTGTGTAGGATTAGGGAAACATATTGGCACATTTGGAATATGGTATAATGAGTATGTTTTCTTTAGTGTATAATCACCTGACAATAAGAATTGTGTTTTTGTCATCCGTTTGTCCAGCCGTTTCTATCTACATAGGGAGTGTTTCCTCGTCTAAACAGTTCACTATGTTGCACTGTCATGTTTCTACAGTAGCCCAGAACAGTCAAACCAAACACTTGCCCCTGCATCAGGCGCCGTGGTTAGCAGCCCCTCTGCGACAAACCAGACATCATTGGAAAAACACTGATTTTAACATATAACTACTTTATTTAGTGTTTTTACCAGGTTAAATCACCGGGTCCATTTGATCAGTAGAGGAAGAGACCTCTGCGGATAATTCGGCTCCAAGTAAATGCCTTCTGAATGACTGGATCTTAAGTTATTATTAGCAGGCGCTGGGTCAGCGCTAGTCTGCAATGAACCAAACAGCATTGGCGAAACATTAGTTTGTAACGTACTCCTTCAGTGTTTTTAGCAGTTTAAAATACTGGGTTGGTTTGTTTTGGAGAGGAAAGACCTCTACAGATAATTCGGCACCCGATAAAAACCTCCTACACAATGAACACTTAAGTAATCCTAACCAGGAGTTCATGCTGGCCACATGGGAGAAGTTTCAGCTGGTTGCAATCTGCAGTCCTCACCACTAGATGCCACTAAATCCTACACACTGCTCCTTTAATGTCATCATTTTGTGAAGAGGAATAAATACGCATGTGCCATGTCGGAGTTTGAAATGAGTGGCAGATTGACTGTGTGAGAGTGAAAGAATACGTGAGATGGAGAATGATATACCATGCAAAGTAAAGCTCCTGTGACTGTCATATTTACATAAAGATAACATGCCGGGTATAGATAGAAGCCCCACTCAAACTATACGTGTGTGAGTCTGTGTGCACTTTCTACTTCCCTCTGTTTGCAGAGCTGTCCTGAGGAAACACACCTGTCCATACTCTGTGCACACACACACACATCCCTGTACTTCTGTCTTTGTAAGGACCCTTGGTGACATAATGCATTCCCTCGTCCCTTACCCTGACCTTAACCATCACAACTAAATGCCTAATCCTTACCCTACCCTATACCTAATTCTAACCTTAACCTTAAAACCAAGTCCTAACGCTCATACAGTCCTTTAAAGAAGTGAATACTGACCAAAATGACCTCACTCTGTTGATTAAAAGCGTGTTTATCTCCTCACTATGTAACAAGTACAAAATACACACACTCTTTATTCACAGCTGATTCTGCCATGAAACACCTTCTGCACACACAGGACATACCCTGAGGAGTCACACAGGCAAATGAGGCCAATTCACACAGTCCTGATTGGCCCGTTCACTGCACACCAACAGACACACATAGGCCCTGCCTCACAGGTACAAAGATACAGTAGATTGAGGGGGGGGCTGGGAAACCCCTCTCCCCTGCACACCCCTTTGTACACAGACACACACCCATGCATGCACGCACACACAACTTTATTCAAAGTAAACACCTGGTTGCTTGCTTACACCCGGATGTACCAGCAGGAAAGCGCATACACACATTTACACAGAGGAAAGTGTATTTAACTTCTATCTCTACACAATGCAAGTATCCCAGTGTCAATTACAGTAATCAGATTTTTATGTCAGGTCTTATCAGAAAGTACTGTAAAGGCTAGCAACACGGAAGCAACCTCCCAAAAAAGGTCAGCTGTGAAGCAAAATCTGTCTTAAAGTGAAAGTGACAACACTGCGAGAGATTTTGAGCCAGTTAAGCACTAAACTGCCAGTCGGTCAGGTTTGAGGTGAAGTGGAGGCTGTAGTGTGCACTGGCAAAGTGAAGTGCAAGTAAAACAGGGATACAATAATATGTAATTTTAATTAAACAGATTCCAGGGGGAAATTGTTCTCTATTGCTGCTGGATTTAATGGCTAGATGTGGAACAAATCACAATGTCCACACTGTTTGGACAAAAGGTTTCACCAGTTATTCAAGCACTTATACAAGATTGAGAATATACATATGCATGTACTTTAAGTATTTATACATTTTATACATTAAGAGGCCACTTCAGCCAGTCAAGAGTGAGACAGATCACCTGAACAGACAAACTAAATCACTATTTAATTGTGTTCTTTACAATGTAATTAAAAAAGGAGCTGAAAATTGTATTAAAATGTCAAGTTTTAACTTAAAATGCATGCAAACTAGTTTACTTATCTATTCCTAATCTGTTTTTGCCACAAATTTGCCGAGTATTTTGTTTCCTCTGAGTCTCTGCCCCGGAACACAAAAGCCTTATTAATGACTGTGGTCAAATACAATGTGTTAGGTGGTGCGCAGCGTGGCTTAAAGTGACACCCGCTGTCCTGATGACGCCTCCACATCAACTCCCAAGACAAACATTCACATTTGAGGCAAACTGCCACGACTGCTGTTTGACTAGATAATAAAGTTTGCACATCGAGAACTTTCACATGCCCGTCACTTTATTACCTCACCTCAACAATGATCAGGATATACTGCATTTTTTTTTCCACCTGCTGCACCCTGTGTTACTGTATTAATGCTAAACTGTGCACCAGTGCAGTTCGAGGCCTGGTTAATCATTTAGTTAACAAATAGCCATAACATGTTATTGAGGTAATGTATTTAACCTGCAAATTATATTATTGAACCCAAAGATATTCTAGTTAGAGTGACATGACACAGCAAATCCTCAAATTTCAGAAGCTGTACCCTCTGAATACAGTCAGCTCTATTGTCTATGATACCGTTTCAGCTTTTGTTAACTTCCCTGTGCTGCGTTAACTGACACACTGCATGCAAAACAAACGTCAGAGAACTCAAAAGTAAGCTGCCACATCACGCTCAATATTCCTTTTGGGTAGAGACGTGAAAACTGTGTCACTGGCAGAGGTTAAGGGTGCCCCCGGAGAATTAAACCTGCCCTGTGAGGCTCTCACTTCTCTACAGCACCAGGGATTTCTCATAGTGTGCATGAGGCATAAATTCACAACCCAACCACTATTCACACTTATAAATAGATGAATCTAACACAAGATGTGTTCACTAAACAAACAGTGATACAAAATAAGTCATAGTGGCACTTTTAGCAGCACATTGGGACTATTTATGAACCCCATTTGTTTATGCGCTTATACAGTATGCTGTGTCATCTAAATACATGTGAAATGCAATACACTGTTAGTAGGTTGCCTCTGCAACTACCATGCAGGAAAAAGGCAGTTAAAGCAAGTCAGCAGTTTGAATCATATGGGAGTTGAGAAACAAAAGCACTTCCCTGCCAATTGGATAACACAGGACTGGACAACAGTGTTTCCTTTTCCCTCCCCATAAAAAGTGCAGATTTGATTTATACTTTGTTTAATTTTAACATATTCAATGAGGCATGCACTGTTTCCTGATTCTCACCTGGATGTAGTCTCACCTTAATTTTGTGGATAGACTTCCCTTCCTCCAGAGCCTGCGTCCACACCGTGATGCCCCCCTTGTTGTGGCTCTCATTCCAGCCTTCCTCGCACAGACACTCCGCCTTGAAGCTGGCGAACGCTTGGTCGTCCGGGATGGTCACAGTCTGCCCAGACATGGCTTGTTACCGGAGAGAGGGGGAGCTGGGAGAAGAGAGAGGAGGAGGAGGATGAGGAGGGGGTCTGAGAGACTCCTGTCGGGCCCGGAGGACACACGGTGAGGCGGGGAAATAAAGGGAAGCAGAGAGCCAGCCACTCTTGTCCTCCTCTTGTGTGAGAATAACTTGTCTAATTCAATTTCCTCCTTGCAAGAAGCTTTTGTAGGCTGCACCGCGTCTTGTGATGATCACTGTGCGCGCGTGTGCGTGCGTGTGTGTGTGTGTGTGTGTGTGTGTGTGTGTGTGTGTGTGTGTGTGCGCGTTCAGGGGAGGTACAACAACCGCAATCCAACCCGCACAAACTAATCAAACAGAGGTGTTTTTACGCGCAGGTGAGAGCGCACGGAAATAAGGCAAACAAGTGTCAGAAAATGCGATGCACCGATCAAATGTGGCTCTCAGCTGATGACGGTGGTTGAATAAGTTTCAGTCCGGTTCAGCAGTCCTCACAAACAGCCGCTCTTCAAACAAACCATATGTTTCTGTTTCCGCTCGTCTCTCTCCGTTTCTCTCTGTTTCTCTGAGTCTCCTTCCTTGTCTGTCCTCCCCTCTTTGTGTCCTTCTCTGTCCCTCTGTCAATTGTAGTCTTCCGTGAGCTTATTATCATTTGCAGTAGCTCTCCATCGCCGCGTCGCTGCTGTGGCAGGTGGTGGAGGAGTCTGCGGTGAGAAATAAGAGGAAGAGGTGCAGGTGGAGGAGGGAGGGGATGGGGGAGAGGAGGAGGAGGAGAGATCAGGCTGAACAGGCAGGCAGCGCAGGGACGGCTACAATGGAAACGCCTCCCTGTGCTGCCTTCAGGTGCTCCTCGTAAAGCACTCAGCTCTGCGTTAAAGACATTTTATTCTTTTAGTTTCATTTGTTAGGTGAATGCTTGCAATAAAAAGTTCTGTCTATGCTTATATTTAAATCTATTTGATGCAGTTTATTTTAACATTTTAAATATTTAAAAGACACAAGAGCTGAAATATACCGAAAACAGCTTGCTACACCAGAAATCCATCAAATGCTACATCTGGTTTAACTTGTATCTGCTGGTCAAAACTATTGCTTGTACTGCTCTTTAATAGTTTCACAGAGCAATTAAAAGTACTTCACAATGTTAGTGGGACTTGCTTGACACACTTTATGAATACACTTTACAGGAAGTCTACATAAATTAGTTTTTAAACACTAAAAGCTTATCCTCCAGCGTCACCTGAGACCCTGTGTCCTCATACAGAACAAGGACATTACATTTGGGGTTTACTGCACCGTATACTTCATTCTGCTTAACGTAGGCCTGTTGTCTGCATTTGTGGTCCCTTTTTTGTGCTATCTAGTGGTAGCAAGACCACAGTACACTAATCCATGTAAAAACAAGATGGCAGCCATCTATGCAGAGTCTGCAGCCGACCCCGACACAAAAGTGGACAAAGTACAAAACCTGATCACATTTGATGGTTCAGACTTGTTTATTTATGATTAATAGCATTTATAGGTTAATGGTAACAAGCTAAGGTGCTGTTAATTAAAAACTATGCATTTTAAGATTTTGGTAATTTACCATCAGTTTGTTGAGGGACATTAGGACTTTATTATCATCTGGTTTGAGGACTTTGTCATCTCATTTGAGGACATCAGGACTTTATTATCGTTGACAAAGTTTAGTTTTTTATACTTATCAGATCCTATTAATCTTAAACAGCTAGGAGAAATTAAAAATGCATACCAAACAACAGCTCAGTGCTCAGGAGGCTATGGAGCAATATTTCAGCTTCAACTCTTAAACCAAGTAACATCAGTTAGAGAGAGATGGTAACATTAGAATATCCTGTGATAGACCGTTATTCACATTTTTGCATTGGTACACACCAATGAGTCTATGGTGCACGCCAAGGAGGCTACAGCTGTTGATTTATTTTATGTTCTCCTGAATTTATGTGAAACCACAGATGTTTTTGACAACATGTACACCAGTGTGTGTTTTTATGTTGTTGTTTTTCTGGACTATATCCTATCATATCATAACATTTTGTGAACTTAGCCATTACTCTAAGTTTGCTAAGTCTATTTTGTTCTGGGGAACATTACACCAACAACAATGACACAGTGGTGTATGAAACCCATCAAATTAATGTTATACAACTGCTGGTTGTATACTGTATTCTAATCTTATAGAGCTGAAAGAAGGATTAAACTAACCAGCTGAAGGTGTCGCACAGATTTGTATTGAAAGTTCAGCATCAGGCTCACATTTGGAACATTTTTGAGTGTCAAAAAATTACCTGTTACACCAGAAACTGCAGGTCAGCCGTTGAGGGAGATAAGGCCAACGTTTTCTCTCGTTGGGTAGTGTGAACTGCCAAGTAGATTGAACAATACATGGACATTTTAACTCTATTGTCAAGCATCCCTCTATAAATTGTTCTATAACAAGAAGCTGCATCTTTTTCAGAAATTCAAACATGCAGGGGACTCTGTATGGTTACTTTTCTGTTTATAGTTTTCATTTCCCCCACTGTCTTTGAACGCACCCAGCGCTATCACACCATACACGCGCACCTTTTTGTAAACTTGTCAGTTCACAGAGCAGCGGGGGCGCGCCTGGCTCCTGTTGGCTGACGTGGAAAGTATCTAACCTGTCTTTCTGCCATGCCTCCTCATGGCTGGAGTCGTCAGTTAAACAAGATGTAAACTCACATGTTGAGAACAATACACGTTTACATTCATACATTGCAATATGTTTGTAAGTGCCATTGTTTATCTGTCATGTTCCCTCACTCTGCTTGCATGTGCCCATCTATTTTTCACTCAGTCTGTCGTGTCATTTTCTGTTCCATCATTCTCCCTCCTTTCATCTCGGAGTGTGTAAACCCATTATTGGCCTCCTTCATTCAGTTTAATCCGTGGGTGTTCTCACGACATCATGAAGCCCAAATTATGCACATTCTTAGAATCACACATGTATCTTTGTGTAAAGATGCAAATCAAGGATAGGTCATGTACGTTTTTTAATGTGCTGTAATGTTTCATTTTGGTGATTGACAGGTATTGTAGTGTAGCCAAAGTGCTGCACACACATCACAGAGTAACTTTGTCATCTGGGTGTGATCACTTTCTGCTAATATGAACTTTACTATCTTGCTTTGTACAGCAGCAATACAGCTTTTTCACTGCTGACTGATATTTCTTGTGAATAAACAGGGTGAATTAAAACCTGTTCCAAGTTTTCCATTGCTAACTTAAAGGTTCACTGGCACTTTTCTTTAGTGTATAATCACCTGAAAAGAAGAATTGCTGTGTTATGGTTACCTTAGAATGAGCCGTTTATATCTACACATATAGGTAGTGGGGCCTCGTCTATAGTATCCATGTCATACCACTATGTTTCCACAGTAGCCCAGGACGGACAAACCAAACAGTGGCTCTAAATAGGGCCATTCGTGCTTATGCATTGGGCACAAGTTGGCGATACCTCTGCAACGAGATGAACAGCAGCAGAAATCACTGATTTGTTACATAAACTGCTTTATTTAGTGTTTCTAAGGTTTTTAATCACCTCTGTTTGTTTTGGAGAGGAAGAGACCTTAATGGATGATTTTTCTCCAGATAGAAACCTCCTGAATATTAAACACAAAAGGAATTCAAACCGAGAGAAGTTTCAGCTGGTTGCAATCTGCAACCCTCACTGCTAGATGGCACTAAATCCCCCTAAATCTTACACACTGCTCCTTTAAAGGGAATTGTGTTCAACTTGTTGCAAACAGGTTGCTAGCCCAGCACCTGCTAATGTGTAAGATCCAGCGGCCATATTCACAGACATTCTCAGAGAAATCCTAACTTAGCATAACAGTTTTTAGTAAGGAGTCCTTGCCTAGGAGTGATTTAGGAAAGGTCTCAGAGCATCTCTGAGCAAGGAAGGGACAGAAATTTTACCTTAGTGAGGAGGTGTGGTTGATCCCGTAGCTAGATATGATGCATTCTTTTGACAGATGTGATTGGTTGTCAGAGTCATGCCCCTTTGTGAGCCTGCAAGGTGTGGACACCCAGTGGAAATGAAATGAACTGCGTCACTATATGAAAAGAGTTGAAAGAGTTGTCACTGTTAGTGTGATCACTCTGCTGATGGAAGGTTTAGAGCAGTGGTTCTCAAATGGTATGTCGCAGCACATTGGTGTGTCATGATGCCAATCTAAGTGTGCCATGGAATTTTGTGATAACTACACATTATTACTGCAATACTCAACTGGGCCTGTACAAAAAGTTATAAATGAATTTATAATTGACTGTATCAGTATGTTGTGCACACCCATTTCCTAATAAAGAGGCAAACTTCAGCTAAAAAAAAATAATTAATTAAAAAAAAAAAAAAAAAAAAAAAACCTTTACATTTACAGGGAACCTATTTGTCACCGTTCATGTGTGGATATTATAAGTGTGTGACACATCAAAAGCCCTGATTGGCAGCCAGTGTGAGGGATGATAACATTTAAAAGGAGAAATCCATGAGTGGGACAATGGATCACTTTATTGTACAGAACAAATTACAACAAAGCAGCAGTGTAGACACCTACCAGTGAAAGAAAAGAAAAAGAAAACTGTCAAACTGTCAAGTGGACAGTATCGACCACAAATATTATCCCTGCATGATCTAATCTATGGCATTTCATTTACTCACTGTCATCCAGTGTTTGGAGAATATCTCTGCAACCTCTTTGTCTTTCCATAATTTTCTCCTCTGTTTAAGAAACACTTAAGCCTCTTAAAAGTCTTCCTCTCTACTCCTAACAGTTTTTCACCTTACGAGCTCTCTTTAGGGCTCAAATACTTTTTGAATAACTTATGTCTTTACAAGGACCTAGTCTTAATTTTAAGAAGAAATTCTAAGAAAAGTCACAATTTTAAGAATTTTCTTAGAATTGCGTCACCAGGAAAAACTCTGTGTACTAGGAGCTTTGTAAATACGGCCCCAGATATTCAGGAGGTTTTTACCTTGAGCCGAATTTTCCTCCGAGGTCTCCTTGTCTGTTAAACAAATGTACCAAGTGATTCAAACCAGAAAAAAATGCAGAATAGAGCAGTTTTACATTTTAAAAAATGGGTTTTTCTGGCACTGCTTTTCGCGGAGAGGCTGCTAATTATGGTGGCTGACACAAATATGAGAAAATAGAGCCAGAGTTTGGTTTGTCCATTCTGGGCTACTGTAGAAACAATCTCTGTAGACGAGGACCTGCTCCCTATGTAGAGAGCTCATTCTAAGGCAGTGAAAACACAACTATTCATATTTTCAGATTATACACTTAAGAAAACATAGTTATTATATTATATTCTATTTCTGCCAATGTGTCCCCCTAAATCCTACACACTGGACCTTTCAGTTAAAAAGACCTTTCGGACTTGTTAAACACAGTGTTAATCAGTTACATAATTTCTGCATCACATTGCAGCTCTTTCTAGAACAGAGCCATGTTTAATGCTTCTAGTTCCACATGTGATTTTAAAAGGGTCATTGAATCTGATTAATGTGGAAACAATACAGAAATAAGAGCCCTCTGATGATTCAGGTCAGTAAGATTTACTCAGAGAGCAAAACAATGCCTGAAGTGCAAGATGGACAGATTCATCACAGGGAAGAAAAGAGTAACTGTCAGCAAAGCTGTCAGTCCAATACAGAATATGAGGAGAAAGCCTGTGTTGCTTTCAAGTGAGCTATCAATACAGCAAGATATATCTGTGTTTTGTTGTGTCATTATTTCAATACAACTGGAGTTGGCTGCTTTTGTGACTAGTTTATCCAGTTTATTCACAGGTTGATGAAAAAGGCACTCAGGGAGACTAGACTTGAGCCATCGTTGACAAAATTAGTTTCACCTGCATTTGCCAACCCAGTCTGGTCCCTGCAGCTGTGCAGCTGACCGTCTCTAGGCACACATCTCAGCCATCACATTGCCTCATTGTTACTGAGATACAATGATAGTGAGTTTGAAAAATGCTTTAGAAACATATTGACATCTTGTTGTGGGTAACTTTGGCTGTATTTGTTGGAGCGAATAGATGAATTATCAGGTGTCTACAAAAGCAAACCCACACTGACATTTAGAGAGGATTGCTGGTAAAGGTGCCAGTGGATTTATGATGGTAGAGCATGGTGCCCTCTATGATTCATGTGAGCCAGTAAGCTCATTGCCAGCACACAACACACCCATCTAATAAATCGCAGCCTACTCCTGTATATGTCAGATTAGGTTGGCTCGGGTTGTATTTTAGTCACAAGAATATTGCATTTTCAACAACATTATGTTACTGTTTTTCCTGGAATACACAGTTTCTTTAGTGGTAACCTCATCATATGCACGTAGTCGGTGTGGATGGAAATGTCAGCCATTAGATTTCTGAACAAACTGTCCCTCACTTACTCATGTACAATTGCTTTAAAACATTGAACTATACCTGTCTGCATTGATATCTGCTGCAGCACCGCACTTCATCAAGAACATTTACTGAAGGCAGCAACATGTTCTCAAAATGTGGTTTCATTGTGATTATAAAGACTATAAGTCCTTTTATTATTAGGAAAATCAAGCTAGGTTTGTTGTGCAGGAAGTAATGAATGAATGCAATGTTTCCTCTCAGGTTTGAGCTGCTTCTGTAGGCGCATGTGTGTGTGTGTGTGTGTGTGTGCAACTTTTGTTTGTCCTAATACTAGAAGCATTTAATTTCAAGTCCATCAGGTTTTCAGCAGTGATTAATCTTTTTATTCTCTGTTCTCTTTTGTAGTCACAATTACACAGATCAGGTACAAACAAAAACCCACATGCTCAGATAAGTGTGTTCACAGTGGGGAGAAGGTGCATCAGCACCGTCTCATACAGTAAATGCTATTGTCACAAGCATTAATCATCTTTTATTTCACTCAACATACATGAACAGACCTCAACAAAAGTGAATAAATGAGGACATTGAGAAAGACAGACAGACCAATGATAAGGGATCAAGTCACACCAGAGACAGGAAAAGTAGAATAGATTTAAAAAATGATTAGAAAGTTTTGTATTGTTGTCAAAGTGCAGTATTTCTGATGGGACTGAGCCTTCACATTACATTTCACCAACTTGTGTCCCACTGATTAAATGAATCCATAATTAACATGGGATTATACTGTCACAGTGTCTACACATATACATTTTAAGCCATATTTATCAGTGGTTTGAACTCTACTCTCTATCTCAGTCTAGACTTCTGTCACCAATTTCCTGATTAAATAACTGAATTGAATTTATCCAGCCATTCTTAAAATTGTGTCGGAAACTGAAGACCTTGGATGAAGATGATGACATTTGCCTGCAACGCCCTGTGTACTACACAACAGCACTGTACTTTGACGCCATCTGGCGGCCATGATCAGCTATCAGAGGACATGTACAGTGACAAAACAACCGCTGGTGTCATCAAATGTATGTTATTGTCAGTGCTCTGTTATTCTCAGGTCCTATCCTATAGGCTACAGTATACAGTATGTATTGGAAAGCACCAGAAATCCCAAACAGCTCCTGTGCGATACAGTAAATGATGCTCGCGCTGTTAAAACTAAAGGTCAACTGTGACGTCATCTCTTATTTTGGGAAACAGCTGTTTTATTCTGTAGACTGATGACATGTAGGACAGATATCCTGTAAATTAAATGGGTATTTTAGACAAATAAATCCAGAAGTGACAGTTGGTGACATCGCGCATGCGCAAAACAGGATCAGCTGCAAGTTTAACCTGTTTTAAAATTAGTCGTATTATATGTGCCTCACGGTAGTTTAATTGATTAAAGCGAACACGGAAGTATGTACAAGATACTTATCTTGCCTCGTCATAAGCATCTGATACAGAAGTTTCTAGTGAAACACCATTTCCCAGGATGCACCGCGCCTTCTGGTGACATCCACGCTACGATGAGGTGAAGCGGTTGTTTTCGTCTCGGTGGTTGTAAGTAGCTGCCTTGAAATTGAGGTGTAACGGCCCTTATTACCGGAGTTAAACGCGGTGTCCCCGGCCTGTAGGGTTTCCGTTTCCTTCTGGGATTACTGCCAGACTGAAGCTGTTACCCCCCGTTTCGTTTTCGGTGAGTTTATCGCCATGTTATCATCTATTCCCACCAGGCTTATTGCGCGAAGGTCGCGCAGCCTGTCACCGTGCAGCCGCGTGCTCCAGACCAGCGCAGGCGGCGCCGCGTGCCAGAGCATCCGCGAGACACCGGTAGAGATCAACCGCAACCCCATCGTGTCCACATCCCGGGTCTCCAGGAGGGGGATTTTGGCGGAGGAGACCGCTGGTACCAGTGTGAACCCGTCGGTGCAGTTCCACCACCTCGCCCCTAGATGGCTGTCCAGCCTGGAGAACCGCCGCAGCTCCTGGGCTGCTCTGGCCAGCAGGGGGCGCAACAACAACCAGTACTGGGAGGAGAGCGGGCAGAGCGGCGGGGGTGAGGGCCGGGGGACAGGTGGACGAGCCAGCCGGGCAGGAGTGGCCTCTGCCGGGGTGCTGTCTGCTGCAGCCGTAGCCTTCTGCCTGAAGAAAGACTCTGATAACAAAGGTAGAATTTATCAGCTTTTACTGTGTTGTCTGTCTTAATATAACTGTTTTATACATTAGTCACTTTGTATGGGGAACATTGTAAATTTATAGTAGTCTTTTTGAGTTATCAAACTCATCACTTATTTCATTCATCCTGCCACATTTATACAGATTTTGCATTTTACAGACAAAGTTAGAAAAATAAAATAAATACACAAATATTAACATAAAATGATGGGTAAAAAGTAGGAAAATTAGGGGAGGAAGAAAAGAAACCAGAGGACAGAAGCAAAAAAAGGAGGGGGGGGATCCTTCTGTACTCTTTAAGGTCTAATTTACTTTTGCACATTTTCACAAAGTGCATGCAAGAATCACTGTAGTCAGTTATTAAATATTGATGAATTGGATTTGGTTTGAAAAACAGAAGGGGAGAGCGGGGTTGGTTGGGACATTTTTGTATCAATATGAAATAACCTTCCATTTCTAACAAGCTACTTCAAGAATACTAAAAATACTGTGCGTTACAATACCCATACTACCAAACTATATAGCAGTGTTTCTCAAATGGTGTGCCATGATGGCAGTCCAGGTGTGCTGCGGGATTTTACGATAACCACACATTGGTATTGTTATATTTGACTTGGCCTATACAAAAAGTTATGAATGAATTTTTAATTGTATCTGTATGCTGTGTGCACCCACTTCCTAATAAAGAGTAAAACTCTACCTAGAAACTGTAATTTAATTTTAAAAAATGTTCACAGGGAACCTGTTTGTCGCCATTAGCACGTGAGAATTATAAGTGTCTGACACATCAAAGGCCCTGATTGGCAGCCAGTGTGAGGGATGATAACATTTAAAAAGAGAAAGCCATGAGTGGAACGAAAGATCACTTTATTGTAAGGAGCAAATTACAACAAAGCACCAGCGAAGACGACCTATAACCAAAAGACAAGAGAAAAAACTGTCAGTAGACAGATTCCTGAAAGCTACCTGTCTTATTGTTTCTTATTTTTATTGTCCTATGTCGTGATACCACACGTTATAGAAGCTGTTACGCACTGATATAAATACAGGTGTGCCTTGACGTTTTGGCCTGCACTTTAATGTGGCTTGGGCAAAAAAAGTTTGAAAATCACTGCTATATAGTATGCCAGAAGAAGATTCAGTATGTCTCAATACATAGTATGTCAAATCCGGTATGCCAAAAATAACAGGATGTTCCACATCCGGTCAGACTCTGCAGTATGCGGGCCAGCAAACTTTTCTGGCTATTCTGATCCACAGTCAAGATTAATCACATCAGCTGAGCTTCAGACAGGTGACAGCTTGACAGCTCGTTGAAATCTGTCAGAAGTCGCAGTGACAAATGACAGAGCATTCAAGTAACTGATGATCAGTCGAACATTAGGATTATTGTTTAATTGAAGAAAATAAACATAAATATAACCAACAACAAAAGGACATAAGTATTAAATAAGACTGACAAAGAAATGCAAAGCCTGTGTGTATTTACTATTGTGAATGAATGTCAGAATCTACAATGTATTCAGTTATTACTAATTGCAAAATAACAACACCAGAGCTCTCTGGGTTGATGTCCATCTCTGGTGAGCTTGGTGAACGTCGTTTTGTTTTATTTCCAAGGTATTGGATATACAAGCAAGAAAGTCAAAGTTCAGGGGGTAATTTTATGAAAATGTAGTATGTCCCGATTGTGTGCATACTGCGTTCTTTTCAAGGACAGGTGTAGTACCTACTCAAAGAAAAGGAAAAAGTATGCAATTCAAAACACACCCATACTTTAATTCCTGAACTAATGCAGTTGTCTTCTTACAATGTATCAAGTTTTTAAAGTGTTAACCCAAATGTTAAAGGAACAATACTGAAAAATGGATTTTCCCAAAATTTTGCCTCCTTGGGACAGTTGCGGAATTGGGTTGGGTCAGTTGGGACTCCTTCTTCTAGGCTAAAAAAATATATCATTTAAATTGAAAAAAAGGGATTTAACTTTTTATTTACAATGTCACTTGTTCACACGTTTCTTTTAGAAAAAGAAAATAATGTGAAATTATTATAATTTCATACATTACTGAGATATGAAATTTGGCTGTTTTCTGAATCTTTGTTTCAGTGGCACCTGAGCTCGATGTGGTTATTAGGCTACATGTAGCACATTAATTTATATAGGCTATTGAGTTGATTGTATTTTGCAGAAAAGAAATGTCAACAACAACTTGAGATTTTAAAAAAGTTAAACAAAATTGAAATAGTTGAAATCTGTACACTCGGGCTGAAATGTAGGCCTGTGTGAAGTTCATGCAGTAGACATTCACTCAGTGACTTCACAGTGGGTCTTATTCAATTAGGAAAAGCCTTTGTCTTGTTTTTGTCTCATTGTTAATTTGTAACAAGGTGTATGACAGAGGTATTGTTGCTTTATAACTTTCCGAAAAGGCACTGTCCCACCTGTTCCCTTGTCCCAACCAGCCCTGCTCTCCTTTATTGGCACATCCTTAATGCTCTCATGTTTGCTCAAGTTCTCTTTATTATTCTTGTTTAATGTTTTCTTTTCTGTTTTTGCAATGTCAAGGTGATGCTCTTCTGGAGGCAGCAAGAACCAATAACTCTCAAGATGTGGCCAGGTAACACACACATACACACACACACACACACACACACACTGAAGATCACAGAAAATTATAGTTAAGTGCATACTGTTCACTGCATATTTCAGACACCCTGCATATGCACACCCTAGCCCCACAACATGGAGACACGTCCTTGGCTCTCTTTATTGGGAACCACATGATTCAAGAGGTGTTGCAACAGTGTTCTAGATGCTAAATCAAATATATGACATGTGTATTTTTACATTTTGATAGTTCAGTCATCATGCCAGAGAACAGCAAATACTACCTTTAAGTTGTCATGATGGCGGTGGACTGTATGAGAATGAAAATGCTACTGAACCTGTAATTACGCTTTTGACAAAAACTTAATTTCTGCACACTTCTATCAGACATGATTAACATTCATTGATGGAGTTTTTCTGAAACTGATGGCTGAAGTTGAGCCATATGATTCACACTGTTCGTGCTTAAGAGGAGAGGAGAAACTACCAGAGAGGCTTTGTTCTCATTAGATCAGAATTATAAAGATACAACATTTCCTATGATCTGTTTTTTTCTTAAGTTAAACTTAAATGGGAATCAGCAGAGGTTTGTGATATTTATATAACATCTAACACTAATGTCATATGACTTAGATGTTGTAGGATTATGAACATGATTATTGTAATGTGTAGATTCTACAATTTTCAGTGGCTGAGCTAAATAAAATTACTCATATGGCCATCATATTTGCATGAACTAATGATGTTTTATCCCCTGCAAGTAATTTTTACATTGTTGTATTGTTTGTTATAATTAATTTGGCCTGTCTCAGCCTGGACTACATTTACCTCCATTTACTTGCTAAAGAAACAACAAGTGATCCTTGCACGATAATGTCACTGTCAACATGTAATAGGCTCTGGTTAGAAAGTAGAAAGTGTTGCTTTTTTTCCTTGAAGAGCTTTAGACTTTCCCCCACTCTGCTCTTGTAAATTATCCATCATCTTTTGCTCTTAAGTGTTATTCATATCCTTGTACAAACCACATATCATCTGCTGAAGGCAGTTTAGTACAGCTGGCATCATCTGCAGGTATAAAAACACAGCTGTATCACTTGTAGTCCCACCAATAACCACCAGGTGGAAGAAGAGGACCATCTGTGTGTGTAATGTGTGTTTGCAGGATGGATGTCACGCTCAGAGGTCTAGTATTCCAACAGTGTGCCTTGATTTGTTTTTCTCCCTCTGATTTGAAGTTTGTTTTAAAGATTTTGTTCTCACACTTTGCAGTACCTTTATTTATCTACTGTACCTTACAAATTCAAATGCCCACTTACTCTGAGTCTCTTCCATTTCCCTTCACACTCGGAGACAGTCAACCAGAGCCACCCAAAACAGAGCATGTGAGGTCTTGTAGTACTTCTTGGTCCCATCTGTTCTGCTGATAATATTGTATTACAAATCTTAAATAACCATAAAAATAGACAGAATTGAGCCACTGTAGTCACAGAGTCATAATCCTAAAATCTGGTGTGGAAGTTCAATACTTAAGAGACTACAGTGTGCCATGTGTGATGTATTAGTACCTTTGGTTACGTAAACAAACACATTGCTCTTCATAGTGGTGGATGGTTGGATTCCCTGTCAGTCATGCTGCTCACATCTGGGCAATAATCCTGTTAATGTGTGTTAAATCAGTGCCTGTGTGTGTACAGTGTGTTGTTTAGAGTTTGTATCAGTGTATATGGGCGAGCATACATGTGTTTATCCACGTGTGTCTCCATGAGCTGGCTAGAGTTACCTGTCCCCAGATGCCAGATGGTGCAGGTGAGAGTGCAGTGAGACAGTCAGCAGGTCACAGATGTGTTAAGTGCTTTGGTTTAGTTTCTACATGTGGTAGAGTGTCAGGGTGTGTCTACACAGAAGCGGTGGAGAGGAGGGAGGTCTTGTCTTCACACAGACTTAATAAAAGCTGTTGTGCTACAACTGTAGTGAATCGTTATGATACTGAGATAGAATTTTAACATCGGAAGGTGTGTATAAAGTTGTGCTGTCGTCATGAGACCCAGGCTCTATCACGACAAGCAGGTTCCGCTGAAGAAGGTTTCATGTAGGCTGAAAACAGTGCTGAAATTTTAGACTTTGAAGCTGCCGTCATTTTATATCTTGTGCTTTTATTCAGTAATTTTAGATTTGAAAATATCCTGCTTTTAGTTTTATTGCAGCCTAGTTTGTGACACAGCATGTTGTTGGACATTGTCCAGAGTTGCCCTGTCACATATGACAACAGGAGATTATCTTTGTCAGACGTGTTCTCTCCTTCTGGAAATACTCTGTGTGGTTAAAGTGAGGGGTGTTTCCTGGCTAGAGCGTGCAGGAGGCAGAACATGTCGCAAAGGTACATGACAGAAATCGCAGTGTTTTATTAACGTAGCTAGTTTGTAATTTGAATTAATCTGATGATTTCAGTGACAGCCCTTACTAGGAGAAGGTCCGCAGGTCTTGTCATCTCTCCAGTTAGACAGTTTTGTTGGCATCTTTGTGTAAAAGGCCCTTTTGGTACATGTCCACGGGATTTGTCATTTTCACATCTCCCATTTATTGTCTGTGTAAGCACCGTGCAATGCATTCTGGTAGCGCTGTGTTGTCTTGCTCCTCGTTTGATGCAAATCAGGGGTGTCCAGCGCGACATACTGGCTCTGGAGACTCCCAAAAAACTAATTGCTGTCAGTCTAAAATGAAGAAAGATTCAGCAACTCCATGGCTTGTTTCTCGCCTCAGATTTTTTCAGAAGCACATTTCGGTGAACTATTTTCTCAGTATATGAGAAAGTTTCCAATTGAGCCACCACGTTGGTCTGGTTTGAAATCCAAGAACAGCCTATGTTCTTGGCGCGGCTGTGGCTCAGAGGTAGAGCGGGTCCTCCAGTCTGCATGTCATAGTGTTCTTGAGCAAGATACTGAACTTCAAAGTGAAAAAACGCTTTGAGTGGTGAAATGACTAGAAACCATTTACCTATTTACTTAGTGGCAGGCCCATCAAGGGTCTAATGCCAGGAAGCAGCGCAACCCCTGGCGTCAAACTATGCCCCTGTGGACATGTACCATCCTTCCTCACCTTCAGATGTTTGCATTCTTCCGGTTTCACACCAGTTGTATTAGAATAACACCATCAATATGTCCACATGCTCTCTGTGAATTCTCAGGGCAATTATCTGCTCTATTAACAGATGGGCTCAGTTGGTAATTACACGGACATTGTACTAGAGAGCCGGCAGGATAAAATCTGTTAATGTCCGGTTCAACCGATTCAGGCACTTGCATTCTCACATACGGCTCCTCTGGGTAATGTCTAGATGAGTTCAGGGTTGCAGTGCATGTGTGAAAGGGGTTTCTGTGGTCTTCTAGCTCACAGTAAAACCCACACTCAAGGCTTTTTCGGGTTGTACTAAGGTCTGGTTTCATTGCAGGATTTACAGATATCCTTGACACTCTGTTGTCTTTCTCTGCCACATTGGAAGGCAACATTAGCCGAACAATATCCAAGTTTCATTAAAAGCCGGGCTTGCCGGATACATCAGCCAAGACTTGAAATAAACAGATAATTAACCAAAGCATAGTGTCACCCCTGTTTGTGGAGATGACAATTTTGTGAGCCCTTCATGTCGGTGTTTTTTACTTAGTTGACTTAAATCCTTTGTTGTCATGGACCACAGTTTATCTACCCTGCTTTTCCATCTAATATTTGTGAACTACGAAAGCTCCATCTTCCCACAATGTCCCTAAATCAAATCAACCTTTCTGTAAAACTAATGTACTCAGAGCCGCTCAGTTTGAATGAACCCAAACAAGCACTGCACCCTGAATTATGTAGCTGCAGTGATGAGCCATTTTCTCTGCCAGTACCCTCATGCTGCATGCAGACCAGGCAGTGAAAACGGACCCGGAGAGCGACAGAGCTGAGTGCAAAGCAGACAGAGGCCACTGTGTTGACTGTAAACACACACACTGTCTGTCTGTTCAGCACATGAGACGACAGACGGATCACTTGCACACACACACACACTTATAAAGCCTGTGCCACTCCAGTACCTGATGTCATACCCTCGGGCTGGAAACGCAGCAAACACCTGGGCTACACACACAGACACATTAAGTGGTCAAGGAGCAAGTGTGTGTGTGTTAGATAAAGACAAAGATATCATGGGCTGGTCTCATGCTGGTGTGTCTAACAAGGCAGGCTTTAGATACAGTCACACAAGCAGCTGTTCAGCCAGTTGTCGTTTTCACAATTTAGCATTTTTCCTGTGCGTTCCTTCCCTTTTTATGATGACCAAATTTTCATTCTCGCACCATTATATCTCCATATGTATTAAGATATTAACACATACTTCTGCTATTAACTATGGCTTTAACTAACCTTCACTTTCACTGTTGATTAATCTATCAATAACAATCTTGGTCTATAGAATGTTAAAAAACTGGTGAAAAATGATGATCAGTGTTTCCCAAAGCCCAAGATGACATCCACAAGCATCTTGTTTTTTCCAAAAGCCAAAGATATTCAGTTTACTGTCACAGAGGAGTAAAGAAACCAGAAAATATTCACCTTTAAGAAGCTGGGCTTCTTAGATGTAAATATTGTGAAACCAAGAAACAGAGAATTTGACTTTTTTTTTCTTAGAAATTACTCAAACCAATTAACCGATTATCAAATTAGTAAGCAATTAAGTTAATATTTGACAGTTAATTGATTAATTGTTGCAGCTCTGCTAGTTGGTACCACTAATACGGCTCAACAGTAATGGTTGCTAGGTGGCAGCCATTTTGAAGAACTGCCAACCAATTATTGGCCTTTGGTTGCCATCAGTGGCAGCCACTGTTTAACATTTACAAAATAGGGACAGCAAACAGCAGAACGTGCAGCCTAGATTAAATAATTTTTTTTTTTTAATTTGTGATATTCAATTTTTTATTATTTATTAAACAGGGACAGTACACAGTTACTTAGCTGCACCAGAGTTAGCTATAAGCATATATAGTTATAAGCTAATTTTAATCTGTAGTCCCTGCGCAGGAAACAGAGAATAATTTCTATTTTTATTGCTGTTGTAAACAGACAATCCTGTATGTGACAATGCTGTATCCGTGTTGGTGCGTTATTTACTCGCATGTGCACAGGCATCTGTTTTAGAGACGATGGCGAAGCAAGTTGAGCTGTTTCAATGTGGGGTGAAAAGTCTGACTAACCCATCAATGTCATAAACAAATGTTCACATTTATTTGAGATGCATCGAGTGAGACACCAAGTTAATCAGTTCAAGGCAGCACATCCTGCAGACCCACAGGGTTAGACAAAATATTTTGTACACCGGGAGTTGAGGGTGGAAACATTAACTGATGGCACTGCAACAGTATCAGATAAAACACAAACTACACAGATTTTTGTTCATTTACTGTAATGAAGTTTTTAAATATTTATATTAAACTGACTTATAACTGCATAGTATCCTAATTAATCCAAATATAAGTGACTTAAAATGGCACCCATATTTTCAGTTACAGTGACCTCAAGCTGATGCCTGGTGCCAACCTGGCAACGACTTTAAAAAGAGTTGAGCTCTGTACTATGTGGACACTTGTTTCAGATGCCCTCTGCTACATGATGATATTAATGGTGATTTAAATTGTGACCACTTTTCTTTTCCCATCAGGCTGGTAAAAGAGGGGGTTGACCCAAACCACCGCCACCGTCTAGGATGGACCGCTCTCATGGTGGCAGCCATGAACCGACAGCACAGGTTTGTGTGTGTTTCAACTAAACCCACTGGATAAATCATGTGTTTTAAAGTTCTGCCCTTGCTGATGACCACATGTAACAGTAATGCAGTGTTTTGGTGTCACACAGCTGTCTGCATGAGTTAGTGTGTGAACATATGTCGTCCATGTCCCCGCTCTAGTTGTTACAGTAGGTCTTCAGAAGTGCAAAGTGCGACTTTGAGACTGACAGACGGTCTTTACCCGTTCCCCCATCTCTCTGTCCAACAAATTAAATTAGCCTCCTGGCCCCCAGAACACACACAGCACAGAGAGGGGCCGAGGTTAAGGCCGGGCTAAATCCAATTTACAGGGCTTTTTTTCTTCTCCATCAGGACTGTGTGGTCACTTTTTTTTGTTTAAGGGCCTCATGTGCCCGTGAGAAGCATAATGTCAAATTTGAATATGAAAATAGCTGAAAATGAGCTTACTTTAAACGTCAGGGTTACAGTGCCCCCCCTCGTCTTGAGTTCGTAAGATTGTTTGAATTGAACGCCACTAAAATGGAAATTTCTGCGCCATTTAAGTTAAGAAATGTGAGACGAATTGAAGTTTGTTAGAACAAATAATTTTTTTTTTCTGTGAGTAATATTTTTGCTTTGGAGCGGATAATTTGGGTTAATTTCAAAGTTTGTTTTTTTAATTTTCCGTATTTTGTATTTATGTATTCTAATAAAGTTTTTCCATAAAGTCATTAAAATGAAGAAGAGCTTAATCTAATAGTTGGTTGACAGAAATTTATCAGTTCAAAATATTTAACAGGAAAAAATGTGTAATATTGGCTGGTTCCAGCTTCTCAAATGTGAGACTTTGCTGCTTCTGCTTCATTGTAAATGGGATATCTTTTGGATTTTTGACAAAATAAGTGATTTGTTGATGTCACATTGGGCAGCCAGACATTTTGATGAGCATTGTTTACAATTTTCTCTTATTTTATAGACAATAATTAATCAATCAACAATTTTTAATGAAATTAATTGTTCTACTCAGTGTCTAACCAGGATACATATTTGGTTGTATGTGTGTTTGTGTCTGTATGACACTGTTTGTGTGTGTGTCACTGCACCATCTTGTGTGTGTGTGTGTGTGTGTGTGTGTGTGTGTGTGTGTTTGTGTGTGTGTGTGTGTGTGTGTGTGTGTTATGAGTGCTATAACTCAGCGAGCCAGTGACACTCCTCTGTGTTTAATCCCGTCTTCCAACCCCCCAGTGAGCCGTCACTGCTGCAGGGAAGACAGAACATCGGTTCACACACATCAGTCATGCATGTCTCACAGACACACACACACACAAGTGAGGATGCATGTGTGAATGCGTGCACAAACACACATACAAAGGGAGTTTATACCAAATATCTTACAGGCCAACTACCTATTACTCAGTCACACACAACTTTATTTGCAGCCGTTAAGTGAAAACACAGGGAGCATTACTCATGAACAAGGTCTAGCCTGTAGCTACAATGTCAGCATGGATCTTATTGTTGAATAACTTCACCCCTCCCTTACACTGTATTTATATTTTCCTGGACCAGAAGTGATAACTGTGTTTCAAGAGACACAAGATTTAACCGCAGCGCTATTTCAGAGGAAGCCGTCGAGTCCTCTGACTCTTTCGAGGTGCAGTGTCTGCCAGGCAGGGTCGAGGTGCGGCTGTTTGAGAGAATCAGAGGCGGAGTAGCGGGGTGTGTGTAAGAATTAAGGGTGAGACATCGGGGGGCGTGTGTTTGCTTAGCTTTGATGTGGGGCTAAATCAGGGAGGCGCAGGGCCTGGCCCACTGTTTGCACTCTTTAACACACAATACCCATCTCCATCTCTCTTTCTCTCCCTCCATCCCTCCCTCGCTGCATTCACGTGCACAATGAGCGCTCAGCCGAGTGTAACGCCTGTTGACCGTTCCGACCTGTCGGCCGAGTTACTCGATGGGAGGGAGGGGAAAGCGGAGAGATGATGGAACGAGAGGACGAGTGGCTCGTTGGGGAAGAGAGAAGAGAATAGTTTAGATGTGAAGCGAAAGTGATGTGGAGAGGGATTATGGGTTTGGGAACGGGATTAGCTGCAGTGAATAGTGGTGAAAAATCACCAGAGAGATCCCAGTAACATATTCTCATCATTTGGTCACGATACAACATGACGATGGTGGTAAGCAGCCTGGTTTAGTGACAGAATTAGTTACCATATATCATTGTTTCTAACATACACCCTTCCTGTACACTGAAACAGTATTCTCTGAGGTGGGCCCCAATAAAATATATACATATGTACATATATATAAACTTCAAGGGTATTCTACCCTGTGCCACATTAAAATCACATTACTGAGTTTTTATGTAATGATTTTCAACGTGTGGACATTGCTTAAGTTTCATACAAAGTAGTAATTTTCATAAGAGTACAGTGCTGAAATGAGGAAGCACTGTCTCATTCGATTTCACATCTAAATGGCAACCATGCAGTGATTAAGAGAGTAATAGGTGTTAAAGTTGGACATGAACTTCACTTTTCACAGCCAATATATACCAGAAAAACAGTGAGAGGGTTTAAGTGAGTTAAAGTTAATAATTAGGTAAGGAAAAAAAAAGATGACTGGTTGCTCTGTATAATCAAACCTAGATCAAAAAACGTGTTGGGTGCTCTTGGAAAGTGGGGAAAAAACAGGATAAACACAAATGCAATCCAGGCACTCCAACATGTAAGACTTACAATAAAGGCCTATTAATATTTTCGTCATTGTTGATATACATTTTTCTTACATTTTGGAGTGCCTGCATTACTGTTTATTCTTAATAATTAAGTTTTTATATTAGTGATGCACACCAAATCAGCACATCATCGGTATCGGCCAATATCAGCTTTAAAATAATCTATCAGATTCAGCCAACATGCTTTTTCGTAATTTGCACAATAAATGAATATAACACACATTGAAAAGTATCGTATTTCATGTCTCGATCTGCTGGTGGGCCATCACGATAAGAGTATACATGCATAATATGACCACTAAAATTAGGTGGGAAAAACGCAGATATATATCCATATGAGTATCGGTTATCTGTCAAGTGAGTTGTTACATATTGGCTTATCGGATATTGGCGAAAAATCCATTATCTATTTTATATTCATAATGAATTTGTACTTTACACGCTGTTATTGTTCTTTTGGCTACATTTCACACTTGAACTTGTAGAACTTGTAAAGAAATGCATCTAATAATGTTGTATGGAGTACCTCGTGGCTGTGATGAGCACCCGTTATATACAGTATATTATGACTTTCTTTGATAGGGAAGGGGAAAAACAATAGGCTGTATAGAATAATGGACGTAGCTAACATGATGTCACCAATTGGTTTGTGGATTCTCGTTTTAAAGCCTCGAGTTTGGCATATGTGCTGTCACCATCTTGGTTTTCTGGAGCCAGAAGTGACATATATTTGCACTAGAGGGTGGATCTGATTCATAGAGTCACTCAAAGTGGCCCGTCCTTAAATACACATAGCTATAAGCCTTAATAAGATGTAAACAGGTGAGTTAAATAAAACTTTACTGCCCCTACAGTTGTCATGAATGTGGAAATTAGCTTTAGAGACCAAAACAGTTTGGGTATCAGGCTATAAACATATTATTTCTACTCTAATATTGGGCATTTTAACATGGAGGTCTATGGGGTGTGACTAAATTGTAGAGCCAGCCTCTAGTGGCCTATCGATACATGTAAAGGGAAAAAATGGAACAAACCTCAGCAAGAACAACAGAGGAAGTATCCTTTGGAAGAAAATAATTATATAAAGAAAATACTTGGAAGAATTCAGCTTAATAAAACAGAATTGTTGCCAATCTGGTGATTTGGCTGAAAAAAAACAAAACAAAAACAAAGCAGTTAGGCTCTCTTCCTGGCATTTATCTGACCCCAGGTGTGCGCCAGGTGAGATGAGGTCAAGTGAGGTCCAGCGTCTGGGCCAGGTGGTCAGAGACATGGATGGTCAGTTCGGCTCAGGTGTCTATTATAGCACAGGGCCGACGGAAGTGTCCATTTCCTGTCTTCCCTCCAGGGCAAGATAGGAAACTAACACCAGCCTCCAGCAGTCACCTGCTGGCGAACCTCGGCATGAGCTGGAGGGTTAAATCTACCAGCCTCAGCTTGTAGCTTGTTAAGTGGATAGTGGTCATTAATTCAAGCTTTCGATACAAGAGCTGGGTGGTGGTACAGCAGGGAGAACATCCTTTAACTGGTTCAAGCATCTGTTGAAGTGTTCTCAAGGAAGATGCGGACTCCCTCTCAGCTCCAGGGTTGATGCTTTGCTTCCTAAAAGAAATTCTTATCACATTATTACATGCACATTTTGTCTCGGTTTAGCTATGAAGGTAAAATACTGTTGTAATTTACAGATAACATTGTTTTGGTTCTTATAAAATTTTATTAGGAAGTCTGTAATTTTAACTTTGGCCCACTCCTTTAAAATGGGAATTTAACCTAATTAACCTCTGCATGCCTTCAGTTTGGCCTCAAATTAGTGCTGCAACTCTCCTTCTTAATGTCCCAAATAAAGTTAGCCACTTGATCATCAGTTGATTAGCAAAACTATCAACTGTTTTCCAAAGCTCATTAGTTTTAGCACTATCCTGGATAATTAAATCTCCCTCTTTCATCTTTTTAGCTGCACTTCCCTCCTTTCATCCACTCCTCCTCCTCCTCTCTGCAGTTTTCCTCTCTTTATCCCTGTCGTGTTTACCTTCCTGATGCCATTAACCCTTTTCAGACCATCTCGTTTCTTCACACAGCCCTGCCCAGCCTCGTGTGACCAACCGTAGTTTGAGTTGGTGTGTGTCTGTATGTGTCTCGGAGGATGCATCGATGTGTTTGTAGAAGTGCTTGCAAGGGTGAGAGGAGAGCCCTCCGTGGGTCAAGGCCCCCCTGCCGCCCCCAGCCACAGTGATACAGTAACAAAAGGGGACCCCCCAATAGTCCTTTATACTCCCTCAGCAAGGTCAGACACAAAGACCTGACCAGGCTGTTCTCAGCATCGCTCTCCCACAGGAATGTTCTGTAGTACAACACAAACCACTACAAGTCTGCTCCGATTTTAATTATGATAGGCGAAATTTGTCCCATTTTTATTCTGTTATTTAGTTTTACTGACATACTGGAGCCATTTGTTTGGATGGTACACTGACTGTGATTATTGAGCCTGTACTGGTACCCCAGACATCGGTACCAGTCAGATTCTATTAGGAGTTAAATTAGTCAATTAGTCACTAGAATAGAAGATTAGAAGTCACTAGAAGATGAGATGCTTTTCTTTGTAATATCTAATAGCAGACTAAGGCTTGAGATGTACTTGCTTTTAACCACATGTTCTTGTAGTAGATAACTGGCTGTGTCATGAACGCAATGTGTCACTAAAGATTTTGCTAGAATTATATTGATCTTCCAGATTTGCAGGATGTAAACAGTAAACACAGAGGCACTCAGGGAGGTTACCATATTGTTAATTCTGAGATTACTGCAGATCAAAGCTGTAAAAGCGACAGCGGTGCCATGGTAGATGATATGTATGATGTAGAGCTCTGATCAAGCCCAGAAAATCAAGCCTGACCCTACACAAACCTGCCCCACTCCTATCCAAATGCGACCTGTGCCTGACCCATGGCAGCAGTTTCGGGCCCGAGCTCGAGGAAAAAAACAAATTTCCACTGTAAAAAAGCTACAAGCTAAGAGCTTGTGTTTTTCGTGCACCACTTCTCCCTAGTCTCTACCTAATTTCAGTAGTCTGTCGTCTCATGCCCAGCAGGTTTGGCAGAGTGCGTCTAGTGCGCATGGTGATCTATGGCCATGTGATGCGCAGATGATGATCACCACTCTTTCCTGCATGTTACGCACATCTCTGCCACTGCTGGGAAGGCAGAAGGAAACACAAATCACCTCACAGCCCCTCTTTCTCTGTGTCTCTTGTTTTCTGTCCCTCCTTCGTGTGCACTCTCTCTCTTCACAGGTTTTCCACTATATTACTCTGTTGTTGTCACTTTACCATTTCTCAGTTGCAGTCCCCCCACCTTTCTCTCTCTTTCCTGCTTAATGCAGTTTACTAAAACTCCTGACATTTACGCACAGGAACTGCTGGTTTCATTTGAAAAAAAAAAAAAAAAAGCTTAAATTTGTCAAAACCCAACCCCTTTCCAACCTGGCCCTGCCCAAACAGGCTTGGACAGAGGATCAGAGCTGTAGTAGAGTGCTCAAGTAGAGCTGCAATGATTAGTTGATCAACAGAAAAATATTTGCCAACTTTTTTGGTAGTCACATAATCATTAAAGCAATTTTTCATGCACAAATGGCAGATAATACTGTTTTCAGCCTCTCGCATGTGAAGATTTTCTGCGTTTTTCTGTTTTATATCCTGTGAAACTGAATTGTTGTCGGGTATTGGACTGACTAAACAAGACACTGAAAGACATCACTTTGGACTGTGAGATACTGGGATGGACATTTGTCACTATTTTCTGAAAAAAATAATCATCAGACTGATTGATAATGACATTAATCGTTAGTTGCAGCCCTAGTATGAAGCAGGTCCTGACAATGGCGAGTATGTTTCTCTTGTTCCGCCAGTACTGCACCTACACATACATATTGCATCTTGCGAATACATCGCGTTAATTTCTGAGGTCATGCAAAACTGAGGCTCTTAATGGACGGACCGGACCAGTCTAAGTATCTTTGAATTTAGATTGTTGGTCGGATGAAAGAAGCCATTTGATTAGGACACCTAAGGCTCTGGGAAATTACAATTGGCACTTTTTTTCTTTTTTTTTTGATGAGCATTTACTAGAGAAATTATTGGCAGAGTCATCTTTGGTGAAAATAAAAACACTGGTTGTAACCCTAATGCCATTTATTGTTACATGCTTTAAATGTTTTACTGCTTCAGTCTGTTGTCAAATGTGTTTTGTTTTAAATACATTTTTGTCCTGTTAAAATATCTTATTTTCCTTTTTAAACAAGTACCTTACTGTACGTTACTATTACTTTAATTTCACACCTCACCTTTAAAGTGACTGTGTGGTGTTATATCAGAAGTGATTTGCAAAGTCTCTCCATCCTTCCTGAGGTCATTTCTCCTCTCGTTTTTAAGAGCACAGGTTCTCCTAAAGAGAAGCTTTAGTCTGTTACGTGGTCAAAGCATCGTTGCTCTAAAAAAGGGGTCTGTCTGATCCACCTATGAATAATCATTTTGCTCCATTTAAACCCTCTGAGGCCTCCTGCCATAACCATTTAGCCGAAAATGATCCATCACGCCCTCCCAGTCTGAATTACATAGTCGGAAGTTTAATGGCAGCCAGCAGCGTACTGGCAGGGTTCATGTTTCGGCCATCGCCCCCGTCCTCTCTCTCAGTGGGCACACACTAGCTGACTAGTTTTTGTGTGTGTTCATGTGCATGTCTGCGTCTCAATGTCAAAGCCATTGCTCACGTTCATGGTGGCAAATGTAAAACGTGTGTGCGAGTGTGTTCTGTAGACGGAGAGACGGTACCTGGAATGTCCGTTGGGTCACAGTGAGTGGTGTTGCCGAGGTACTGGTGTTTGTTCTATAAGGCGGTACGCTCCAATGAAGGGCTACACACAAACACACAGATTCCCCCCGCCAATGGCGCCGGAAACTTCAATGTACACATATGTACATGTTACAAAGCAGACTACTGTGTAGTGACAGAGGGGAGCAGCCATTGGAGTGTATCCACCATAACGGGACGGACTAGAAATGGAAGTAAATCAGGTGGAAGAGTCGTGCTCAACTGAGGAATTTACATCTGTACAGCGTGTTTGTTTTCAAGCAGTGAGGATGGGAGAGAATTCGTTAAAGGGTCAAGGTTACATTTGATGACATGAGGGAAACAGGTCTCTTCCCAGTCTTCAATCTGTAGTCTACTTCCTGTAGCATGGCTACATATTCAGGTGCTGTAACGCATGCTTGCCTGTGTTTTTTTGGGGGGGAAACAGTGGGTACGTTTACATGCACACTAATATTTCACTGTTATTTTCAGTTAGGCTTTTTCACCGAATGAAGCATTTTCCAATTAAGACATGGAATATACAAAATTATTTCTGTTTTATAGCATTTTTTTGGACATGTATTCACCGCATTTGGAATATGTGTCTCAATTTTTTTTTCTTTACTATGGTTCACAACACACGACATCTTGCTTACAGTCAGCGCAGTACGTTGTCATGGATATGTTGTACACCAGGGATGTCAAATTAATTTGAGTTCAGAGGCTATATACAGCCCAATTTGATCTCAAGTGGGCCGGACCAGTAAAACTGCTGCATAATAACCTGTAAACAACAACCCCTTCAAATTTTTCCCCTTTTTTAGTGTTAAGAAATCTGAAAATGCTCATCCATTTACAAAACAAATGATGATTAGCCTGCAATATCTTGAGAAAAATATGTGCTAATTCAACAGTATGTCTCAGTTTTTCCAAATTCAGTCAGTCTGCTTCTCACTTTCATTACATGTGCATTTTTTTCATAATTTTCTGCTAAAGTGGAAGCTATTGAAGAAGCAGGTGAAGTCATCTCCTGCCTTACAAACCATCTACAATCTGAAGTTTTGTCAGTGCTTTAGCAGCAGAGTTCCACTAATATTGTTTTAAGATAGACGTCTGAACATATTCTTTTGTACTAAATCTGCTGGTTGACAATATGTTGCATAATGTTCAATATCTTTGAATATGAAATATGAAATGCATGCCCAAAAGAAAAGCCCACAATTCTAGTTGGAAGAAGAAACACAGCTACTTATAACATTATTAAAGACTATATCGATATCCGCAGATTTTTTTCGATGTGTGCAAATATTGCAATGTAAACCTTTTCAAGAAGACGGTTGAAGGAATGAAAAAGGGAAGCTGTGTTTGCATGGTTGAAGAAGTCCACCATGTGCAAAATTTTGAAAGAATCCTGGCATGACATGATAAACGGCATGTTAGGGCATGTTGATCAGAGAATGTATGCATGTAAACTGGAATATTAGTGGGATATTACTGTGAGAGTTTAGATGTTTTAGGAGGTAGCTATCCCTTTAATATCTTTGGGTGTATGAGGCTATTGAGGGCACTGTAGTAAATGAGAAAGCTGCTTTATGACAATAATAGTTTTAGAGTACTTTTGCGCAAACATGATGAAGAACATCATTTGTTTTTTTTAATTCACTGGATTCACCAAAAATCTGAGACCCTCATATATTTCATTTTCTTGCTATATCATGATATATGTTTGTTAAAAACAATATAAATGTGTGAATGTTCTGATAGGAGGTTTTATCTGTATCACCTGCCCTGTAGATTTGATTGTATCTTCAAGCAGTGTCGGCTGCCAATGCAGAATTACTACTGTGGAAAGGCTTGGTCTGAGTGCACGTGTGTGTTTATATAATACAAGCAGGATTATTTCATGTATTTAAATGTGTGTGTCTTTTGTTGTTTTCCAGTGTAGTGAAGGTTCTGCTTGAAGCCGGTGCTGACCCAAACGCTGGAGATGACTTCAACAACGTTTACGACACCTCGCGGGAGAAAGGCATCCACTCATTGGAAGGTGAAAGCGAGGAGAAAAAACACTTTGTGACTGTGTGTGCATCCATCACGCATGTGTTTGTGTGTGTGTGTGTGTGTGTGGTTGGTATATTACACGTATGAATCCAGAGTGTTGAACCAGATATTATGAGACATTATAATTTGCATAAAGATTTGCATATATGTACATGTTTCATTTCTTCCCTGTTATTTATTTTATATGTTCTGTGACAAGTAGTGTGTGTTTTATTTGTTTTTTCTTCCAAGCTGCACACACAAACACGGACAGGATGGCACTGGCACACACACATACACACACACATTTTACCCCCCCAGTCTGTGTTGGGTTTCTGCAGACATATTTATATGGGATATGTATATTGCAGACATTTATATGGCTGTCAGGTTTGGGTCCACGTGGGGCCGGCGTAGCGTGGGGAAGCGTTTCCCAGACGCACGCTGATGGATGGGCTAGGGGGGCCTGTGCGACGCTTTATTGGGTTAGCTATGATTATCCCGCCCTGTCTCTCTCTCTCTCTCTCACACACACACACACACACACACACACACACACACACACACACACAGACGCTGCAGAGAGAGACTGGCGAAGAGATAGAGAAAAAGAGTGGGATGGATAGAGGAAGGGAAAGACTGATGAAGGAAGGAACCATGACAGGAGGAAGGCAGTGAAAGAGAGTGAGGGGGCAAGGGAAGAAAGTAGGGAGCAGCGATGGAGTGAGGGAGGCTGAAGATGGAGGAGAGGGAAGAAGACGTTTGGGGTGATAGAGGGAGGGAGGGATTGAAGGAAATGGGTGGGATGATGAGGGAGGGAGAGGCGAGGAAGTCAGGAAATGGATGAGACAAAGTTATTGGGATAGAGGGAGCGGGGAGGGAGGAAGAGGGTGCAAGTGATGAAAGGAATTGATGGATACGGAGGAGGAGAGGAAGGAGGCGGAAAAAATAAAAATGGATGATGGAGGAGTGGCACGAGATGAGTGCTCTTATGAAAAAGAGAAGTAAGGAGAGAATGATAGACTATCTCTATTATTAGTAAGGAGCACAGCAAAGGAGGCCCTTAAAAACCACTCACATTATTCCTATCATGTCGGACAGTCAAGCTTAAATCTGTGAAAATGAACAACTCTTCCAAAGCTGGAAACAGGAAAGACAATTTTGTAGTCTGCAGTGTTGTCATTGTCACACATTCGGAAGCCTTACCATTGACTGTGAATAGATTAAAAAAAGCTATTCCGGATTTAAAGGCTCTGATATTTCCAGTTAAAGTTGCTCGTTAATTCATCATACTCGTCTTTTCAGCTCCACTAAGTTTACAGGTTACATCTCACATTGGAGTTGGAAATAGTTTGTGTTTTGTCACATCCATTTTGAGCCTAAACCAATTAAAAGAACATGCTCGAATTTAAATTTAAAATTAAGCATTTCCCAGCAGGATTTTTGTGTCTTTTTTTCTGTCATCCAATGTGTGTTCTGCGAAAGAAAGAGCTTGTGCTAATCTTTCCTGTCTCTGTGTCCCTCCCTGCAGTCCTTGTGTCCAGAGAGGATGAATTCAGCAGCAGGCTCAGCAGCAGGGCCGGCTTCCGGGGCTGCACAGCGCTTCATTATGCCACGCTGGCTGATGACCCACGCACTGTCCGAATGCTGCTGGAGGCTGGTACGTTGAACCCCACCCACTAGGGATGGGCGATATTGCCAAAATCTTTTATCATGGTATATGTAATTTTATATCACAGTAAAGATATATTAGCCTGATAAGACTATTCTGACGATGTGAGCTCAACATTCTGTTAGCTCTCTGTATCAGTCTGGCCCCGCTGCCGCACAAACTGCGTTGTAGATGATTAAGTAAATGCAGGCCGCAGCTTAGAACCATCATGGTGGCTCCCGCTCCCCAGTAGATTAAACACAACAATTAGTGAAGGTGTTGCAGAAATAGAATCAATAAGAGCAATTAAACAAGAACAAGTTGCAGTCACGGAGTTTCTCTAAGGAAAAGATGTTTTTCGCTGGTTTTCCGACTGAATTTGGCAAAAGCTTGATTCATCAGCTGACTCCGCTGGCGATGAAGATGTTACTGGGTGTTAAACTGATGATTTCTCTGTCAAGGTGAGTAGTGTTTGGGGTGGTGGGAGCGCCATACTGATACAGAGATTGAAACAGAATGTGGAGCTCACGTTGTCGGGATGGTCTCACCAGGCTAACGATATATACCACAATACAGTAACTGCTCTGTATGTTCAATTAAGAAATGGTTTGCTTACATCACATCTGATTATTTTCTTCTTTTATTTGGAGCTTTAATGTAAACAAAATCTGTCTCACATGAGACAACACCTAAAACCAAAAGACTCAAAACAGAAAAACTGAAATTCTTTGAAAAAAGAAAAGTTAAGCTTCCTGAGAAATAATTTCAGGTGTTACAGGTTTCTGTATTTACAACATCTGTCTCCTCCTCCATGTCTGCCCAAATTTTGTGCGGCAGTATTTTTCGCAACGTCACGTGTGAATCATGAGATCACATGAGAATCCACTTGATTTGCTACACAGCCTGCCCCCAGTAGCTTCCATGATTGAAACGGTATTACCAAATCTCTACTGGTGGGCACATTTCTACTGTTACATGGCATTTATCATCATATTGTTCATGAGGGACCTTTGAGGGTCTAAATATCTACACATAGTCTGCAGTTAAATATCATGCTAAATAGTGAAAATCTTTCACCAGGTGATGACAGTAGGATCAGGGTACTTGAATTTGCTATAACTCACGTTCTTGTCCCTCAATTTACCGTTAAAGTATTTTGGTGTTTAATATTCAGTGAAAGGGAGGAAGATGATAGAGGATTTTTGCCTCTGCTGCTTAGATGATCCAAGTCTTGGCGCACCCAGTAGCTCAGTAGGTAGAGCGGGCGCCCCATGCACAAAGGCAGCGTTCTAGCTGCATGTCGTCCCCTCTCTGTCTCCCCCCTTCACACTTCAAACTGCCCTTTCATTTAATGCAAAAAAAAAAGCCCAAAAAAGTAATCTTAAAAAAAAAGAAAAAAAAGATCCAAGTCTGTCCCTCATGAGGTGAAAAATGCAGCTGTCACCTGAACTCTGTCAGTCTCAGCTAAAACAACCTGACAGAACTCAATTATATTGTCGACCTGAAGGGAAAAGTCCCAGTGATTTAACAGAATGTCTTTATCTGTTGTTAGGCTGGATAAAGCTCAGTCTGTATTCACTTGACACTCACTGTGTTCATGTATTAACGAGGAGGTTATGTTTTCATTCCTGTATGCTGTATGATATCTGATATCTGATATCTGGTGGAAGTTTTTGTGCCATTTACATGCAGAGATCCCTTTTACTTTTTCACAGATCTTTTAGCATTTTAAATATCTGGCAAAGCACTTTCTTTGCCACTCCTGACATAATCGCCACTTTGGTTTCACATGGTTTTCATATGGTTCATGTTGTCTTTGATACCCTGCCGTTATGGGATAAGATTGTTTCTGTGCTGTTAATATCCAAAAAATATTTATTTTGGGTGCAGTTTATTATGTGAGGAAACAAATGGCTATTTCAAGACACATGTCAGGCTCCTTATCTTAACCTTTGCTACCCAGACTAAATGGATCTCATTTTGCCCTCCGAGCTGAAGGCAGCATCGTCTCAGCTTTAAAAAGCTTTCCATGTATCATCATCTTAACTCTTCCACCCCCGAGTAATATAAACAGTATTACAAAGCTCATTTGGAATTGATCACTTGTTCATACCCCCTGTCTCTTCACCCCCATTACACTCGCACCTGTCGTTGACTCAGCTCCACCGACACACACGCACGCACACACACACACACTCAGAGACCCTCGAGGCAGAATATCCCCCTCAGTTTCCAGGCGAGCAGCTCTTAAACAAGCGAGGCCTAGTTGAACTGTGACCTCCGCGCAGAACATGCCCTTGGGGTAACTCCACAATCACAGGATGTGTGTGTCTTTGTGAGCGTCTATATGTATGTATATGTCTTTGTGTGCGCTTGTGGGTGTTTGTGCACTCAAGCCTCCATTCATTTATGAAATTATTCATATATTCATGCACGCTTTTTTGATATGTTTAAGTACGTACACGCCTTTTTGAATTTTAACTTGGGGGGACATTTGTAGTCGTTGCTTTTTAGGCTGATACGTTTTTAATCTAAAAAGATTTTTCCATTTTTTGGATCAAACACCCCAACCACCATCACTGCACACACACACACACACACACACACACACAAACACACACACACAAACTAGTATTAATGTCTTGTTTATGTTTATGATGGATGGTGCATCCAAAGCTCTGTCTGCCTGCCTCCCCTCCCGTCTCACCCCTGCGTCAGTGAGCAGCACTCGGTACGCTTAAACAAATCACTTGGTCTAACTTGATCAAATGTTCCGCAGACGCATTTTTGAATTAAAAAGGTAAGAAATTTCACAAAGCAGAGACATTTGTTTTAAGTCAATCTGATTAAAGACGGGGTGGGTTTTTTGCTCGCCCGACTGGGTCGTTGCCGGTTTGGCGCCACCATCACAGCCAATAACAATCATGACATCACACACTCTCATTTGCCAACACATTGCTGTCCATGTGCATGTGTGATTATGTGTAATTAAAGACTTTTATATTCGTTTTTTATGCGTTTGATTGTAGTTGACAAAGCGTGTGTTATTCCTACCCATTTTTTCTTGAATCCATTTCCTCTGTGTCGCCTCCTATCCATCTTTTTTTACATCATCACAAAAAATCTTATAAACTGCACAGCTTCAGGACATCTATGTGGATTTGGGTGTGTGTGTGTGTGTGTGTGTGTGTGTGTCCTCTGATTGTGCGTCATCTTCCCTTCATGGATGTGCACAATGCGTGTGGATCATTCTGTATGGAGTTGTGTGTCCCTTTTACCGTCTTATTTCCCTTGTGTTTGTGTGAGTCCATGTTACTCCACCAGCCGTGGGTTTGCTCTTTTGGCCTTAGCCGGCCCTCGACTCGCATCTCCATCCATCACAGTCTCCAGGCCCACCCTCGGGCCTCTCCTCGCCCCTCAGTCCCTCACCCTACCTGCGGAGGCTCTCTAGCTTCTCCCCAGGCTCCACATCAGGCCCGTGGCCACAGGCGCTCCGTAATGGACGGCTCCGTAGGTGGTAGGAGGCCAGAGGAGACACACATGCTCGCAGACACACACAATACAGAAACAAGGACACACATGCACAAAGACCAGCAGGGGCTCTCTCCCACCAGCTGCAGTGAAAGAGAGGGAGGAGGAAATAGGAAAGAGGAGGGGACTCCTAATAGGCATAACTAAAGCACTCCTAATGAAGGGATCCTGTGTATGCAAGTGTGTGTGTGTGTGTGTTTGTGGTGTGTGTGCGAGTGTGAGCGTTCAGCTGGGGTGTGTGTCTGTTTGTGTGAGTGTCGTTAGTGTTGATCCTGTTATAAAGTGCTATGGCCCAGAGGGTTGGCCTGATATTAAAGCCCTAAATGATGCTATTTATTATATCCTGTGTGTGTGTGTGTGTGTGTGTGTGTGTGTAGGGTGGGGGGTACTTTATTGCTTTCCTCCCTCATGTTTTTGGTGGGTGGAGGGATTAGTGGTGTACGGTGGGATCGATAGCTTTGTGAGCAGGTCACAAAATTTAGGGGTTTATCGATAATGATCACAGTGATTATTAGTCTCTGCGGTCGGTGCTCAGAGCGATAGGAACAACCAGCACCTGTAATGATTACATGCACTGTTAAGAGTTTTCCTGAGTGCAGTTCACTCAGAAAAACTTACAGTACAGTGGGCACTGATGTAGTTGAGATTCGGTACAAATATCCGCTCATCAGCTGAGCAGGTGCAACAGAGACCTTAATATATAGACGAAAATTTAATATATCTTAAAGGTGTACTGTCACATACAGTCTGTCATTGATTCATTTCAATCCTCCTTCCATCCTATATTCTCGTAACACAGATTTCAGTGTATTCCCTGCTGACTAATCATTAAGTGACACATTTTATGTCGCTCCTCTGTTTTTCCTACTCTTTCTCTCATGAGTGTCAGCAAATTTTAAAGTTTGTTAAATTATATTAAGGCCCAAAACTAGCAGATCAGACACTGTCCGATCAAAGAGTAAGTAATGATGAGTACAAATCTGATCAAGCATTCAGAAACTTCTTTCACTCCGACAAAGGCTTTAAGCAGAAATGTGTTAGTGTCAGCGATGTAATATTAAAGGCTTTTTAATATACAGGAACCACAGTGCCTTGCATTTTCCCTTCCTGTTTATATTTGTTGTGGTGCTTCACTCCAAAAAGCAACGTGGCTCACTGAGTGTGACTTTCTAACCTTTTGTTAATGAAATAAAGGTGCACTCAAGTTTCAGGACATGGCAGTTTTTGTTAGTTGGTGCTATGGATGCATTTTGCCACAAATTGATCGATTAGTCTGTCAACAGAAAACTAATTGGCAACTATTTTAACAAGTAAGCTTTTAGGCTTAAAAGCCAAACACTTGCTGATTCCATGCTTCTTAAATGTAAATGTAATTTGAATTAAAATAATGTTTTGTGAGTAATGACATAAATAAGAATCTAACCATAAAATTAGGATAGAGAGTAAATAACAGATAGATTGTGCCAACAAGGATGCCGAATCAAGACATGCATGTAGAGACAGTGGGGGGCTACTCATCACATCATAATGTGTGTTTCTCATAATGTTTTAGACATATACTAACCATTTCGTCCAGTTTTCAATAAAAAAATTCTTCTGGGTTCTCAAATTAAAGGTCATTCTCTCCATTACATATATATTACACACCAAGTCAGTCCATTCATCAATACTAGATATTTATTCATAGATTTATTTTTTCAGCCATTTCTTGGTGAAGGATTTCTTTCATGTCACCAATAATATTCTTAGTAGATATAATTTAAGGCCTGGGTCTTCAACAGGGGGTCCTCAGAGTTTCAGCACGGGGGCCGCCAAATTATTGTTTGATAGTTTAATTTAAGACTTAACTTAAGTTTTAATTACGTTTTTTTTTTTTGTTTATAGAATAGCTATAAAAATACACACACACATGAATCCAACAAGTTCACAAAGATAAATCGGCCTATTCATTAAAAAAAAACCAAAACAAACAAACAAACAAAAACATTTAATTTACAGGACACAACATTAATGGCAGGCTAACTGTTACCCATGACTCCTTATGTAATCATGTGAGCTAGCTAATGCTAAATTACAGTGCAGCACCTTTTTTTCCCACCAATCCACAGCCATGAGGTGAACTAGTTAGCTAACAGTTATGAACTACTGAAACATATTGGCCAATTAGCTGTGTTACTATGCCAAATGTATGGACATTCCTGTGAGCCACAATGGATCGTACACCGGCAAAAATGCAAAGGAGGAATCTAGAGGCAGCTGCCGGCAAGCACAAACAACAGAGGACCAAAAAATATTCAGAGAATAGTGCAATTCAGTTTTATACAATATATGTAGTTAGGGAGCCTCTGCTCCATCTCTCTTTCAGCTAAGGGGTCCTTGGTTGAAAAAAGGTTGAAGACCCCTATTAAAAGTTATTTGGGTTAGAAAAACAGTGTCAAGAATGCCATGAATTTTTGTCCATAAAGGAGTGATGGAGGGGCACGCCCTGAAGATATGAAAGTGATTTGCTTCTTTGTTCCCACATGATCTCCACCAGTGTCTGGTTTGAGAAAGATTTTTTCTAGGCAGGAGTTAAGAAGTAACAAAACTAAATTGTCTTCAGGATGGAGAGCTTGTTGTTTTCCGTTGCTGACTAAGCATCTCTTCCCATTCCCCTTGTGTGATGTCAGATTACCTTCAGTTTTCCCCACCCTTTCTTAATTGAGGTTTGAAGCCATAGTCTGGAGGATGGCACGTCTCAGTCGCGAATCTACTGTTGACCAAAGCTACGCGATTATGTGTGTGTGTGTGTAGTGTCACTTTGTGTCCTTTTTAAATATGAAGCTGATTTTTGCATTATGTATAGCATTTTCATTCTGTCTTGGCTGTAGCCGACGCAGTGGAAACATTCACCTGTTCATGTGGAGGCACGTGTGTGGGTGACTCTGGGTTGAGAGTGGTGGCACAGGTCAGGGCAGAAGGCACCGCTAACCACCCTCACTGACAACTCCTGGCACACTTCACTCACGCTGTGACATTATGGTTCTTGTCCTCATTCATACTCCGACGCCTTAAAGATCCGTTTAGTAAAATGTTTCCTCCGTTTGACCCCTCCTGCTGTGTGATGTGTGCGTGTGCCTGTGTGCCTCGATGGCCCCCAACCTGCAACAACCTGTGCCTTATAGATTGTATAATAATCCACGGTGTTGGTGTGCGGGTGTCGGGGTCAAAGTGTGTGTTATTGGCACGCGTTGCAGATATGAAACCCCCTACAGGGTCATTGCATTGCCCTATTGCTTCACTGCAGGTAGTCTCGGTGACCCCTGAACCCATGTGACCTCTCACCCCTAACCTTACTCTCTCCATCGATGTTTGGAGCCTCCTGCTGAGGTGGTGTGTGCAGCAAAAAAAAAAAAAAATGTTGTTGTTCTGTTGTTATTTTCTACCATATTATGAGTAGCTACAAATTTGTGTATCTAATGTATGACGTGTGTGTGTGTGTGTGTGTTTGTGTGTGTGTGTGTGTGTGTGTGTGTGTTGCTTGCCTACAGGTGCCAACCCCCTGCAGTCCAATTCTTTGGGACACACAGCACGGGCCTATGCTAAGGAGGGAGAAGTGAGCAAAGTGCTGCAGGAGTTTGAGGGCAAGGTAAGACACTCTTACACAGACACACACACTCTTAATTTTGTTTTCCTGTACAAACTGTGCAGAATGTGCACGCAAATTAAAAACAATATTAGTTTCCATGCACACTAATGTTTTGAAACTGCAGTTGTTTCCTGTGGCCTGGTCTGAATGACTCAGCGCTATTCACTCAGCGGACATCTGTGTCATTTACTTGCCTTCATGCACACAGACACACACTCCTCAGGAGGTCTGTGTCACTCTGCTGACTGAGTGACAGGTGCTATTGGGTATTAGAGTTGTGGAAGCTGGTAGAGGTTAACTGGGGTTAAAAACATGCTGAACAAGTTGGATTATAAATCAGCTGAACTGATAGTGTCATATAGGACTCTATATAACCTGAATTTACAAACACTAGTGCAGTGCCCGTAGGAAGTATGTATTCCTATAGAAAAGTGGAAGCTTAAGTAGATTTTTCATGTATGGCAAAATGAGGCTGTGTTTGATGGTTGGATGTACATACTCGTACATAGTGTTAATGTGTTAGTGTTAAAACAAATTGTATATTGGATAAGACATAGACGTACCTTGAGAGACACAAAAAAACAGTTATTCTGCACGGCATGCAAGACTCCGTGCAGCAGAAACCAAGGAAGAGTGCCGTAATTGCCTGGCAGACAACACTGCTCTCCAGGCAAGGCTCCGTGATGCTGAGTCACCTGAGGTCCGAACTGCCCGCCTGGCCAGCGATGCCTGTGCAAAGTTTTGGGTGACACAGAGCGGTATAGCAGTAGGATACTTTGATCTTTTATGCCGTGAGGCGTGGCTACAGCTGCGAGCGAGAGCGCGATAGGCTAGATTGGTTACACGGAGGTCTATGGGATTTTAACTTTTAATGATAATGTTGTGAATATGAATCCCAAAAACTTCAAAATGACGGATGCACACCATCGTGCCATGCGCAAGCCATATCCAAAAGCTTAGGTCAATCTGACAAACAGTCAGAGAGATATGCGAGCCACAGACACACAGACGCTTCTTGCTTTATAGATCGATGGAGCTGTTAAAAGTTAAAACAGTGTATAAATATTATCTGAAAGCACCGGTCACCTCCAAAATATTAGGTATGTGGTCTAGATTATATTAATAAAATAATGTATTTATCCTTATTTATCCTTAGATGAGCTGACATGGAGATTTGATTCAGCACTTTCTGCTCACATAAGAGCATTAACATCATCATAAACACTTCACCAACACACTAAGAATGCTATCATTAAATTAAAAAAATATACAACCAAAAAATAGTTCTTCTTCATGTAATATTTTTTCGGATAGTTGGTATTTTTCCACTTGTTAAATTGGGATTTAAACTGTGAACTTTAATTGAGGATGATCGTCAGCTTGGTTAACTTTCATCTGAACGATGGTGTAGAATCAGCTGACTGCAGGGACTCCTCACCGCTCATCTCCTTGGTATTTTCACTGGTGTGTAGCAGTAGAGGTGAGGTCAGCTGTTTTTTTTTTAAAATAAAACTCGAGTTACCCGTAGTTATCTCCCAGCTTGACAGCAGACTAGAGCTAAGCAAGATGGAGAGAGAGAGAATAAACAGCCGGCCTCTACTGCAGGGTGAAAACCTGGAGTTTGAGAGGACAAAGAGGAAAGGATGAATGAGTCGTTGGGCGGCTGTGAGAAAGACGGAGGGAGAGACACTGTGAAAATTAAGGTAGAGAAAAGATTTGGGCAGAGGTAGAGAGAAAAAAAGAGGTGGAAAAAAGATTAGATCAGCATAAAAGAGGGAATGCGTGTCAACGAATTGAAGGCAAAGGCAGACAGAGAGGTAGAGTGTGTTGAAGAGGAAAAAGTGAAGGAAGTAGCAGAGAGACACCACAACCCTTTAATATGAAAAAAAAGGCAGAAACATTTTTATTGTTTTGTGCATCTACATTGGACGCTTTCAGTCACAGCTTTGCACAACAGTATAGCACTGAAAACACACCAAGCAGCAGCAAAGTGCTCGGTGTACAGCGATAAACAAAGATCTAAAAAGATCTAAAATTAGAAACACTTATATCCATTGATGAATTTAAGGGCTTCATAAAGAATGTGGTGACAGAGACATGTTTGTTTACTTTAGAGGTCGCTGTGTTTGAATAGTTGTTTTATTGTAGATTTATGGTGTATTTGTTGCATTTTGTGTTTTGATTGGCTGCTACCTCGGCCAGGTCTCTCTTATAAAATATTTTCAATCTCAATGGGACTTCCTGGTTAAATAAAGGTTAAATAAAAATAAATAAATAATTTTACTGCTGTTGGGGGACGTGTCCATGTGTCTCAGACGGTAAAGAAATTCCTTCTAACTTAAGTCACAGGAGTCACAGGACTCGATTTACTGATTGCCTGTGGATATTCTCTGGCTGTAATTCGCTGCTAAAAGTTAAACTATCCCAAACTTTTTGTCCAGCTGCTCTTCCCAGCAGAATCAAATGCACACATCTTGAAGCAGCAGCCGCAGCTTTCCATAGCCTTTGCATGGCAGCTAGCTGCAGGCTGCACTTTCTTGGTGCGTTTCCGGCATGGGGGCGTGTTTGTTGCTTGTTTTGGGGATGAGCTGGGAAGTTTGTAAGGATGGTTAATTTGGCTGCACAGATGAGGAAAATATGTGATAATGTTGTTAAATACTGGGATATGACGCACCATAAATTAACAGAAACTAAACTGTACTCAGTTCTGCCTTTCTGCTGCTTTCGGTAAGCTGCTAAAATACCACCAATGGCATGTTGAATTAAAAACAATAAGAGGAAATTATTTCCAACAGTCAATTATTGAACAAAGTGAACTGAACACAAAGGCACAAATACAAAAAAAGTGATCGTTCAGGGTGTCTCCAGGTCCTTAAAGGGTCTTAAAAGGTCTTAAATTCAAATTTGATGCGTCTTGAATATTTTCGGTCACATTACCATGAAAATGTCTTCAGCATGACAGACTCAATGACTGTTTACAATCATTATACAGACCAAAGATTTGCACTATAAATAGCACTTATGACAGTGATGAGATTTAGTTTTTTAATTACATTTAAGTTAAACTCACCCTCTTGTTGTCATTTTTCCTTACAGTTCATTTTGAACTAACATCAGTGTGTTTACTTGAAAAAGGTACTTCTTCATGTGTGTCATACACTCACAGTGTGTAATGTGTATTTTCATTGCAGGTTTGGTCTTAAATTTCATACAAGGTGGTATTAAAAAGGTCTTAAATTTAACTTGGTTATATCTGTAGACACCCTGTCGTTACAATTTA
>JAGQAX010000013.1:35739292-35909292 GCA_019142605.1 Cephalopholis sonnerati | reverse complement strand
GCACTGAGGCCCTGTTCACACCTGGTATTAAGAGACATCTTTGTCGATCCAATGAGTGGACGCTCTAAGTACAGGTGTAGATCTGATCGCTCAGACCATATTTTGAGGTGATTTCGGCTGCATATCGCCATATTCTTTCAGCAGTGTGTTCACTTATGTGTCCTAGGCCATATTAAAGGACCGCCCACTCACTTGACATCCTCTGCATAGGCGGAGGTACGTACTTATTAGCACGCCAGATATATTACGAATGCATCAAACATCTTGGGCAATTTGGTTTGCCTGCACCAAGGAATAGACCCTGTCTGACCTAGTTTGATTTTGCCCATGCGTCAAGGTCTACAAACAACTTCCCTTTCTTCTTCATCTTTTAATTTCTGGCAGACTAGGCACAGGAGGTGTATCGCTGCCTCCTGCCAGTTAAAAACAATGCATTTGGTCTCTGCAAACATAAATGATTTCCGTGTTTATTTCCATACACAGTGGGGAAGTGAGATCCAATCACAGGTTGTCACTCGGGTCACGTGGAGATGCGCTCTAATGCCAGGTGTGAACAGACAGACATAGAGCTGTCCTACTGTGATCCAGTCAAAAGGTGCATGTTAATACGAAGTGTAAACGGGGCCAAGAGGTCTTGAGGTGGATGCACGGTTCAGGAAGGGAACTGTGATCATTTTTGTGTCAGCTTCATAAGATTTACATGATGACACAATTAAGATACATTCGCTTATGTAATATATTTGGTCAGTGATTTTGGGGCTGGAGCTTCTCAGCTCCTAAGTTTACACTGAACAGATTGCCAGTCTACCTCAAAGCTAACACAGAGACAGATATTTACATTCATATGTATGGGTTTCCAGGTGATTCAAAATGTATGTGTTTGGACTGTGGGAAGAAAGCCACAAACACACAGTGAGGACACATTAAGGCCGTAGCCTGCCAGTTTATTCCAACCCAGGGCCTTTTTGCTCAAGGCAACCAAAAACCACCGTGCCACCTCCTTGCTTTGATCCTGTTGGCAAAACCCTGCTCATCTGTAGCCCAGGTTTTGGCCTCCAGCCTCTCAACAGCCTCAGATTTGGATGAGTTTGTGCTAGTGTCTGCTTCTTCGTCGAGTAGCTGAAACCATGGGCCAAATACACTCTTTACTCCCCTCCGATCCACCTCATCATCTTGTCTTTGTGTATGTGTGTGAGTGTGGTTGCTGGGGTGATGGCAGGGTTGGGTAGGCACTCCTCTTTAAGCAAGCGTGTGTGTCTGTGTGTGTGTGTGAGGCTGCGATCCATGCTAAACTGATTTCACCATGGCCGCGCCAGGGAGGCTAACACAATTACTGCTGGCTAATGGCCCCACTGACTGAGGGGGGAAGAGAGGCAGCGTGGGTAGCTTTCTGGAGGTCTCTCATCTTGCACTCTTGCTCTGTTTTCTCTCTTCTGTCTCTTTTTTTTTCTCTCCACCAAATGTCTTGACCCTTTTCTCATCCCTGCTCTCTCGCTCTTTTATCATAGTTTCTGGGATACCCGTCGCCCTCAGGTCAACTCAGTTCAGTCGGGTGAAACTCAGAATACTTGGTGCAAAAGCAAAGTCAACAAATGCAAATGAGTGAAATAATTGTCTCCTTTTCTTTCTCCCTCTGTCTCTGCACTCTGTAGCCATCAGGAGGAAGGAGAACGGTTGGTACGATGAAGAGCATCCTCTTGTATTCCTCTTCCTCGGCTCATCAGGAATCGGTAAATCACTCTCTCATCTTTCACACCAAACACTTGTTCTGTCTTGTTTGATCTCATGAAGTAATGACAAAAAAAACTCCTCCGTTTCTTGAAAGTAGCTGCCAAAATAAACATGACACTTGAGTTTCTGAAGTTTGTTGAATGCATGTGGAGTGCATTTTCCTCTGGCCAGTCGACTGATTTCAAAAGAAACAGACTACAAGTAAAAGAAGAATTTAAATTTTTAAATTTCGACTGTATCTCACATGGGTCTGTTGAACTGAATCTATCGCCAATGTCTTGATTTCTATAAAGATTTAAAGTCAAAGATAAAAAGCAGGATGTATTTGAGCAAATAAAGACAAAAAATGGAGACAGTAAGTTTTTCAAAGACTGTGCCTCCATGCTGTAGCTAATCTACCACTCACACAGCCAGCACAGTAACAATTTGGCAGGCTAAACTCATTGTTGGCAAGTTAGCTGGCTTAGCAAGCTAAACTATGAACTAATATTAGTCCTGTTCCCAACCTCAGTCAGCTACCTTCTTAGACGTTCAGGGCATATCTATGATCCAGTCATAGCCAGCATTGTTTGCATATGCCTCTCAACATCAAGGTGGCCTAGCTAATGGCTAGCAGCTAACAGTGCTAACAACTGCAAAAGTGCTGACAGAGCTAACACTGTTAACCTAGTGGGGAATTAGAGGGTGGGTGTTATACTTCCCTGACCATGCCATCTTGCCACAGTGGGTCGGGATGGTCATCAGTGGTAACTGACGTATGAGCACGGTGCAAATTGGCTAGCCAGTGGGGGACACACACACACAGGGCACGACATGCACAAATCTGTGCGTAACTGAACTGTCTACCACATCAAACACAGAGACAAAAAAATAGAGAAGCTCGGATCACAACCATAGACTGTATAGAAAGATGGACGACATCAAAGCTCCCCAAAAGTGAAGCCAAAACATCTCAAGGTCATAAAGCCCGCCCTCTCAATGTTAGTGGATGGGACACGTTTCAAACTAAAATCTCAAAGTACACGTAAAATAAATTTTTTCCAAAGATGGTTTCTGTCATTTAGGGTTGTTTTTATCACACCGCTGTATGCCCAAGTGTTCATTTTTATGATAATTTTGGTGTTAATTAGATATTTGTTGCTATAAAATCAGGATTTCACAACATGATTGATAACTGTGTGAGCCAGTTGGTGGGCTTGCATTCAGTGGCACTGCTCGCGATTGGTCGGACAGGTGTATGGGCGGGAAAGTTGATACCATGGAGATCACAACTTTGCAGACTCTGACTCTGAATTATGTCACCAGAGCAAGATGGCAGCAGCCGTATCTGAAATATTTTAGCTTTACATCTGTTCAGTGGGGGAAGGTGGAGACGCGTAGTCCATCTTTATATACAGTCTATGATTACAACACACACAGAAGGAGTGTGACCTCATTCTCGGCTGAGGACGCCATTACTCTATATCTTTACATAGCAACTATACTGATACAGCTCCTTTAAGTTATTTGTGTTCTCACAGTGAAAAGGCAACTGATGTGCGTAACAATATTTGGGTCTGGAAAAGAATGAACTCGTTAACTTGGTAAATGTATTCTATGGTTATATGCCATTTTCATGAGCAGTTTTTAACAACAGCCACTGTAAACACTTAAGATGTCACAACCTGTCTGACTCAGGAACAGCTTGGCAGTGTCACCAGATTTAGTCCTGCACACAAAGGCTCTGATTGGCTTGCTTGTTTCTCAGTCAGCCTTCTTAGTGGGATAATCATCAATCATTTCCAACCAGGTGAACTACAGACGATCTAGAATTAGTGCTGGGAAATATATCTATAGTCGCGTTTCCTTTACAGTTGTTCACAAAATAAAAGCAATATTTCTGAAATGTCGACAAAGTTCAAATGCTACTTGCAGGTGTTTCCATTGAACGGTGTTTTGCGAACTAGCCGTAATTCTCGTAAATTCTCGTCCGTCCCGCGAGACTTCACTTTGAGGAAGATGGCCAAAAGCGTTATGTGTGTCTCAGGACACTGATCATTCTGAATTTTTTTTGTTGTCTGTGATCCAAGAAAAATGTGAAGCCAAAAAAAAGAGCTGGGACTAATGTGCATGTAATACAGAAACAGTGGGTTTACAGCATGTCAGGTCAACTTAGGTCAATTTCTCACCAGTTCTGATGTGTGAGGAAAGTTTAGTGAGTTTCCCTGCATCCTTAGCCTTTCAATAATGCAATTTATTTGAGAGAATAATAATTCTTTCCATTACAGTAGAGTCTTGCACCGTTTAGTGCTCAGGCCCTAATAAAGCCACATCCATTTCTAATCCATTGTTTAATGTATCCGATTGAGCTCTGGGTGCACCAGCTGTCAAAAACAGCTGATTGCACTTGAAAACAGTGGAGGAACCTCTTTGTGACGCACAGCGCTGAGAGTGAGAAAATCTCAGAACAACACTACAGCAGTTTCAGTTGAAGATATCCGCTTGGAATGAATTGAGAGTGACTGAATTCTGTCTGGACCTTAGTGTTACAACAGATCCACACTGACACCCTTCCGTCCAGGCATCTGTCTCTCATACTTACTGTCTGAATAAAGGCAAAAATACGACACAAAAAACTTCATTAATTCATTACCCGTAACTGCTTATCCTAGAATCACAGAAGGGGGCTGGAGCCTATCCCAGCTAACACTGGGCAAGAGGTGGGGTGCACCCTGGACAGGTCACCAGACTATCACAGGGCTGACACACAGAGACAGACATTCACGCTCACATTCACATCTACAGGCAATTTAGAGTCACCGGTTACCTAAACTGTGTGTCTTCGGACTGTGGGAGGAAGCAAGAGAACCAAAAGAAACCCCACGTTGACACGAATAGTACATGCAAACACTACGCAGAAGGGCCCCAGCCCCAGCAAGTTTGAACCCAGAACCCTTTTTCTGTAGGCGAATGTGCTAACCACAGCCCCACGTGCCCCCCTCTATAACATTATAGGAAACCATTAAAGGAAGGCTGTATTTTTACTGAGCTGTCAAAAATATCAACAGTGGATTGGTTTTAGTCGCTGGACTGCTTTGGGCTAAGTAGCTGTATTGTGTAGGAAAATATAAGTTTTGGATCAAGTCGATATCAGCAGATATTCAATATTAGAGGACAAAACTTGACATCTCCAGTTCAGAGGAAAGCTTAAATGTTCTCAAACAGCAGCAAGATGAAGAAGTGTGAGTGTATGTGTGTGTTAGAGTGAAGGAAGGAGGGAGACAGAGGGATATTAAGGGCCAGATAGATGGCTAAAAAAGAGGGAGATGGTGAGATGACAGGCCACAGAGATAGATGAAGGAGCGCCGGTGTTCATATTCTCTGTTGCCTTCAGCGACAAACAGTGGCCATGAGACATCAATATTAAACACAGCAACAAGACACACAGTCTCTCACACACACCACACACACACGCACACACACAATCATCATACGCATACCAAACACAAGACATCAATATCATATATGAGCATATTATATGCAGAATATTTTAGCGACAAACATAATGTGTGCTTCTGGAGAGCAGGAGATGATTGAAGGCTCTGTAGAGGGAGGCACTGGGATTTAGGCCAGCACTTAGAGAAGGAGAGAGATCGTCTTTCTGTCTGAAATGAGTAAGCTTGTTTTCCTCAAATCTCTGCATACTGATGTATTCCAAAAAAACAAGCATTGTTTTTTATATCAAAAGCAAAATAATTAAATGGAAGAAGGAGTTGTTCCTGTTTGAAGCTAAATAATTAAGTGATGTCTCTGTTTTGTCCGACTGCTTGATGGCGGGTCTCACAGGAAAGACCGAGTTGGCCAAACAGGTGGCTCGCTACATGCACAAGGACATCAAGAAGGTATGTTATGAGGCATCAGACACACACACACACACACACACACACACACACATTTACACTGGTGTTTTAACATCCAGTCAATAGGTGGAAAACAGGTCTTCTCATAGATATAAAACAGACATTTAATTTAGGGGCTCTTCCCGCCTCGGAAGAAATGACAGAGGATTCAATTTGTGTTGGTTTCCATGGTAACTATTAGTAGCACAAGTTCAACACGAAGACACACAGCAGCATGTTGTGCCTCTTGGGGAAGTTAACCCATCGTGTGATTGCAGGGTTTCATCCGTATGGACATGTCCGAGTTCCAGGAAAAACACGAGGTAAGACTCGCCAGGAAGTAGCCAAAAAGTGTTTCTAATGATTTCATCACACATACTGTGTCAAATTTGTTGCTCTAACAGACCTTCATTCATTAAAAGAGAGTGTTACAGTTGCATCGCTCTGCTGCAGACGCACATCACTGACACACTGGATTAATTCTGTTCATGTACTCATAATGGACGCATAAACCAAATTAATGTTGCTTTTGCCCTTCGTTGTGAAACTTTGTTGATGAATATGTTTAATCAGGGAATCAGAGTTTCATTATTTTACGGTGTTCAAGAACCATGTTCAGTATTTTTTATCCAGTGTTAATTTTGTGGATTTCTGCACAGTTTGCATGAACAGTTCCTTGCTAAAGACTTTTTACGTTTTATTTTGAAAACTTATTTGTGCACCCTCTGTCAGGTGGCAAAGTTCATTGGCTCCCCGCCGGGATACGTGGGACACGAGGAAGGGGGTCAGCTGACCAAGCTGTTGAAGGCGTGTCCCAACGCTGTCGTCCTGTTTGACGAAGTCGACAAAGCCCACCCTGATGTTCTCACTATCATGCTGCAGCTCTTTGATGAGGTGTGTATACAAATACAAACACACACAGATGAGCACACGTTGTTACGCCTTTGTGAAGTTAAATTCATCCTGTGTATCTGTTACATTAATGGATCGATCTCTCTATTGTTCCTGCTGTTCCTCTCTCAGGGTCGCCTCACAGACGGCAAGGGGAAGACCATTGAATGTAAAGACGCCATCTTCATCATGACATCTAATGTCGCAAGTGATGAAATCGCCCAGCATGCACTGCAGCTTCGTCAGGAAGCTGAGGTGGTCAGCCGCAGAAAGCTGGCTGACAAAATTGGTGAGAGAAACACACCAACACGGTGATGCACAGCAGACATCACTCTGACTTGCAGTTTTTACGTACATCATTTGTTACAGCTGCAAAATTAATTGTACATCGTGATTGTATTAGTTCCCACAGTGGGACCCATTAAAATCCAGTCTGACATTACTTTACATCTTCATCTGTGGCTGTAGTTTAAAATCAGCGTGATGAAACAATGTCAAATAATTTTTTTTTATCAGATCATCTAAATTTTTAGTCAGGTCTCGTCAGTGTTTTGCCAAATAACTTGGATCAACATTTTAGAAATTACAGAGACATTTACATAAAGTGTAGTTCTCTGATGCTACACTGTAGAAACATACAGAGCCATCAGGTTAATAAAATAAAAAGTGAAATCAATGTTGATGTGTTTTTCCCCAGAGGATGTACAGAAGAGTGATGACATCACGATCTCCCGACAGTTTAAAGAATCTGTGATTCGACCGATCCTGAAGGTAACTCAGTCGCAAAAACCCACCCTGTTTTGGTGTAATTACAGACAAACTAATTTGTCTGTAATTATTTAACTATTTGCTTCACTACAGCAGTTTAATGTCGTTGGCCTGAGGTTGTCATCGCTAATTCTGTGGTTCCTCCCCAGGCTCATTTTCGGAGGGACGAGTTTCTGGGTCGTATCAATGAAATTGTGTACTTCCTGCCGTTCTGTCACTCAGAGCTGCTGCAGCTGGTCAGCAAAGAGCTCAACTTCTGGGCCAAGAAGGTGTGTAACAGTGCGCACGGGCAAATCACATCACAACACACATTATATTTTAGACAAGTCACGCAGCTCCTCAGATCCTCTATATTCTTTTCATAAAAAATAAAATCAGCTGTCTGCAGTTTGTAAATATGAGAATGCTGTGGGACTGTACAAAATCAGTGCTACTGGTCTGTGAAACAATGAAACAAACCCCCGACCCAGCTTTATATTATGTATTATTTGAGTCAACATGTCCTGAGATTTCAGTTCCAAACATGCGAGTCATATTATTGTTTTATATAGCACTGTCTGAGAGGACTAATCAACAGATTATGGCTAACACAACAGGCTCAACATATCCTCTCTGTGTGTATCTGAGAGCAGAGCTGCAACAACTGATTGATTAATAGATTAGTTCTCAACTATTAAATGAATTGCTATTTTGACAATGAATTAATTAGTTTGAGTAACTTCTTAAAGAAAACTAATTCAAAATTCTCTGATTCCAGCTTCTTAAATGTGAATATTTTCTGGTTTCTTTACTCCTCTGCAACAGTAAACTGAATGTCGTTGGGTCAAGGACAAAATAAGACATTTGAGGACGTCATCTTGGGCTTTGGAAAACATTTATCTTTCTGACATTTTATAGACCAAACAACTAATCAGTTAATTGAGAAAATAATCTACAGATTAATCAACAATGAAAATAATCGTTAGTTGCAGCCCTGTCTGAGAGACTTCCCAGCACCCTATATATTTATAACATGGGTGTCCTCCAGTAGGGCTGGAAGGCCCTACCCACTTCATCCTGCAGCCGCTGAGCTGTGCAGGAGCACACGCAGATCAATATTATGTGCCACTACTACTCACTATAATGTGATTACAGTGTTTAACATGTGGAGCCTTCATCAATATTTAATTATTAATATTACAGCTGGTGTCCTGACAGCCAACATGGGCCCTGCAGGCAACTGATAGGAACCTGACTCACAACTCTCGCTGTGCATTTGTCTTTTGAATGTTGCTGTGTGTGTTTTCTTGCGCATCTATTTTTCTTTAATGTTTTGAGTGTTCATGTCTCGTAATAACTCGTTTCTGTCTGTTTGTGGCAGCGCCGCTCACAGCAGAAATCTCATTACTACGGAATCCTCGTGAGCCATTTGTTTGTCACTCACTTATATTAAATAAATTAAATGTTCAGTGCTATCATTATTGGCTTTAATACTGTATTTGTAATGTTGTAATATTAGTGTTTATATCTCTGGAGTAAAACATGGCATGGTATTTATTGAATGGAGTGTTAACATCAGGAGCTAAATGAGCAGCTCTGATCGCTACTATTGACTGGTGTTTGATTAAAATGCATTAAGGGCCTGTTGATTAGCCCTGGCAGACATGCTGCTTGACAGTATCTCCTCTCTGCCCGCGCATTTGTCTCTGTCTCCACCATCCACCATGCTTTCTTTTTGATTTGACTGTTTATGATAATAACCTCTTATGATAATAACCCCGTCCTCCCCGTCATTAGGCTAAGCAGCGCCATGACATCACTCTTCAGTGGGAGCGCCCAGTTCTGGAGCTGTTGGCGGGCGGGTATAACTTGCATTACGGAGCACGCTCCATCAAACATGAGGTACGCAGGGACTGTAAAATACACTTAACATTTAACTCACTTGTTTCATGACTGAGATCTGGAAACACAGCAGCTCTGTGAGACGAGCTTTGCAGCAGACTGGTAGGACAAGCAGAGAGTGACACTTACAGACATATACGTGGGCTTTAAATTTAACGTTAATCTTCATTTTCAGAATTACATTGTTAAACCAATATGCTTAAACTGTAGTGTGGTGTAAAACCTGTGTGATTATGTGTGTGAAAAGATTTAAAGATGTGTGTAGCGTCTGTAAAGTGTTATTTAACTGATACGACTGTTGGGAAAAATTTGAAGGAATAGTTTGAATTTTTTGGGGTGGTTTTTGGTTTGCATGGAATACTTATACATAGTCAGCGAATCACAGTAGGTGGCAGTCGGAAGGCTCCCAGTTTGGATAAGCACAGAGGTGAAACAATATACAGCTATGGAGGGTTCAGCAGCAAAATGTATTTTAGCCACCAAAATAAAAGCCCCTTCTAAAAGAAATCAGTATCAGGTTAAGTGTATGCTATATTAAGAATATTCTCACTGCTTTACAGTGCCGTCATACAACCCTTTGCAACAGGAAACTGAAGCCATTTTGCTCTCCTCAAAGCCACCAGACTCCTTTGACAAAAAAGGTAATTTTGCCTCACAGAACACGGGAGTTTCTGGTCTACCACTGCCTCAATTGGTTAGTTTGTGTTATTGTCTGACTTCTGTGTTTTAAAGATTTAGTTTGGAGTTAACCAAAGTCACACAATAAGAGAAACAAATTAACTGATAGAGGCAGCAGTAGACCAGCAGCTCCCATGTTCTGCAAAGTAAAATTACAGTTTTTGTCTATCACGATCTCATGTCGTCTCTACTCGTCATATTTTGCTGCTTGGGCAGAAGTCTCGGGTGTTACTGAAATGATACAGCAGCCTTTTCTGTTGTAGACTGACACAGAAGGGGGACAAAATTACTTGGTTATGGTTAGGAAAAGATTGCAGATGTTGCTCTCTAGTTTCTCTTCTCGGGAGTATTTAAAAGGAACACCCCCAGCTTTAAGTGACACAAATATGGCTGTAAAGGCAGCAGTGTGTTGCTAAAAAAACACAGTGCTCTCCACCCATCCATGAAAATAAGCAGATAAGTCCATAATGAAGTCTTGCATCGTTAATGTTCATGTGTCAGTTGTAAAATATTCTTTCAGTCTGTAGATATAGATACATCTGTGACACATATTTGATCAGGAAAGAGCCTCCTATCAGCAGAGAACAGTGGCTTTTTTTGGGGGGGCGGCAGTAGCTCAGTCTATAGGGACTTGGGTTGGGAGTCAAGTCCCCATCCAGACCAAATATGGAGTGTGGACTGGTAGCTGAAGAGATGCCAGTTTGCCTCTTTGGCACTGCTGAGGTGCCCTTGGACCAGGCACTGAACCCCCAACTGCTCAGAGTGCCTATCCATGGGCACCCCCCTCGCTCTGACATCTCTCCAATTGATGGATGTGTGTATATATGACAGCAGAGAAAAAAAAATAGTTTTCAGTTGTTAAAAAATATCAGCATTATCTTGTTTAACAGATGGAAGAGCAGATGTAGAAAAGAATATTCTATCTTTTTTGTTGTAATATGAAGTAATTAATTATTCAAAATGCACAACAGACACAACACTTTGAGTAAACCAGTCACTATACTGGTTTCAGTACAATATTCTGATCTCTCCCGCACCACTAACCTCGTCACTGATCCCTCAGGTTGAGCGTCGGGTTGTCAACCAGTTAGCTGCAGCGTACGAGCAGGAACTGCTGCCCAAAGGCTGCACCCTGCGTCTGTCTGTCCAGTCGGAGGACCAGGAGGAGCGGAGCACGCCCAGTCTGCGCCTTGAGGTGGTAGGAGAGGACAGCTCATCGAGAACGCTGGACATCCGTCCACCGCTCAGCCCTGAACACTAACACGATGCAGAAACACAGAAGATATATCCAGATATATTTATGCACTCATGTACACTTTCCACACACATAATGTCATCAGCATCATCATCATCATCATCATAGTGTCAGGAGGATGGATGGTTCTTGATGGATTTTACCAATAAAAGTACCTCTGATAAACACATCACTGCCTCTCTGTTTCAGTACACATATGCAGTAATTACATGCCAACTTACATTACAGTTTAACTGCCAACGATGTGTGCTGTAAAAAGCAAAGTGGACCTACTTGAACGTTAAAGTTTCTGTTACAACAGACTCATATCAGCTGGGACTGATACTAAAAGCTGTGCACACAGTCTCATTAGAAAGAAAATTAAAGCGCAGGGTGAGTAAATGTGTCGCAGGTTGTAAACGTAGCATAGAGGCTTCAGCGTGCAGCGTCATGACCATCAGACATCTCATCATCTGTGGATTGAAGCCATCATATTAGCTGAAATAAATGCTTTGCTGCGTTACGTCTGTAGTAGCCTACTGTTGATACATTTAGCTGTGACGTAGTTAACGTTAATGTCTGCGTTGTTGTGTAGAACACTGAAAACAGCCAAATTATTTAATATTTATTAAACGTGCTCTATACAACATTGGAGAGCATGGGGTAACAGCGTCCCAAGCAGAGGATGAAGTCACGCTCTGTCTGTGTGTGTTGTAATCAGAGTTTCTCTGTGGTTTGTTGTGGTAGGCGGCCTGGCCGTGCGTGAATGTTAGTGTATGTGAGTCCCTGTTTGTGTATCCCACAGGCTAGCTCATCGCCGCTCTGCACTGTGCTCGTATGACAGTAACGGGTGATAACACAGTCCTGGCACGAGGTGGGATGGCATCATCCTGGAAGCATAGCGCCTACCCCCCATGTTAACACTGTTAGCTCTGTCAGCGCCATTAGCTGCTAGCTGCTGGCTCGGCCACTTCCATGTTGAGAGCCGAGTGCAGACAATCCCAGCCCAGACTCTAAATCTGAATGTCACATTCAGCTCCTTTTAAGGATATATATAGGCGAAGGTAATTGCAATGTATGTAACACTTAAGGGACAAGTGGCAGCTTGGATTAAGCCAATTAAACCGTTGCATGATTTGGAAGAGACGAGGCGTCAAATGGAAAAAATCAAAATGGATATTGATAGGAAAACTTTAAAAAATAGCCAAACTAAATCTCTTAGTAATCTGATTTAAGAATGACAGATGTTTTGCCAGAGTGAGATAAATAACAACAACTTTTAGTTTGTCCGTTTGCCGTGAAGGGAAGGAAGGTATTGACGACCAAAGATAGTTTGACGTTGCCTCAGATCGTCGCCTGTGTGTTCACTTTAATGCACATTTATGTAGAAATCCTCACCAGCAGAGCTCCACTGATAAATGTTAGTCAACACAACCTGCTTATTAATTTCATTTTAGTAAAGAATGTGTTAGCGGAGAAACAGCAAGCAGAAATGTATAGCAGCCCATTTGACTGATGGGTAATATAACTGCCTTGTGAATTGTTTCTGTTGATGCATGTTGATGTAAAGATGTCTCGCCTGTCACGACAGTGGCTCTGGTGCTGTACAGTGTGTGTCTAGCTTAAAAAATCTATCTGACATTAAGAGAAATTTAGAGTCGTGAAGAAATAATATTCAAAGTGTTGTTTCATAAATGTTTGAACAGCATGTTGACAAGGCGCCAAATGTAAGCCAGCGACATTTTTCATTCTTGTATCCCAACCTCCACCGAGTAAATAAAGTCATCACAACAAAAAGGGAATTCCTCTGTTTTTTGTTCTGTTTGTGTCGCACTGACACTCCTGATGGATGGATGGATGTGTGTGTGTGTATGTGTGTGTGTGTGAGTGACCAGTGCCTGGGTGGGAATTCTGCAACAATAACGCTTGTCCACCTTGTGAAACAACATGACAGGGGAATTTCCTTGGAATTCTGCTCTGTGTGGGGGTCTGTGTCAGACGCTGGAAGGGAATGCAGCGCGGTAAATGCCACAGAAATGTAAAAGACATTACACACCCTGCAGGAACGCCCTCCCTATAGGGAGGAATTAGCATGCAGGAAAAAGACACATTCACTCTGACTGTGCTCTGCCTGGACCCCCCAACACACACACACACACACATCTACAGAGTCACAGCTGTCATTCCCTGTTGTTTTACAGTACAACAAACCAATCATTTTCTATAGGGCTTAAATGGTTCATCATTGCGATACACAAACCAAATAAAAATATAAAGTAACAATTGGTTGTCTGGGACGATTTCAGTATTTAAATAAGTGTCTTCAAGTTAGGCATTTTTAGTTGGTGTCATGTCTCATATAAAAGTTGCATTTTTTCCGGTTCTTTTTAAATGTATTCTTTTTAACACTCAAAACATACGTCAACTTTTCCATCACTAAAATTTCTTGAACAATTTCCAGCCAGTGTTCCTGTTTTGGGGGGTTTACTTGGAGCCAGTGCCTGGTAACAGCTTTCTTACTTGATGCCAGTAAACCTTGGTAATCACAACACCTAACTAATGCTCCCCAGGTGCATCACAAGGCAGCTATTTGGGATTTCATATCCCAAAACATTTTAACAGCCACATTAATCTTTTCCCAGTATGATCTGATCTTTGTACGGTTCCAAAAAATATGCGAGTGGTCAGCCTCCATGCTCTCAGACAGTCTCAAACATCACTGTTGTGTAACAAGCAGAATTCCCTCCATATGGGGTGCCGCATCTAATGAGCTGCCTGCCTATTTTAAACTACGTAAGTTAAGTCAAAGAAATGGGGTAAAATATGATGGGAATATTACGGAAAAGTTTAGAAAACGAATTGGTAAAAATGTGTAACCCTGATTTATCTTTGTGTTTTTGACAGTCGGTCTGACAGAAAATGCTTTTTGAAGATGAAGGTTTGGGCTTTGGGAACCTCTTTGTGTCATTTTAGTATCTTAACGATTAATTGAAAAGATAATAGCTAAATAAATAAAATATTAGTCAGTTGCAGCCTTGATTTTCTTCCAATAAAACCTTTCAGTCACATTTTATGGTCTCAAAGCTAAAAAAACTGAAAAACTGAAACCCTGCTTCATTAATTCTCCATCTCCTTTATTATTGGTATAGTTTTCACAATGGAAATCAATAGACAATGGTAACTTTTACCTAGATCCACCTTATGAATGTACCCCAGCAGAACTGTGCATCATTATATTTTGTACATTCTTAATGTCCTCTATTGAATTTGTTATGACCTCAAAAAGCGGTGTGATCGTTTTGTTGTTATTCCTGGGAACTGAAAAGAGAGGAAATTATTGTTTTCAATTTGTCTGCCAACTACTCACGAATCTAAGCTCACTCTGTGGTTATATTAATCATAGTATAGTTATTGTTAAATTGCCCTTTACTTTAAGAATATTATCTTCATGTTGTGAAGCTGATCGAAGGAGCAGCAGATGTTTTCAAACTCGGGACTCTTGGAGTGGCTGCATCTGGACAGTAGATCAGGTTTTGCTATGATACCTCAAGGCTTTTTCCCAATCTCTTATAACCCTCAAACACATCTACACTTTATGGCTTTAGGAAGTCGAGCTGGTGTATATGTGAGTGTGTGTGTGTGTGTGTGTGTGTGCGTGCGTGCACGTGTGTGTATCCATTTACTCTCCCTGAGGAGGAAGACAAGAATAAGAGGAGGAGGGGAGAGAGAAGAGGCTCTTAGTCTGTCCGTCAGGCTATTTCTGACTGCTGCCATTTCTCTGATTAGATTATGGAGAAACAGAAACCTGGCCCTCCATCGTCCTAACCTCCCTCTCACTCTATCTCGCTACATTTTGCTCACCCATCCTCCCTCCGTCTCATGCTCAGCTTCTCTCTCTCCTCCACCTTTTTCTCTCAGCCCTTCCCTTATGCTCTGCTGTCCATCTGTCTGTCGGTCTCTGTCCCTCTCTGCCCCCGTGGCTCTCCTCCACCTTCTACTGCTGATACAAATGGAGGAGAGTTCAAGGTGCAAGAGAGGAGCAAAACAGAGGAGTGAGTGAGAGGGTAAAGGTCAAAGATGGGAGGAGGATAGAAATGGAAGAACAGAAAGATGGGAGAAATTAGACACATTTCATTAGTACAAAAACATAAAAAAAGACTTCAGTATTTGTTACCTTACTATGACTTTCTTTCCTTGCAAAGACAAAGACCAAAGGGCCACAAGATTAACATGGATAGATTACTGGACAGGCCTACTGGACACAGGATCAAGGGCCCAAAGTGTCAGGAGGCCCCCTTGGCCTACACCTGCCAAATGGCTCTCAAATTATCACATGCGGACCAGGAAGAGACTCAAAATGACCACAAAGAGACACAAAAAGACCACAAAGAGGGGCGCCCACTAGCTCACCTGGTAGAGCATGTGCCCCATGTACAAAGGCTGTGTCCTTGCTGCAGTGGCCATGGCGTCAATTCCAACCCATGGCACTTTGCTGCATGTCTCCCTCTCTCTGTCCCCCTTTTCACACTATAGCTTTCCTTTCCAATAAAGGCAAAAAGGCCCAAAAAATATCATTGAAAAAAAAAGGATCATGAAGAGATGCAAAGAGACTCAAAATAACTACAAAAAGGGGGGAAACAACCCCAAAGAGACAGAAAATGACCAAAAAGGGACACAAAAGTAGCTCAAAATGAAACAAAATAACTACAAAGAGACACAAAAGTACCACAGAGATACAAACCCACAAACAGATGTACAGTGTAATGACTACAACAACAACAACAAGGAGGCAAAACCACCACAATGACTGTGTCTTGCTTCTATGTATTAGAGGCTTTTTCCATATCTGTGCCCAGGGACCTTGTTGTCTCATGGTACGCCCATGAAGATTAAGGAATAATGCATGGCCTTAGTTCAGTGGTTCCCAGCAGGTCCACACACAGGGTCCAAATAGCTCCTCAGTCATTAGTTCAAGATCCACAAAGTTTATACATTCAGTGTCATACTTGCATTTGGCCATGTTGTCAAGCTAGTTTGCTATCTCTATTAAGTAGCTGTCCATTATTTACTGGCTCCACAACAGGAAACGGCACTTAAAAATAAAAGCGTATGCTGGAAATTCACAATACTTCAAAATAAAGAATGTTTTTTACAAACTTGACACATGCAAGTCACTTGCAGTCCATTTGAAGTGGGCCTGCACCCCACTTTTGAACCATGACCCACCAGCTGGGAACCACTGCCTTAGCTGATATTGCCCTTTGGTGCAGATTCTCTAAACAAACTGCAGTTAACCAAATGACTAAAAACATCTGGAGGATCCTCTGGGCTCAAGGCACAGACCATGAATTGCAACATCCCCAGTTCTTTGTCCAGACTGGAACCTCTGCTGCATGTAATCATCTCTCATTTCGATACTGTCAGCCAGTAAATGCATATAGTTCCCAAAATGAAATAATTTAAGTACCAGAGGACTTTTATTTTGATAAAAATAAAGACATTGCCTCTATAAATTGATGAAGAAAAGGGAAATATTGGTACAAAAATATTCACTAGAATGCAGAAATCAAGTCCCTGACACTTACGCCCCACACATGTGGCTGAAAGGAAACCAGGCCCTTGATTTGGTCACAAGAGGAGGGTTTAGTAAGAAATCTGGATAACTTTGCAGGATCAAACTGCTCTTTGTACACACATTAATATGGTACTGACTTAATCCAGATAAGACCCATTCCCAGTGGGTGTTCATTGACACTAACTGTTGTGATAGGGCTCCCAGTTTGTGTGCTTAAGTGTGTTACATGCAGAAATGGACAGTGCTAAGTAATGTGTGAGATCTGGCTCATGTGCTTCACTGCTTAGAAATACGAATCTCTGTTCTGTGAATAAAAGACTGGTAAAGAAGTTTGGGTGTGTTTGATATCAGTGCAGTTGCTGTGCAGCCCAGACAGCAGCAGCAGCTCAGAGAGGTGCAGCAGCCAGGTGGAGGTGGTGAATGATGAACGACTACTAGAGGCTCTCCCATTATCATATCTGTCCCTGCTCTTAACGGGGGATTTTCATCCGTGTCCCTCCGCACTCCTCTCATCCCTCCCTCCCTCCCGTTTCTCATTGTGCTCCCCCAGGAAAGCGATCGATTTCACCTCCATTACCTCAGTCGTCTAGCTTCAGAGATGCTCCTCATTCATGCAGCTGTGCAGCAGCACAGTTATCACAGCCTGCACCAGCCTTTCATTTTGGTTTTACGCGTTTCCTCAAATGAGACACTTGGCTCTGGTGTTAACGCCTGGAGTTATGTGGAGGCTTTGTTGTGGTTCTGGTGATGGACTGGTTGACTGGGGTTGCACGCACCGGATGCCGTCCGGTTACCGCAAGGCAATCACGTGACAGTCCCCTGGGAGAATTAGCATAAAAGACAAATAAAGGACCCCACCAAAAACACACCAGTCTGCCCTCCTTTCTTTTAAAGAAAAGGAAAGAATCCATTCCGCCTAATTCGAACCTTGCTCAGGGACAGCTCGCGTGGCAGATTGCAGCCTAATTAGTTTAGAGGGAATTTAATTCAATTAACTTTCCACAGCTCCGCGCGCCCCGCCGCTGGGCTGCTTTCAGAGCGCGGGGCCAGAGCTCGAGATCTAATTAGCGTGTTTGGAGAAGCTCTCCTGCGCGCGGCCATCCCTCGCCGCTCCAGCTGTGGTGTGCGTGTGTGTGTGTGTACTGTGGTCTCCCGGGACCTGGTTTTTATCCTAAAAAGCTTCTTTTTTAAGTAACATGCCGTTATCCATTAGGATAATACAGGTCTGGTGCCGCAGTAGAGAGATGTACGCAGCATGTGAATAACCGCAGCTGCTCTGCGTCATATTCCGGCTGATGAATGCATGTTGAACTGATGTTAGAGCGGACTTAAATTAGTGTGAGTCTAATTTGATGGGTTTAAATTAATGGGCACACTTTGTGGCAACAGACGAAACTTCAGCCTGACGAGCCTTTGTGTTGCACACTCGTGTTGTTCACGTTTTTGAAATAGTTTGTGGATTTCTGACTGACCTTATGTTGTGCCAAACTCATTAGAGTGCGCCAGCAGATGTAATGCTCTTCACTGAGCGCGGTGGCTTCTCTAAAGGCGCTTTTATAGGTTCCAATGATGATATTCAGATCATGAAAAACTGGTGCAATATGACAAGATTTCACAAGAGAGCCATTTCATCCCAAGCCTTTCTTCTTAATGTTTGATTTTGGGGGCGTTTGCCTGTGTGCTACCTCATCAGTCTGTTTGTATTATTATGTAACACACCGCCTTTAACAACTTCTCTGAGGTGGTGCACTTTGGTCCAGATACGTGACACAATATGGCCAAGATTGGAAAACAAATAAATTGTAAATTGTAAATTGTAAAAAAAATACAGGACCATCTTTGTATTAGTGTTTTACTCTCCTCCTGTGGAGCAGGCTACAGATCCACGCTGATTTTGATCATGTGTATCAACACCACCTGAGTGAGGAGTTGAATGTAACTCCTGCACCGGGTGCTGTTGCTTCTGTCCCTAACCCGGTTAGATGCGCGCCGTCGTCTCGAGCCGAAGCGTCACGGTACATTCCGGTAATTGGGGATTGAAATGCGGGGACAGGCGCACCGACGGGACCCCCCGGCCCCTGGCCCACACCCTCCCCCCTCTCCCGCACCGTCTCTCATCCATCACCGGGCAAATCAAATGCGCCGCCAGCCTCTGCTGCTGTAAAGACGCAGGGCCGATGTTAACGGCAGGATCTGTGATTTCTGATTTTATTTTATGCGCAATCAAATTCACCTCGGAGGGAAGAGGATCTTAAGAGGGGCGATGACACGACACATTTTAGTGACACTGCAGGTGGAGAGCCAGCTGCCCGGCTGTGTGGAGAGCACTGGCCTAGTGGAGGATGGAGTTGTATAGCAAATGAAAAAGAACTATGGGTCATAATGATTAAAAAATAACGATAATTAGTCTTTACAAATATAAATTTACTTTCAATATTATAAGCTATTGACAAGAGATTTAAAATTACGTCTAAGGTAAATTATGGACACATGCTGAGGCCAGGCGAGAGAATTCAATCAGCCATTTTGCGTTTTTTGCGCACAAGCAAATTACGCACAGGTGGCAATTAAATCAGCATTATGGGACTCATTTATAACTTGATACAGTGCAACGAAAACAGACATGCTATCCACATCCCATATATCGTGACTGGCTACATAGGTCTAACAATTCAATATGGACAGCAGAAAAATTAAAAAATGAGAAAATACACAGAGGTGCGCATGAAACAATAATTTCAATGTTCGTTCAATTTTACCTTTTAATTTATAAATAACTTGTAATAAATAACACATATGGTTCTTATCATCAAATAGTGTTTTCTACATTAAAATTGAATTTTAATTCATTAGTAAAGTAAGATATTACAGCTAACTACAAGCATTAGAAGCATTTTAAAGCGCAGAGATGTGGGTGTTACAATCGTTGCACCTATTCTAAACGTTTATAAATAATTATCACATGTATTAAAATTTCATTTCAGAGGAAATCAAGCAAGGGTTAATTCGCAACAGGGGATACAGTCTCGCCAAAACACTACTCAACATTAGGCCTCTGCCCATTTCCTTTTTTTCTTTTGGTTCCACCTGGTTGCATTTTATTGCAGCAGCTGCACAGCAACCATCAGATGTATACTCACATCATGCAATGTTAAATCAGTATGATATAATCTGTATGATTTTACAAGATCGGTGGCACTGGCTTCAACTGACTGTTAGTACAATATAAGAATAATAGTGATATGTGAATTTAATGGCGCGCTTTGCAAAGCTCGACAAACAGGAGGGAGACTATCCGGACCTGCGGATCAATAGCTGCCTCATTCTGAAGCAGAAAAAAAGGCTTTCGGCACACGGGACATGTTCTTCTTTGAGCTTTCATGATGGATGGAGCTGGCAGCCTCTCTCTTTGACTGACAGCTTCACTTGGTTTTCAGACCACCACCGCCTGTCACGGGACAGAAACCGGGCTGGGGCCTCCCGCGTGGCTTTTCTTTAAACCGGTGTCCCATCTTTCACTCATCCCTTATCCCCTGTCTCTATCCATACACCTCTCCATCTCTCCATGAAGACCATCCAGCCATCCATCACAGAGACCAGTCTCTCTGCCCACACCACCACCACCCTGACGCACACAAGTTATTCCACTGCTCGCAAATCTGCATGCAGCCCCGCTGATCTCCAGTCGGTGGAAGACCATCACAAACAATTACAGTAGCAGGAAAGATGGGAGCAGAAAGGGAACGAATACTGAGGATTCAATTTCCCTACAGATCATAAACCCTTTCGTGTCTGAAATAAGCTGGGATAGGCAGGGTAATTATTGGGATGTGAATATAAAGCCGAGTGCAGTTTGTTTTACCCCCTGGAATAATAAATTCTGCGATCACAGTGCGAAAAATCAGAGATTTCCTCAGAAAAAAAAAAGATGTTTAGGTCAGGCTTTACATCCTGGTTTATAGGTATAGTTATATGATGCATTAGGATAATTAAACAGGGCAGATTAACGTTTGAATAGAGAGCCTAAATGAATTTCTAAAGACACACATAGCGACAAAACACAGAGAAATCTGATTTTTATCATAATAACCCGATATTCTTAATTATTATTCATCGTGCTGTGATATGCCTTTATGATTCATGATTTCCATATTAGAACTTGTGCTTAACTGTCTTAATCGCTCAGGCAGTTGCATTTTTGTCTCTTGCCATTACAGCCTGGCGTTTTAATATTGGTTAATGTTGCTATAGAGTTTAAATCAACGACACACACTGATCACTGAAAATGCGGATTGATCCTTTAATGTTAACTCAATCATAACTCTGATTAGAAACGGACAGCCGATGTTAAGTGCGTCCATAAAATTTCCCCCCAGTCCTCCATGGGCCTATAATCCCTATAGTCTCGGGGTTCCTCTCTCAGGGGCCCTCAGGAGCCTCTAGGGGACCATTGTGTCCCCCCTCTGTTGACTCAGACGTCATGAATGCCAAAGATCCCCGTTACTGTTTCCGTCAAATCGCCCCCATGAATGTAAAAGTCCAAAGTTAAAGCCTCCGCAGAGGAGAAGTCTCCCCCTGCGCTGGAGCACTAAGGGCGGATTAGTGGCCTGGAAGAGACCGCTCCCCTCTTTGAAGGGATTAAAGTTTAAATGCTTAAAAGCGGGAGAGCTAGGGTCGCTCCTGTATGCTCTTTTTTTCTGGGGAGGAGGCAGAAACGACCCTGGAGAGTTTAACTTTGAAACAGTTTAAGTTTCTTGGTAAACTCACCTCTGAACCCACCAGACGGGACGAGGACACACAACAGACGGTGTGGCCTGGGAGCTGAATCACCAGGCTCATAAAATGTTTATTTATTTTAAATGGCTTAAAGATTATAAGAATCACATTGAACTCAGTGGTATTTTTGAAGTGTTGCAGAATGTATTCTTATGACTTCATGTGTTAAGGAAAAGGAGTTTCTTTTTGTAGAGATTTTTTGAACAGCTGGGACAGACAGGACACTATTATGTACATGATACAATAAATAACACATAAAGCCTATTTTTCTTGACCTAAAAAAGCCAAACTTTCATATATAACACCTGCAGGCATATAATTTATAGGCTTTATATTAATATTCCAGTAGAGGAAGCTGGTCGAGGCTGATCTCAGGAGAGGCAGGTACACAAAATCATATTTTTTTGCAGACGAGGTGCATTAACGCAGCATAAAATCTGGGTAAATATTTTGCATAAATCATTACTTACTATTGGAAACGCTGTGACAAAACATAAGACTAGAACTAGCAGCTCAGAATAGGACACATAGTCTAACTCAGATTGCAAATTGCCTTGAACCATAAGGAGAACATGTCATGTCGTGCGCAATTACGCACACATCTCACATGTTGCATTTACTTCTATTCAGTGGGATACATCTTTGCTTTCAGACTGAATTACCAGGAAGAATGAGACTGAGTATTCAGCTCTTGTGTCTGGCCTCGGTGAGCCACAGACTTGGACGCAGCCACAGACATGAGAAATGTTCCACCAGAACTGCGAGTCAACATCCGCACAAGACGAACAACTGTATCAACAGTAGCTCCGCGTGCCGCTCCGCCCCAAACATCCACCAGCTCTCACCAACCACACAATAAACGCTTTAAACAAATCTTATTATTTATACTTATTTGTAGTTTAAGTGAGTACAGCGCAGCAAATGGCACGCATGCGCGCGCGTATTTGCCGGGTTAATGTCATTAAGGAGCATCATCATCATCATGCAGCCTCTGGTCAAGCAGCGATAAGAGCGCGCACTTTGAGGCGCGCGCGCGCGCACGCAGGACAAACTTAATTAATTTCTCGCACGCACGTAAAATGTAATTTTGGTTTGTGGGTTATATTATTTGGTGACATTTATCCACTAATAAAAAGCCTGTTAATTTCGTGAACAGAGACTGAAATGCAGCCGTCATGTTTCTAAATAGCACCAGATTTGGAAACAAGCACGGAGCGCGCGCCTTGCTGCCGGTTTCAAGCCCTCTGTGTGTGTGTGTGTGTGTGTGTGTGTGTGTGTGTGTGTGTGTGTGTGTGTGTGTGTGTGTGTGTGTGTGTGTGATGGGGGCCGTGTGGGATATGACTTATCACATTGTATGACACCGAACAATAAACTTAAACCAATTTATGAAGCGTCAATGCGTTTATGGTTAGCCTGTCGTGGTTGCTCAGTTGTCTCCGCAGCCAATTCCCTCTCTAGTCCTATACATCAAAGTGACGCTCACTCTGGTGACATCTCCGTAAAAGTGATCGGAATCAAATCAAAGCTTTTAATCTCACCAATCACCGTCACATCTGGACGTTTTCCCCCACATAAAGACTTCTGTGGCTGAGCTGCACTTCTTTCCACGAGCCGTTTGAGGGGCAGTGAAACAATATTGACCGGCTACGAAGCAATATTAGAGGGCTCAGCCTTCAGTTGCTCATAACCCGTATTTCAGTCACATGTTTATATATTTATTACTGCCCAGTGTTTTGGCATAAACTAATCGTATAGGCTGTAATATCGCAAAAACAATCAGACATTAGACTCTCCCAGAAAAGCGACAGGATGTCTATGAGTGTGTTTTCTTTTAGATGCGTCCAATATTGGACAATTTTCAATATTTTTATTCCAAGCCGAGTGATTGCTCCTTTATATTTATTTTTAGAAATCTCTTCAGGCTTCAGGTCTATTTTGTGATATTTTACCAGACACTGCATTCATATTCTGGAGTTCAGACCCCCAAATTCTCAATCACTCCCAATCTTCCGTCTGAATGCAAACATAGGATAAAAGGGATAAAATACCACAAATGAATATACTTTACAAACCAGACGTGTTTTATAGGCACTTCTAGAGGCTGTTAGGCCGGGCTACTTTCTTAGTTTGAATTATAGCACATGCATCTCTTCAGTAAAGTGGAGAAAGAGGGGAAATATAATAATTTCAGAGGGAGACAATCAGCATAGAAGTGTCTGTCTTGGCTTAATTGTGTTTATTTCTACCTGAAGACTTTGTGAGCTGATTAAAGTCACAAAAGACGCAGTTTATAGCTTTATCTAAAAGAAATATGTTAGCTTAAAGAAGCTGGCGCTTTATTTTGGTCATATTTGGGCCAAGAAAAGACTAAACTCACCAGAATTAGCCTCGTCCGATAAAGGAAACACCCATATTATAACTGTTTTAAACGAAGAAGCCGTTGGTTTTTTAGACTGACGATTTAACTCTGCTGACACCTGCGAGCTCGCGGTGCCGTGGAGCGCGTGGGCGGTGCAGCGAGCAGTGGGAGGGAGGGGGAGCAGTCAGTGTCCACGCTCACTCACTGGTGGCATTGTCATGGAAACTAGACCACCGCCTCGCTATTGTCTCGCGCTCTGCCAAGTTTATTATAAACACCGCGCGAGCCGCAGCGCGCTGTCAAACGGAGCGCGAGAGCAGAGCGAAGTGCAGCCCAGGGAGGAAAACTGAAGGGAGGAAACCAGGAGCAGAGGAAAGTCAAGAAGAAGGAGAGTATAGAGCTGTGAGAGGAAAAAAACATCTGGATTATTTACCAAGAAACGTGAGAAACAGCCGCGTGACAGCGAGTTTACCACAAAGCTGAGAGGAGTTTTGGAGAGACGAAGCAGCACTCCGTGGAGATACTGGAGAGACACACCAACTCTGACTGGTCTGAACAATATTCACTCCATCTCCTGAAGTAAAAGGCGGCTGCAGACCCACCCGAGCCTCTCTGCTCTGAAACCACCTCGTCGTTTTTTTTTGGTCGCAGCCCGGTGTTTGCACCGGCTGATCTCCATGTATAAGATGGATTACTCCTACCTGAACTCCTATGACTCCTGCATGGCGGCCATGGAAGCGTCGGCCTACGCGGACTTCAGCTCGTGCAGCCAGGCCAGCTCCTTCCAGTACAACCCGATCCGGAGCGGACCCTTCTCCAACCCAGGCTGCACCCCGCTCAGCACGGCCAGCTGCACCCTAGGAGCCCTGCGAGAGCACCAGCCCACACCTTACTCCTCAGGTACAGGAGCCTCTGTGTTCTTCCTCTGACGGTCTGCAGGGATGTAAAGAAAGGTTATGGGATGCTGTTCATTATGATAATAATTCTTTTTAAAAAGCAAAGAGAGAAAAGGTTATAAAGCTTTGCATTATCGTCTCCAGTTTCCATCGACATTAGATAAAAAATGAAAAAGACAATATCCAACTGTCAATTCTGTTTGTCGTTATTGATGACCTAACCATCTATACAGCTTAAATCCTAAATGATTTTACATTGATTAATCATAATAACCTTTACTCCTGATTTAAAATGAAATCACAGCAAAAACAAATTTATGAAGCGATACTTTTGCATGCTAAATCAGTGTAATAATTTACATTTTGGCGTTATAAATTTTTTGATGATGATTTTGATAAGCTGAGAACACTGTATTTCCACACTCACTTGGTCAATAGCCTATATGCACGTGTCAACATATATAGGATGAAAATAATAATAAAATAATAATAACAATATTAAAAACAACAACAATAATATGAATCGTCTAAAAAAAATGAAATCAATCTTGACGGATCACACACACCCACACATACATACCTGTTGGCCATAGGCCCACCTCACAGACAATTCTGGGCGTATAATTTATTTATTTGCATTTATTCATATAATTCTGTCCAATTCTTAAATTACTCTGATTTAATTTTAAACTCAATATTCGTTTTGTTCGTTTTCTCGTACTTAAAGCAGTGACATTTTTATATTTTTTTATGTATTATTTATTTACTTTTTTTCATTTTTATATTTGTGACATTTCTGTATGAGCCGTGACCTCACTCCAAAATAACCAAAACACATTTTAGCTGCAAACTAGCATTCTGGTTACACTGATTAAAGTGCGCTTGCTGCATTAAAATTGTAGGTTTAATTATAAAGCATTTTATAAATTCAGTAAACATCCCGATTAGTTTAAAGCCTGGAACTAAATTGTGCTAAATATATATTTTTTTCGTAAACAAAAACTTTCAGACAATATTATGAAACGGAAATACGTTAATAGGCTTAATAGAATAACAATTTTAAAATAATTATTGAACCAGATTTATAGAAGATGATATTGCCTTTTCAGCATTTGCTATAAATCGGCCTGTTACAGGCCTCCAGTCTGTTATATAATCTTACTGGCTCTGAGCGCAGTGCAACCAGTCAATAAATGAATCCGCCTTCCACAAAACAATAAGTAACCTATTGTGGAAATACAGTCGGTCAGTGATTGACCAAAAACATCTAGCTATAAAAGATTTCCTATTATCGTCGTATAAATGTTCTATTATTTCAAAAAATCCGAGGAGTTAAGACGCTTCCTGCGTCATTTACGCACGGCCTCTCCCCGTTTTCAGCGTTAATTCGTGGCCTGTCGTTTTAAAGCGCCAATCAGACCATTTTAAATGTTGCTTTGAAACCACTAAACGGACACATTTTTTCCTTCTCAGTCCCTTACAAGTTTTTCTCGGACCCCTCCGGCCTGAACGAGAAGAGGAAGCAGCGGCGCATCAGGACCACCTTCACCAGCTCCCAGCTGAAGGAGCTGGAGCGGGTCTTTGCCGAGACGCACTACCCAGACATCTACACCCGAGAGGAGCTGGCGCTGAAGATAGACCTGACCGAGGCGCGGGTACAGGTGAGAGGGCAGGCTTTTAATCTGCTGTTTTATTTTACCTGAAGAAATGTGTCAGGAAAACATTATCTATCTATCTATCTATCTATCTATCATTAATTTCACCTTTGTCTGTGTTTAACAGGTTTGGTTTCAGAACAGGCGTGCCAAGTTTCGTAAGCAGGAGCGTGCAGCCAACGCCAAAGCCAACAGCTCTGGTGGCACCACGGGCAGCAGCTCCAGCAGCAGCTCTGGAGGGAAGAAGGGCGGAGAGCTGAGATCTTCATCCGATGACGACGAGTCCAAAGAATCCACCTGCAGCCCCACACCTGACAGCACGGCCTCCCTGCCCGGCTCTGCCAATGGAAACCTGGGCAGCCCTGCCAGCCTGAGCCCCAGCCCGGCTCCTGCCAACAACGGCTATGTTAACACCTCCAGCTCTCCGGTCCTCCAAGGGCTGAAGCCACCCAGCTGGTCCAGCCTGGGGCCGTCCAACCCGGCCGTGGCCCAGCCTGCTGCCCAGACTCAGGAGATTCTGAAGGCCTGGCAGCCGGCGGACAGTATGACCGGGCCCTTTGCCGGAGTCCTGTCCTCCTTCCACAGAAAACCCAACCCCACCATCAAGACGAACCTGTTCTGAAGCACAGAGGAAGAGGAAATGAGAAACAAACTGTCGACTGGAGCAGTGAGGAGTTTCTAGCTTTTGCTGAGAGAGTCAGGACTTAAACATTATAACACTGAATTCACCGGTGCAGTCAGAGGCCCTCGGTTCTTCTCTAAAAAAACGATCCTCTCAACCTGATTCAAAGCTCAGTTAGTAAAGTCAAAGATCTCGTCACCATCTCTCACCCCTAAATATTACGCAACTGCACCTGCAAAACTCTGGACATGGTCAGTTTTCTTCCAGCGATGAATCACTTTCACCCTCAAGTCAGATCTGTTCATGAAGTTTGACTAGAAATCACTCTCCCCCAGATTAAACTCAATGTCATGATGCACTCTGCATGTACAGGTCCTTAAACATCAGTCAAAAGGATTTTAACCAAACCAGAACTGCTTTGACTGATAAACATATCAGACACACATTCATACACAGCGTCTCCTCCTTTGTCTTTTCAATCCCTCTTGCTCACATACACTCACATTCCCACACTCGCTGCATTGCATCAGAGCCTCGGACAGCCACAGTGGCGTCTCTGATGAGCATGGCAGTCAGGTATGAGTTTAAAGCAGAAATCTAAACATCACGCTCCAGTCTCTGCTGGGGAAACAAAACAAACTTTTACCCTCAAGCACAACTTCCTCTAAGCTCCCCTGACACACAGAATCCCACCAGAAGGGAACAGGGTCCCCCCTAAGTCTCTTTGCCGAGCAGAGCAGGGCACCCCGAAATCCAATTAGAGCTGCCGGGTCCAGACCAGACACCTCCCCAGTTCATCCCTTCCTCCTCCTCTTTCTTTACTGTATCCAGTCCTGACTCCCCTACTCTCATCCTCAATGTGACCCCCCCTGCCTCAACTCCCCCCTCAGCCTTCACTCTCTCCGTCCCATCATGCCTTTCTCTACCAAACAGTGGGCACTTTGTTAGAATTCAGCAAGGAAACGTAGACAGAGAACTTTCCTGCCCTGGTCTTTGGGTGGAGAGAGGTGAGAAGAGAGAAGAGTATCTTACCAATATGTCAATCTAACTATAACTGACTTGAACTGCTGGCACCACAACTGGTTTCTCACTTTTGTCGCAGACTGTAGAGTTTTTCTGTGACTCTTCTGCTGGACTGATGGGAGCAAAATGAGTTGTAGCTTCAGTCTGTGGTACGAACTCTAGCGGACTTACAACTCATCCCCCACTCTGACTCTGTCATCAGTTTCTTCATCACAGCTGACAAATATGGAACGATATTTCTCAGAAATGCAACGCAAGCTGGTCAACTGTTGGCAATACAGAGTGAGATGCAGACAGTTACTGGAGTTTTCAGCTATATGTCCATCAATACTCTGATTTTGTTCGTTGACCTCTATCTTTTTTTTGCAAAAAGGCAAAAGAAGCAGCTGTTTGTACTTCCTCTGACCTTGCAAAGATGCTTATGTATCACCTCTATTTCATTTTGTAGCCAAAACACTGAAACAAGACTGATTTCAGAGCTGACTTTTTGAAGAGGGTTTACTCTGGAAATCTACTCGAAAAGGGAAGAAAAAAAACATGTATTTATTAATATTCTTTATTATGTCGGTGAGGAAACCCACACATTTATTTGAACTGCTCATTGAAATTTTGTGACTGTAAATTCCGTAATTAGTAATATAAATATTAGGTAGCCTTTTGTTTTGTTTTTCTCTCATGTTGCTTTACAGATTTATTTCATCGCGGAGCATCTGTCTCACAGACCAACACGTCCATGAAAACTATGAAATGACAGAAGCTCTAGTGAATGAGAAGTTATAGCACTACTCTGAATATTCTAATAAATCTACATTATGGAAGCACTACGTGACGCGTTTAATGATCTGGTTTCTTGTGTGACGAGAGTGTTGTGTGTTATGTGCAGACCTCAGAAACTAAAGCTGTTGTCATGAACACTAAAAAGGTACGAGCTCCTAAAATCATGGTCTAATAAAAACTTGAATGACTGTCACTTATTTTCATTTTACCGTACACTTTTTCCCTTTCCTTCTACGAGGCACGGCTACAGCTCACGGACCATAACTGTCTCATCCTGTCAGCTTTCCCTGCAGACGACAAAAAGGAGAAAATGAGCAAATGTAGAAAATAAGGAAAGATATTAGATTTTAATTGAAAAAAAAAAAAATTACATGAGCGAACTTACATTAACTTAACATAACCAAAAAGAGGCGACTACATTAAGGAACAAGATAAAATGGAGTGTGTCAGAGAAATGGCATCTTTTTTTCCACTCATGCACAAAAATACAAACACACACACTCACACACACTCACACTCACATAGGTGAGAACACTGAGAGGCCAAAAATGCTTAAAAAGACATCAGATTTAACTCGTCTGAACGGCAGATCCACATTCTCTGCAATATGGTTGTTTGGCTGTTAAAAAATTAGACAAATTGTACAACACGTAACACAGGCAAGTGCTGAATCTAAGGTCATATGCGAGCAACATAATACACGGATTTTTTTGGGTCACGATGAAAATTAGGAGAAAGACAAAAATGAAACTGCTACAATCGCATATTGAGTCCCGACTATGCAACAACACATTCATTGAGTTTAGAGTTCTACTTTTAAGGACACATCATCTCTTAAAACAACTACAAACTGGCTTATTGGCTTGGCTTCTAGTTTCGCCGGCAGAAGAGGAGGCAGGACTTAAATTAAGAACATACAAAGGCAGTCTAACACTAACAGGTGAGTCAACTCTATGACTTCTATCTGCTCAAGAACAATATATAAACAAACAATTCCTTTCACTGAACATGACTTGGTTGTGTCTTATGTCCCCAAAGTTTACACAATCAGCATCTACTGATGAGGTTTATGGAGCAGCTGCGCCACCTGCTGGTTACATCTGGGAACAACAACAGCCCCCTAAACCATGTGTCCGGCTGAAACCTGACTATTCTGTCTTTAATTTATCATTAGAGGTGACATCTCCTCCCATGTGTAATCGAAAAACTAGACTGTCTCTTGTAATTTTACACAAGAACCAAATAAAATCAGCAACATATGAAAAATCTCTCTTACAGAAAAAATGTTTTGGTAAAAAATGGTTTCTCCGAGACAATGACAATATGATGGCTTACTAAATCTCCAGTGGAATAAACATTCGTTAATCTATTTGGCTATGTTAACTAATTACCTGAACACTACTCCATTTACACAAAATGAAATGACTGATGTGACATAAAGCCCATCAAACCTGGGTCATAAGATGCTAAAATAAGATTTGCCTTCTTCTCGAAATTGAAATTTAATGTCCTCTCAGACAATTAAAGTGTGAGCATGAGAAACGTGGGCTGGGTAAAACCTTCAGAGTGATATTTCACTTTGGTACAGCATCTATTACCTCACGTACACCCATTTTACTGCCTTAACCTAGTTGATTTTCTCGACAAATGAAACAAATACAGATTGTGCAAAGAATCTTTATGATGCACTTGTCATTTGTCAATATTTAAAGGTATACTACACAGTATTGTAAAAACACTCATCAGCAGAAGTGAAAGTAAAAGCCAATCCCAGATGCACTCTCATTTGGTGTTTCGCCTTGCTATATTTGTGTGTTTATGGCGCTGTGTCTCTCAGATGTCTGCAGCTTACAGTCTGGCACCTGGTTGCTACATTTATAAGGCCCTGACCTCACTTGACCGCTGTGGGGTTACACAGCCATAGATGTCGTGAGCACAGAAAATAAAAAAAAATACAGCCATAAGTCTGGATGAGTCTATTAATATTTTTTCAGGAAAATCCTGTGTAGTATATCTTTAACTTACTTACACAAAATCCTTTAATTTCTAATGATGCAATCAACTTGTCACAATCTGCAAGTGTAAGAAAAAAGGCCAAAATCTCAGTGTTGAGTGTGAACAATTCACACATCATGGATGCTGATGGCTAACACAGTCAATTAAATGTTGTACCATAGTGAAATAAGCACTTTTAGCTCCACTGGGACTGGTTTGGTTGGTTTGCTCCATATTCCCTTTATCATTAAAAAAACAAACAAACATAAAACCATAAATACATGCAGAGACTCTGAGACAATTAACTCCACCATTTAAAAAACAGTGGTCGAAACATCAGTACAAAATTTGTACAAAATTTGAGAAATGCGAGTTGAGCTCACTTTGGCCTGACTTAAGTCAGAGCTAGCTCCTCTCCTGTCTCCCCACTTCCAATCTTCCATCACAGAGGCGAGGGCGTTCCTCTGCCCGAGCTGTGGGCTGAAATTACCCTTGAGTGCTCTCTAACAATTCCCAAATTGTTTCCCCACATGTGACCATTCGTGGAGGAAAAAAACCTGAGACTCAGAGAAGTACACGTTGTTGTTAAAAGTGAACTGCAAAACACAGGCAGTGTGCTTTTAAGGCTCTGGTTTCCCAGAAAGAAGCCCTCTTCTTATTTAGCTTTAAACTCAACAGTCTGCATTCCCCGTATCTGAGGAGTCTTAAACTTTATCTCGCCTCAGTTAAGGTTTCTCAGGGTAAAGAAAGGAAAACAAGCTTCACCACTAGCTTGAAGCTGCAGGTCAGAAGTGAAGGCATCGGCTGCTCTCCACGTGAGTCATAGCTCCAATTCTGTCTGGCCAGGGAAAATAATGTTATCTGATCCTGCATCCTCTCACTAGGTTTCAAGCCGAGGGTTGTGTAGTGACGCTGAAAAGGATTGAAATGATTCTCATTAAATAAGGCCACCTCTACGACAACGACAACACACATACAGTACATGTGAAAAACAATGGTGGTTCTACAAGTGTTTTTTTTGAAAGTACAAATGAAGTGCAATTGCTCTCAGAAGGCACAGTCTGGCATCAATTGGCACGTTCCAGCTCGGTTCAGTTCAGTTCAGCTGAGATTTGGCCTCTTGGGACGCAGTGTGGTGCCGGGCCAGTTTGGACCAGTCGTAGACCAGTTTCAAACAGTTTATTTCTGTTGCTGCTGTTGCTGCTGCTGCCTGAGGCTCTCCAACAGTATTCGCTTGTGGGCGGGGTCGAGCACTCCTGCCTCCTCCAGGTCCTCCTCGGTGATGTCACTGGAAAAACAAAATTATTATTATTTAACAATGGTGATTTACACAAAAGAATACCAGTAGAGATGAATGTTCTTAATCCCACACAGACTCAAATTTCTGCTCTTAAATTACACATTTTACTGTTAACTATTTTCAGTCCACAGCAACAGCTTTTATTTTCATCCACAACAGAGCATGAACGTCAACATGTGTGAGTGTGAGTGTATGTACCTGAGGAACTCCAGGTCGTCCCAGCCGTTGTGTAGAAGTCCCTGCTCATATCTCTCCAGGCCCAGTCTCTGCAGCCACTCCCCCACTGAGGACTCCCCCACAGACAAAGACGAGCTACTGCTGCCCCAAAGTGCCTGAACGAGGGAAATGAAACACAGAATTAACTGAAAACTGCTTCAGGAACGTTGCAGCTCATCACAGCTGCCACAGAACGTACGTCAACACACAGTCAGAGATACAATAGGCCAGCTTGGCATGGGCACTGTTTGTCTTCACACCAAGGAGGATTAAATATAAGAGAAAACTGATCCAGATCCTGTAACGGAACTCCACAGATGGCTGTAAGAACAATAGAGGCTTTATGTACAATGCTATTAAATAGCAAAGTAGCTGGGTTATGTCCAGGTTGAATTCAGCTTCTAGGTTTGTGAGAATATATAACACAAACTAGCTGTTACAACCCAAACAACTAATAGCTTAGATGATTAATTAAATAACATATTTAAAATAGCTGCAAAGGAGCCACTGAACTGAATGTGATTAAAATAAACTGCTAACAACATCTATACCTATCTTTTTAGAATGAGTATGGTATTGTTAGTTATCTCTAATCTTTTCTGTTTTGCTTTTACTGTAAATTGTATTTTTATTTCATTATTTTTTACTTTTAATTACTTTTTTACATCTCTAAATTTCATTTTATTTTATTTTATTTACTTTTAGTTATTTATTGTTATTTCTGTTATTATTCTATAGGTTTATATTTCTTTATTTATAATTATTTTAATCATTAGAATTGTTGATGGTACAACCCTAATTATTATTATTATTATTATTATTATTTTATTTATTATTATTATTATTAATGTTGTTGTTATTTTAAATGTATTCCTTTTTTTTTTTTTTAATCAAGTCTTTTTAACTTAATTGTTATTATCAGTATTACTATCTTTCTATCTCTTTATGGATTGAAGTATTTTTTGTAGGGATATTTACTTGCCCGGGAATGAGCTCTGAAACTTAGATACTGAACTACTGATTTATGTGTGCCCTGAATATTTTTAATAAACAAAACTGTGACCAAAAACTAAATAAATAAATAACAAAATAAATGAATGAATGAATGAACTGCTCACCTCCTCAGGCATGTCCTCCGCAATACTCTCTGTGATGGCATTTCTGGGTGGGAAGGTGCGGCAGGCGTCCAAACCCAAACCTATCGGCTGCCCTCTCAGAGGCGGCGGCGCAGACGGAGCACGTGGAGGCTGCCCAGGAAACTCACTCTCACTCAGTGTCTTTGCCATCTGGAGCACAGAACACGACTGGTCATCCAGCGCCCCTGGTCCTCCTCCTCCTCCTCCTCCTCCTCCTCCTCCTCCTCCACCTCCGCTTCCTCCTCCCCGTCTAAAACCCTCTCCGAGGGCCAGTGGGGCAGCAGGACTGGCTGCTGGGATCCTGACCTCGGCCAGGTCTGGGTACAGGGGTCGAGGTTTGGGGAAGGGGGCCTCTGCAACCATCTCCAGTGCTCCCTTAGGGAGAGGAGGAGGGGGGAAGTCAGGAGGGGGTCGATTCAGTGTGCTTCCGACCGTTGTTCCGACACCACCTCCCTGAGCTCCTGCTACAGAGGCGCCTCCATCGTCTTCTGAGGAGCCCTCCTCGCTAATAGCACGGACCGGGTGCCCTGTCATGGGTCTGCGTGGGTGAGAGGGCCCTGACGCCACAAAAGGGGGTTTGGTTCGGGCTCCAGCTGAGGGAGGAGGGGCTTTAGCTGCCGGGGGATTCGCGGAGGTAGGAGATGGGAGAAGCTCAGGAGAAAGAGCAGCTGCCGACTGGTTGGGAACGCCCTCCAGGATGTAGTAGGCGGGATTATTATAGCTGTTCTTGCAGATGGATGAATCACCGTCTGGTGCGTCCTGTTTAGGCCTTTAGAATACACACAAAAATAGAACAGGTGGTTGACGACTTGCGTTTTTTATGTTTAATGGTTCCACTTCCTGTTGTGTAAAAATGCTCTGTTGATCTTTCAAAATCAAAAGTGTCTTTTGTGTGGTAGACTTGAATATGTGTATTTGCCGGTCAGTTTGTATAAGCTATTTAAACGTGTCTGTACCTTGCAGCAGTTTCCTCCTTGCTGCTCCTTTCTCCCTCCTCGCTGACCTTTCCCAGCTCTCCAAGCTGTTTACGAACCACAGATGGCCTGCATCGAGAGCACATCATAACAAGTCAGTAAATTGGACAAAATAGAGGATTCAGAGACTTGCCAGTGTCCACATCCCTGGCAGAAGGTGCAGGATATCAGATTTAATAAAGGTAAAAATGGAGTGTATCTACACCAGGGGTGTCAAACTCATTTAGTTCATGGGACACATACGCCTCAATTTGACCTGAAGTGGGCCAGACCAGTAATACCATTGAATAATAACCTATAAATAATAGCACCTCCAAATTTCTCCCTTTCTTTTAGAGTAAAGAAATGCATTCTGAATTCATCCCTTTGCAAAACAGATGATGAGCAGCCTGAAATGTCTTAAAAAAAACACTAGTACATGTTTTAGTTTTTCCATTTCCAAAGGGTCTTATTACATTACATTTTCATTTTTCCATACATTTCCACTCCTATGTAGTAATGCTGGTATCACCACACCAAACTAAAGTGGAGGCTATAGAAGAAGTAGGTGAAGTTGTCTCATTTGGCAGTGCCTTCGCAATATTTTTTTAAGATAGAAGTCTGATTGAGATCTTTTTGTACTGAAGCTACCACTTGACAGTATTTTGCACAGTGTTGAATATCTTTAAATATGACCACAATAAGTATTCATTGTTTGGTCAGGGTGAAAAGCCTCTGAAGCAACTTTCTGCATGAAGAAGGCAACTCTCTGTTAACTTGCTCCTGAAACCTGGTACCTCTTTATTTTCACAAGTGCATCAATATTAGGTGTGCAAAGTAATCCAGTGGGCCGGAGTGGAGCCTCTGGTGGGCCGTTTCTGGCCCGCAGGCCATGTGTTTGACAGCCCTGATCTACACACTACTTTAAAGCTCCCAAAACTTAACATGTCAGCCATACTGGGTCGCCATCAGGCCATCAGGCCAACATGACAATGTCAGACCAATCAAGTTTTAGCAGCTTTAATCGAGTGTACAGATACTTTCCAGTCATACCTTTACAAAATAAAGAATATGGATAAAGATTTTTACAACACATATACTGGTTCCTGTTGTCACCTTGACTCTGAAACTCAGAGAATATATCAATTTCTCATTTTGACAGCATGCTTTTTTCAGAGACTTTTCACCAGAGAACATGGCTGCTGAAATGAAGCTTTTAAATACTATTACTATTTTTTAAAATACAACATGACGATGGTGTTTCTGCTGTATATGGATTGATGGTAAGTTGAAAGAAAGAAAAAGAAAAAAACATAACAAATGAGACAGATTTTAACACATAGATGTATGTTTTGTTATCCCAAACTGAACCCTAATGTGCAGGGTGCACGAGCAAAACATAACCTCTTAACTGGTCCATGGTATTTTTTAAATCTTCCCTTGGATTATGGGGATATCCAATATAGAGTAAATATACAAAGAGCAGGTAAATACAGTTTGTAGAATATTCTACAGATAGTTTTTACCTGCTGTGTGATGTGTGCAAATTTTAATTTAACAGCATTTTGCATTTGAGTAAATGCAGAGCAGAATTAAAAGAGTACTGACTTGACGTATTCATGTCCCACTCTGGATACCAAAGTGGATTTCCCTTTTGGTCCACCTGTCTCGTCCTTGTCCACACTGATCCACTCTGAAACACAACAATAAAAACAGTATGTCTTTCATTAAACTACATCATTTGGACAATTAACATCTGCATATAAAAGCTTACACTTAAAGCTAAAAGTCTCTCCTGCCTTATTTACATCTTCCCTCTTCCCAGGTTAGAAACACTGATTCCTTTTAACTGGTGTCTGTTTAACTCTTAAACACTCTTTTTGTCTACACACTATACCACACAACACAATCAGCACACAGTTACATATACACATTATTACCGTAGAGTCTCTCCCTGGTTCCCATCCTTTCTGCGGGGACTCTGACCCTCATGGACCCCCTGATATTTCCTGTTTCCTCGCCACGGTGGGACAGGTAGGTGTGGAACTGCTGTGCTGTGCTGCCAATCATAGACTTCAGAGCCAACACACACTCTCCTGGCAGGGAAAAACACACACATGCACACATTGTCAGACTGAAAGTCAACTTTGAAGGAACTGCACGGCCACACCACAAATATGAACCCTCTCTTTATACCGTAGGACTCGTATCCATCCAGTGACTTCACTGTTAGCAGCAGATGTTGGTCCTGCAGGTACTCGATCTCTGAGAGAAGAGGTTTGAGCGTCGTTAGCTGCTTGTTGGACCAGCCCACACGCAGGAAGTTGACGTTGTCGCTGCTCTGAGTGTCGTTCTCGTAACTCTTCTTGAACTCTAAGGATGAGACACAAATGCAGGGCAGAGTGGATGGGAGAGAGGACAAAGGGAATGAGGTGGGAAGGAGACAAGGAAGATGTTTCTATGACATTTCATTCAACAGTACAAGGTGGACAGGAGGTGGGGATGCAGCACGGGTCAAAAATGGATTCAAGCTTAAAGGTATACTGACTGCCTAAGATTAGGAGAGAGGGAGGGAGGGAGGAAGATACAAAAAAAAGAAATACATAATATTTATTAAATCCACCTGGTGTTACAGAAACCCTGTCTGTGCTGTAACACCTGGTGGATTTTTGTTGAATGAGTTGCTGCAAAGGAGAAGGCATATTCATCTCACCTTCCAGACAAGTGGAGTAGAATTCAATGAAGAACTTGGTTCTGCTCGCCGTCTTCACTATGGCCTCAATGCTCTCGAACTCAATGTAGGCTTGCTCTGAGGACTTTGGCAGACCTACACAAATATAGGTGGCCAGGAGAGATGAGGAGGGGTGGAACAGGGGAGGGAAGATTTGAGTAGGTACCACAGAATAGCATCTACAAAGGACCGAAACAGAATTTACTTGTAAATGTAAAATGAGAAACAGAGGGAGTGAGATGAGATGAAACACTCTAAACTCAATAACCAGCATTCAGTTACTGAACATTAATTTTAAGAGCAGGCAAATTTCAAATCTTGTGAAAACAGAGTAACAGGGTGCTATTTTGTTTTCAATTCTATCAAGCTCAACTCACTGCCTCTTTAAGCTTCTGATCAGTTGTAAGCAGAGTTGGCAAGTAACAGCGTAATGCATTTAAAATACAAAATATGAGTAACTGTATTCCACTACAGCTACAGTTTAAACTGGAGTAGATTACATGAAGAGATTACCTTATTTGTTTTCACTGTATTTTCTCTAACAATGTGTCCTAACTGAATGCGGCGTTAGCTTGTGTCAATATGATTGCATTGTTTTCTATTGGAATGTTCAAACTGGCTGTGAGTGACACAGTGCTGCTGTTTTGAGCAGAACTTTGATGTCCTGCTTCTATTTCTTCCTGTTGCTCACTTTGAAAGCTCTGCAATGGACGGGGAACGGCCGATTAGTAAAGCTGAAAAGAGGAATTATCTACACAACCGCTCCTCATATAACTACAAAAACCTAAAGCTGGAGGGAAGTGGAAAAGTTTCTGGTAAATGATCATCACTGATAACAGCCTACTTGTTTTTGTCTGTATTGCATTTTATTGTAATTCCCAGTAAATGTCACAATATATAAAGTGTGTTTTCTGTTTAAAAAGTAAAAACATAGAGAGACAGAAAGTACCACTACCAAATGTTGAGAGATAGAAAGTACAATCTGGTTATGTGTCCAGTCGAGCACACAGCTGACAGGTCGTGGTTTGTTTACATGACATCATGACATAACAGAGGCGCATATTTAACAGATTCAGTGTGAACAATGAGCACCGCTCACTTGTTGTTAGGACACAGTGTTACAGATTTTTAAACAGTGCGTGTGCAATGCACCTGCTACATGACAATGTGTGTGTTTTTGACATGGAAATATAAGACCTAGACAGATGAGCTCAACAAGACGATTTTTAAGTATTCCAGAAGTAATCCAAAGTATTTAAAATAAATTCCTCAGTTTGAGTAATCTAATGGAATACGTTACAAATGACATGTATTCAGTAATCTGTAGTAGAATACATTTTAAAAGTAAGCCTCCCAACACTAGCTGTGAGTCATTGACCAGACTTGTAGAGAATATCACAAAACTGTCCCGATCTGAGCTGGAATACAAACAAATCATTTAGTTCCTAATGCGTGCACAGACTCAGCTCTGTTCTCAAAAATCATCTGTTATGATGTCATCTAACCGCAGCCTATGACTGGGCAATAACAGAAGCAAGAGAGACATTTAGGCCAGAAGGGAGAGCGACTAAAAGGAAGAGGAAATGAAGAAAGGAAATTTAAAAAGTATTTTTTAAAAAGAATTTAAGTTCATCCACTTGTACCTTTCTTGGAGACAAACTGGGAGGTCACACCCACTTCGAAGGTAGCAAACACAGGGGAATGATCACTGGTCACTATATCATCTGTACAGCCTGACAAACAAAAGGGAGAATACTTTAGTCTCCTTGTTAATCCATCATGTTAATTACCATATAAGCCAATGATTTTCTGCTGATGGTCTCACCATAGGAGTTGCAGACAATGTGTGTTTCTGGGTATGACTTCCACAGGATTCTGTCACACCACGATGGAACATTCGTCCTCATCTGAGACAGACAAAAAATGGAGGACCCAGCAGAGTTATCAGCTGTCATAAATGGCTGGGAGGACGTCTATATGCGATGTTGTTTGACATAGTTAACATACCCCTGTGGCCTTCTGCTTCTGCCACACATATGTGTCCCTTGAGCCACGTTCATAACGGTAGGTGGGTGGGAATGAGATCTCTTCCTCCGCTGCAAGCAAGAAGACACGTGTACTTGTTTGAAAGCATAGCATTTTATATTTTTTTTAAGATTATTTTTTGGGCTTTTATTGCCTTTATTACAGTGCAGCTAGAGGGTGACAGGAAGGGTGGAGAGAGAATGGGGAGCAGCAAGGGGCCGCAGGCTGGAGTCTATGAGACAGAAGTCTGTTAAAAATGCAGGCCAACTGACCAAAGCGTAGAAAGACTTTGTTCTTCTCCCTCTCCAGGTTGAGCTGGTCCACCTTCAGCAGGGGATCAAACTCCTTCCTGTTAATGTAGTTTAAAATCTCCTGCACACAGACACAAAACAGACATCACCACAACATGAGAGCATCTTCCAAATCTGCTACATCTTATCACCCTGCGCGTGTGCGCGCTCTGCTTCACCTGTATGTCCATATCCAGCCTGTAGTTGAGGTCTCCAAGCCAGAAGAGGTGTGTGAAGCGCAGTGAGATGTCAAAGGAGCTCAGCTGTTTGTCTCCTAGCGACAGCAGGCGTAGGATATCTAGGTAGTTCTGGTTCCTCCTGCAACAATCAAGTCACATGTGTCACAGGTATTAAGAGGTAAATGTGTGTTGTGTGTCTGTGATGCTATCTGACGCTCTGTAAAAGTATATGCAACACAAAGTAAAAGTGGTAGAAGGATCAAGACCCTGAAATAAAGTAGCCATTAAGTGATGTGTGTGTGTAGGACTGTGGTGCGTACCTGGCAATCTTTTCATTCCCTGATGTCAAGTGACAGTTCACAAAGCCGAAAGATGTGCCATTGAACATAAAGGACACACCCACAGCTCCTTTATTACCTAAAACAAACATGATAACCAAACATACAAATTAAATATATTACAGTAACTGACAGTATTAAGTGTCCCTTTATTTAAAAAATGAAACAAAACAAGAACATAGAATCATTTTGATACTGTTGCGAACATGAATCACTAAAATGTCGAGATACACTGCTACGAAAATCTTAAGTTCAGGACAAACAAAAATCTAATTTCATTCTTTTACTTTTAAACTTTACAGAGTTTAAATTACTGTCAGATACCAGATGTTTTCTTGTTAATTTAAACCACATTTTTTTAGTGTGACCACATAAGACACAGTAATAAAATCCATAATAACCCCTTTAGTTGCCCCTACTGTATGTCACCAGAAAAAGTCAGTGTTTGATTGTGCTGTTATTCCACTGGTCACATTTTCCTCTCGGTTATGAAGAGGAAGTAACGCATGTAAAGGAAGAACAAAGACTTAATACTGAGTACTGTTTTTACCCAACGTGTTGGCGATTCCAGTCTTGACACTGGACATTCCCACGTGGCTGATCCTGTTCTCGTGTTCAGGTTTCACCAACACAGCAATTTTTATGTTCCACAGAGTTTGCACTGCGATCTACAAGCAATGACAACAACAGACAGTGAAGCAAATATAGTCATCATCTCTTATCTTTCATCTTCAGTTTTGCCTCATCTTTCTCAGACATATCACCTTTACTTTTTCTTCACACCCACCTCATGATTTGAATACAAGCATAAATAACACTACTGTAACCAAATAATGCGATACTTAAATTTACATTTCCTCACCGTTTTATAATCCAGTTCCGTCTGTTCTTTCAACACGGCACGCAGTGACTCCACCCACTCCCGATCACACACAGAGTTTTCTTGACTTCCAAACACATAAAGGTCATGAGGGATGGTGACCGTCATCTCGTCTAGCGTCTTCCCGAGGCCACGACACAACACCCACGAGGCCTGAGACTTAGGCGCAGGCACTGAGCCTACAGACAGACCAAAATGTTACAATCTTTTCAAAAATACTCATGTCATGCTCTGGAAATACATGAATTTGTGCTGTTCTGCAACATATGAAACTACAATGATAAGTCAGTGTTCCTACTATGTTGAAAAGAAAATGAATCTAAAGACATTAAGAATAATATGTGTGTCTGTGTGTCTCACCCATATTCCAGGTGCCTATGAAAATGGAAATCATGTCTGGTTCGTCTTGGTTGGAATGTTTGTTCTTCATCAGCTGCAGCAGCTGGCAAAATGCCTCCCGCTTCTGAGAAACACACACACACACACACACACACACACACACCCATGAGTGAGTGGAAGTTGCTATTAAAGGGCACCTTGTTTTTAAGTAGAAGCATTCAAAAGCTGACTAACAATCAGTGTGAGTTTCTGCGCTTTCATTAAACCTCCAAACATTTTAAATGTATATAACTTAAGTCCTTAACAGCTCTGTCATATAAAGCACTGTGGGCAACTCTCTGTGGCGTTTTCCAGACTATTTTCTTCATTAAAAGACAAATACCTAAGAAGAGGAAAAAGCAATGCAGAGCTGAGAATCACATTACAGGAAGAGTGTCAGTGGAAACTGAATTCATTCATGAGAATTGTGTGTGGGTCTGTGTCACAAATTTTGGCCCTGTTCACAGTCCTTTGTCTGATTATGAATGCACAAATCAAAGAGTTATGTGGGAGCATTTACTTGTAAGTCTGAATATGAATGTGTTTGCAGATTTGAATTTAGGAACTGTGAGAGATTGTGAGATTGTGCTTTCTTACATCTATGAATTATGTTTGAGGCTGTGCGTGTGTGTACGTGTGTGTGTGAGTGCAGACCTTGGCACTAGCAAAGATGAAGTCTTTCCTCTGGCTCTTGTCCTTCTCCTTCTCAAAAACAATGCCCAGTTTATTCTGCACCCGCTGAGACTTGATCAGCTGACGAACTGAGACAGACAAACAGACAGACAGACAGAAGGTCAGAGATAAGGACAGAGAGAGCGAAATACCATGAGGGAAAGCAAGGTCAAGAAATAGACTGAGCAGGTTAGAGACTGTTTAAGTTAAGGAAGGAAACCCATGAAAAGGCATGAAGAAGGACACAGCAACTGCATCTCTAAGAGAAACCATCAAGTATAAAATGTTTTTACAGGCTTGAATCCATCAATTCGTTTCATCTCTTACCCTGGAGTCTAAAGACATTTAAACAGTTTTCATGGTGGGATGCAGCTACAACTGACATGGTGCTTTGTAGCAGAAGCAGGCCCCCTTGCTCAAAACACAGACCACATCCAATAACATCAGAAGAAATGCATGGAATCTTATGACATAATACATTAAGCATCAGGTAAAAGAGGGGATCTATAATGCTTTTCTTATTTTCTGTTATATGTATATAATATTACACTGTTGGATGTTCATATTAATCATGACCACAAATTTAAATAATGAGGTACATGTATGTAAAAGTGATCCCTGTGAGCAAAAACCTCAGGCTTCAGACAGCTCTGAACACTTTGTTTCCAGCGTTTTTTCTACTTTCAAGACAAGGTGATGTCGACTTGTGACATATTCCTTTACATGGCTATCTGCTCCAGGCACATTACTGCAACCATTTACATTACATAGTGTACACTGCTACATGTAGCTACATGCTAATGCCAGGAAAACGTGTAAAGTTGATTGCTGATGTTGATTTTTCCAGTTTGGATCAAATTACTGCTGGAACATGTCAGGTTATGATGATTTTTGTTTAGAAGGTTTATCTGGTGATTTTTCACGGCGGAAAGTTCCACAATACTCTGTAACATACTCTGTTACAGTATTTCTCCGGCTGCAATGACGGTACAGAAACACAAGATATGGAAGACCATGAAGTGCTGACCAATCAGAGCAGACTGGGCTTTTTTTTGGGGCGTTCAAAGGGTGAACACAGGTAGCACAGACAGTATGAAGAATATAAAATGTTTTTTGTACATTAAAGCATGTAAACATAATCTAGTAAAGACCCATAATACAAGTGTGAACCTGAAAGTAAGCATAATAGGTCCCCCTTAATGAATGTCGCTGTTGTTTAGGCTGTCTACAAACTAAATTAATCACAAGACAAGATTCGTCACTATCTGCTCCAAATATTTTTGCTGAATAATTTCCTGTGGGAAACACTGATTACTCATCTCACAGCTCAGAAAATACTGAGGCCATTGTATATGGAGTGTTTGTGTAACCCTCACTTTTGTCATGTGTGAAGGTGGTCCAGTCCTCCTGGCTGTCCTTCACCTTCTTCATCACCACCAGTCGTCCTCCCTCCACGTCCACCGACAGAGTGTACTTCTGACTCTTTCCTATCTTTGTCAGCTCTGCCAGATAAACATCCAGCTTTACCTGAAGTGGATTCCAGGAGGAGGATTAAAAACACACACAAATTCACAGAAACTGGAGGTACTTGAGATGTGACATGTCCACAGAGGGGTCTACTTTTCTATCATATCAAATCTTCACACCACCAGGGGTCTCCAAAGAGAAAGTAGTGGACTCTTGTCACGCTACACAAAACCAGGTTGCTGCTTCTATTAACAGTGTCAAATCTAATTCTGATGATCACACAATGTCCTGATCCTCCTGACTGAAGTTTTAGAAAGAAGTTCATAAATGTTTGTTCATCACATACTAGTCGCCTGCAGTCTCTTTAAATAGACAGAAATTTATTCTGACTTTGAGTCATACCATTTAAAACCTTGATAGGATCTGTCTGTGTCAGTGGGCAAATCAGGTGCCAAATCTTACACATATCTCCTGATCGTAACAACACTTCTGTTCCTGTGCAACAGGAAGCTGCTTGAAAGGAGGTCACCACAGAGGATGCAGACTTGGCTGACAGCTAATATTTCAAATCACTCATCTCTTCTTCCTTCTCTGTCTCACCCTCGTCCCCACATGTTCCTACCGACAATTACTTTCTATTTACTATAATCTCATGACCAGCGGACTAAATTTCAGAAATGCACAGCTAGCTGCGCACTCATTGTGTGTAGGCTATTGTACCAAAAGTGACAAATACCATGTACTATGACAAAGCCACTGATGATGCCACAGGAAGTGCATTACAAACATTCCTGTGGTCTCGCACCAACTCTGCTGACAAACTTCCTTCTGTGTGTGGAGGAATATATGACTTCACACCCTGTTTTATTGTAATTCGGGCTCAGTCTGCCCTCTGTGAAACGAAACCACCATTCCTCAATAGGAGCATTTCATTAATCAAATCAGGAGATTCAGCATTTTACAGATCTTAGGTTTGACCCCAGACTACAGTCAGCACAAAATAATCTTTACTTGAGCTTCCTATTCCTGTCATAAAACAGGAAATATAGAAGATGTAAGATTTTGATTAAAATGAACATACCTAAATTGACAATAAAGTGTAAAAAAGCTTGAATGTCTCGTAGGGGCAAACGAGAATTGAGACCAATGAGTGATGAGTATGGGTTCACTTTGATAATTGCTAAAATGCAGCTCTCGTCACATTTCCCTCATTGAATAAAGGGTGAGAAATAGTTTCAGTTTTAGTTGATACATTTCCAGGAAAGGTCAAAAGCTGGGACAACAGACACAATTATTGCCGCCTTAATACTGATTTCATATCACCCTGCAGAAAGACAAACAAATAAAATGAGTGTGTTTATGAGTATGTAGGTGGAGTGTGTGCAGCTGTACCTCGAAGGCCTGCACAGGGATGGCTTTGCTGTGACGCATGGGGAGAGGAGGAAGGGAGCATGGAGAGGTCAAACTCATGTCCTGGAGAGCTTTGAGAGCCTGAGGGCACAAAAAGAGAGCAGGGGAGAGCAGCAACAATTAAAAGAAAGAAATAATAAAAGAGGGAAAGATTAACAAGAAGACTTAAATACACACACACACACACACACACACACACACACACACACACACACACACACACACGAGAGAGGAAGGACCAAAACAGATAAACTGTATTGTTTTCAGCTTCAGTGTTGGTGTCAACAAGGAAACAGTTTCCATTTCCTGGATGTGATCTAACAGGAGCAGAGGAGGTGGAGCCAGTGACATCACAAGAGGCAAGACATGTAGCCTGATTGCACTGAGGCCATTTCCTTCCCAGGCAGCTAAAGCCCCTCCTCACAAATAAAGTCCAAGTAGAAATGGTGTCCCCTCTTAACATGACAGAGCAACTCAAACTGTACCATATTCGGGACAGAAACAAAATGTCTAACAGGTGAGGTTTACTGTGCCCAAAAAATCCTGCTGGGCATGACAGAAAACAAACAAACTTAGCTTTAATTACTTTTCTGTTGTGACCTACAGGGCACACCCTCACACACCAAGCTAACGGTTGGTTGTTGGCGAGTGTGTGTCACCCTAGTCAATGCGGGCTTCTTGTTGGCCCCCCATTGGGTTTTTTTTGGCCAATTCAGTATGTTAACTCAGCGTCCATGACGGCAGAGCCCTTCGGCAAATGAAATCACTCTTTACTGGCAGTTCAGCTCAGTGCACGAGAAGAGAGGAAAGTAAACAAACAGCTTAAGTCAAGAGGGAGTGAGACCAAAACAAACTTGTTACACAAGGTGAAATAATTTTCTTTAGCCACTGAGCTCTTCAGCAGAAACGCTGACTGACACACGGTAAATATGTTCTGTTCCTTCAACACTGGATTGTGCTGTTCATGTGCTGGCAACTGGCAAACTAGAGTCAAGACGGCCTTCCGGTTTCCCTTTTTTGAATGACGATTACAAACTATCGCTGTCTGCTGGTGTGGAAAGTGATTTCCTCTCACACAGATGCAGAGCATACATGCTGGTTGCTGACCGCTGCAGTCTTTGAAGTGTGTTCATGTGAAACTTTTTGGCCGAGACATGGCACTGTCAGGTGATGCAGCAGGAGCCTTTACCACAGTTACTTCTCTGAAGTTAGTTTGGTGTGTCTAGGCCTTTACACATTACGCAAAATGTTTTAAAGGGCTGTAACAACAAATGGACAACTGGCTGCTCAGTCTAAATATGTCACCCCCCCATTCCTCTCCATCTGTGTGTGTTCCATGTGTTGTGAAAAGGCTCTCTCACTTTGTCACAAACACACACACACCAGCCTTGAGTCGTCACGCTGGGCTACACATGCAGCCAGCAGGGCCTCTGGACAGATGATCCATCATATGGAGAGGGTTATCCAAACTAACCACCTCCAACTAGCAGCTGTCCCTGTGAGTGATCATGTGTGAGGGTGCATGCCTTCACATGACTGAATATACTGAATGCTTGTACCTTCTTCTCTATAGAGGACAGCAGGTCTTTGAGGATTGCCAGCTTGGTCACAAGGTTCTCCAACTCCTGGTCTCCACCCTGGTTCACCGACTGATGGACGAGAAAAAAATTACAACCCATATAAGGTGTATGGCTTGATAAGAAGAGCAGGACATAAGCAAGACAAGAAAGGATGAGCTGTTATTTTTTGCTACAACTGCATGAAACAACATGGAATATAAGGAGGGAGATTATGATATAAAATGGCCTTCCAACTATAAAAACGGTGCATGGTGTAAAATTGCACAACAAACAGATGTTTCTCAATAACACAGTGTCTTATAAATTGTTCTTAAAGGAATACTTAACCTACAATATGACCATTTGTTTATCAATTAGTCATGCCACAGATGACGGATTTTTTGATATAGTTTTGCTGTTGTTTAACGTGGTCCTCAATCAATCAGTGTGTCCATCATTTTCCTCAGAGGCATGTGGAAAACTAGAATTACCGGCTCATGTCTGTATGCCTCCATGAATCCATCAAATTGCAGTTACAGTTTGCATCCATGTCTGTAAAAACATGGATTCCTCACACACATCTTCCCCCCAGCAGCTCAGAGGATCTCTACAATCAGTACAGTTTCAAGATGGACACCCAAGAATAGCTTCACTAATTCAGTATCCGACCAAATGTCTCCCCCTCTGTTCCTGAGATATGAGTTCAGTTGAGTAATGGCCAGGAAAGGGTTTTTGCAGAACTTTATGATGTCACAGTGAAGCTGACCTTTGACCTTTGGGATATTAAATGTCATCACTTCATCATTTTACCCAATTAGATATTTTTGTGAAATTTTGTCCTAAAAAGCATATGAATTCTTGATTCATGGCCAAACACATGTTTTGTTAGGTCACAGTGACCTTTGACCACCAAATGCTAATCAGTTCATTCTTGACTCACAGTGGACGTCTGTGCCAAATTTTGAGAAATTTCCTCAGGGCATTCTTGAGACATCACATTCATAAGACTGAGACAGACAAGGTCACAGAAACCTTGACCTTTGACCTATGACCAACAAAATCTAATCAGCTCATCGTTGAGTCCAAGTGGACATTTGTGCCAAAGTCAAGAAAAATCTCCTCAAGGCATTCTTGAGAAATCACCTTCACAAGAATGTGACGGAAAGACAGACAGCCCGAAAACATACTGCCTCCAGCCACAGCTTACGCGAGTACAAAGGCATAAAGACAAACTTTTCTACATAAATTCAAGGTAACATGGCATGACCAATTGATTTACAAATGTCGTTTACTGATTGAAATATTTCTTTAAGGCTAAACAACCAGTCTACCCATGTATACATGGGTATCAAACTGTTTTAAACATAAAACTACGTTATATATGCTATGATAGTGTGTGCTTCATGTCTAAAGTGACAATTGAACTAATGCCACCAGTTACAAACAAAAGCAGCACAGAGGCCATAATTCCTGAGAGATGACTATTTGACCATTAAATGACATTTTTCCAATTCTAATCATAAATAGAAATCCACATAAATATGAGACTCTTGTTGTTAACAGCTGCGTCAGACAATAACACACAACTATTGGGAAATACTACAAATAAGACATCCTCACATATACATAACCCACACAGAATAACAACAGTGGGCTCAGTAGTCAATGTCGGCCATCAGCCCAATCCTAGGTGAGGGGTCTATATACATACATATTATACTGGATGACAGGAATGCAGAAAAGGCCACAGTCAGGTTGTCAGACATAGAAAGCACAGCAACACAGATATCTCCACTTGCTTTTTATTCTAACTAAGCAAGGGCACACACACACACAGATACAAAGAGGCAAAGATGTGTACCTGCTGGATCATCTTGGAGACCATGAAAGCACTCTGCTGATCAAAGACTTTAGACAGGATCTCCAGACCAGACAAAACCTTATCCACCTCCCTGTTTGGGGAAACAGAGAGAGATCCATAACTTACTTTATTTACATCTATCTATAGGAAATCAGATATTTACTATGCTTATGTGTGCTTGTTGAGGCTGCACAATGACTTCCAGCTGATTAATGACTATGATTCGGTTATATTCGTCACATTTATTTAATTCAGGTTTATTTTCTGTGACTTATCACAATATTTGAATGTGCAACATGTGCCACTGTGACCAAAACAAGGGAAGAGTTGAAGAAGGAAGCTCTGCAGGCTGTGAATTTTTACTAATGAGTGATGAGCACATACCGTACATTAGAGAACACCTTTGTATAGAACATGCACAGACAAGAGTGTCTTTGGATATTGGATATTTGTGTCTACAGCTGTGCTGGTGTGTCTTTCTTACCCATTAAGGCGCTTGCAGGAGGCCACCAGTGTCTTGTTGAGGTGAGGCAGGGAGCAGGCTCCCTGTTTGACGGCTTCTAGGTCCAGAGCGTAGCTGCCCTTCAGGTACTCGTGGGAGATGGTGCTCAGGCCATTAGCTGCTGGAGCACTAAAATGAATTCAGATAAAGTCCAACGAGTATTTAGAGCTATCTTCGCTACATGCATACAATCCGCCTGCTGTATTTGATTACTTTTATGCTAATTTATTTTTTATTAGTGCCATAAGTTGGATTTTTAAACTTTCAGCTGATTCTTGCAACAGTGAACATGAAAACTACAGATAGATTGCCTCCCTTATATCAGAAAACAGAGAGATTTCAAGGACTTCATAGAGGCCATATCTGCAAGACGTGTGCATTCGTGAACACTGCATCTGTGCTGTCAGGATTTTTAGAATCACACACTTCCTCTAACACAGAGAGCTGACTTGTGTCTACCTTGCCACCCACAGACACAGAGAAAACAGACACACTCCCTCGAAGTTAACCACGTGAGCCAGCAGAATGCCCCCAGCCTCCTACACACTCTACAACTAGCTTAAGAGTTTGTATTATGGACTGTCACTGTGGTGGTTTAAGAAGATGCCAGTTCTTTCTAAACTGGGAAAAACATAGTCTAGTCAAGAAAAGAAAGTAGCCTCCTTTTTATTTTTACAGAAATACTGCTCAATACCTCCTGCGGTGCTCTTTCCTTAGTGAAAACACTGCTGATACACACTTCAAAAGCTTGGAAAATTTTCCTTTTTCAGACAGCCCATAAGCCACTTTTAATATGGCCAAACAAAGCACTCCTTCTGGTGTGTCCTCTACAACTACAACTTTTTTATGATTACGATCCTGTCATATGGCCCACGCTGTGGCTTTCATGTAAGCCAAGTAAATTTTCCCGCACCAAGTCTTATTTTTAACATGCAAAGTCTGCAAACCAGCAGACTGTTAAAAGCGTTGAGTGTAAATAAAAAGGTGATGTCTTGGTCCCTCACTATATCTTACATTTGATGTCGTTTGCACTAATTTCAGGTGTCATACATGGAAAGTATCATGGCTTATTCCCACAGTTGATTTAATGCTTATTTTATTAACTTGACTTATGAGGACTACTGTGACAGAAATGAGGATGTTGCTTCAGTGATTTCAGCTACAGTTGAAACTGTGACAAAGTTTACACGCTATTTTGTGGTATTTCTGTGACATAAATGTCAGAGTGATGAATTCAGCCACTAAACCCACTTCCTTATAGTCTGAGTCAAGGCACTAATTGCTCATTAATAAACTTAGATCTGAGCAACACACACATCTGTGTGCACACACAAACCCTTCATCAAAGCCTTGTACCATCTGGGATCCAACGTAGTTTTAACAGGATGCGGCTTTCCTTCTTAATGCAAACAAAGGGGGCTACACAGGCAGAGCGGAGGTTATTAATATGTGTGTGTGTGTGTGTGTGTGTCTGCTAATGATAATTTTGAGTGTAATTATGTTTGATGTTTGATTTATATGTTGCAATGATTCGTGTACAATGTGTGCCTGTGTTTGTCAAGTGACAGAAAAAGTGAAAGTGAATGAGGAACAGTGTGTTCGTTTGTTCACATAATCACTGATACCTTATACTATTTTTATGAGTGGGGCTGACATAATCACATTCACACTGAAGCAACATCCTTCCTGTGTGTGTGTGCGTGTGTGTGTATGTGTGTGTGTGTGTGTGTGTGTGTGTGTGTGGGTGTGTGTGTGTGTGTGTGTGTGTGTGTGTGGGTGTGTGTGTGTGTGTGTGTGTGTGTGTGTGTGTGTGTGTGTGTGTGTGTGTGGGTTGCGGTTGTATGCTTGTACGTACATTTTCTAAATATGCTTCTGTGTGAACACTACTGGGTAACATGTTGGTTAGGAAGCCCTGCCAGTTGTGGTTTGATTATCAGCACTTGCATAATAAGATTTTTAACGTGACACAATAAAGGAGTCCTCATGGACTTCGTACCTTTCTGTGGGAGTCTCTGGACCAGGTGGAGTGGAGGTGGAGGCAGAGCGAGGAGGTAGAGGTGGCTTCTCATCCTCCCCATCTACCAATCACAGAAAAGGAGAGTTAACATGTGACAAAAGGGTGACAATCATGGGGTACGCAAGTGTGCTTGTATGTGCTGCGGAGGCACCTGAATAGTCCCTGTCATCGCTGACAGCTGTTTCCTCTCTTTCCACAGGGTAAAGCAGGGTGGTGACCAGACCTTGGCTGGGCTGCAGGTATAAAGACACCAATTCTGGTAGCGTCTTAAACCGTTTAGGCTGCACGCCCTGAGATGTCTGAGAAGAAAACAGATATCAGAAATTCCTGATTCCCAGGGAGGATGGAGACATGTCACAGCTGCTTTTATACTATATATAGGAATAGAGAAATTTTATGAAAATAGAAATAAGAAGTATGCAAGAAAAATACACAATATGTGACAATATCCTCCACAATACTTACACATAAATATTAATATAAAAAAGAGCTTTGTTGATTAAAAAATAAGAAATGTGTGTAAATATGTGTCTAAATATAAACTTAAGAACTGAATAGGCAAGAATGAAATAGGGAGTATTGCACAGTGGACTGCACAGTTAAATTATTACTGCACAAATAATGTTGAGGGCTTCTAGTCAGTTTTGCTGTTGAAACACTCCAGTATTGCACAGCTGCAAAAGGAAGGAGGATATTCAAGGAAGGATTCGACATGAGGAGGAGGAAGAGAAGGAAAGTTATTTTCTACATGGCATGAACATAACAATAACATCCAAACTCCTTGGCTACAAGTAGTCATGTTATTGAAATCTCTGGTGGCCCCTATTGTTCCACATTTAATGTTGTGTAAGCAAATATGAACCAGTGGTCTAAATATAATTCAAACCAGGAAGAACTGTCTCGGTGAACGCTGCTCCCAAACATATTCAGTTCCAGGAAGCAAAATTAGACTTTTAGACTCTCTTCAATGTCACAGCTAAGGCCCCAAAAATCATACAGCAGGGACACAGATGTCTGTGATGTGGCCACACGGATCATCTGAAGCACCATGCTGTCGTGTGTGTGTGTGTGTGTTTGTGTGTGTGTGTGTGTGTGTGTGTGTGTGTGTGTGTGGCTGCTGGTGGGGACTTCACAGCTGTTGAGCACAACGCACAAAGAGGCTGCTGTTGGTGTGTGTGTGTGAGTGAGAGAGAAAGAGCTCAGAGCCAACAAAAGCATCTCTGCCTGCCAGCTGCTACTGAAGCAAATACAGTTTTTGCTGCACACATGCACACACACTTGACCTCAGCGGAGTGTGTGTGCGTGTGTGTGTGTATGAGTGTGTGTGTCTTCGCTGTACCTGTACGGCCAGAAATCCTTCATCGTCTGGGAGGATTCTGTACGTGTGGACATGCTTCTGATACCTACAGAGAAAGAAACACCACAGAGGAAAAGAGGACAGTCAGCAAGTTGGAGCAAACACAGTGAAAAACAGACAGAGGGAAAAGTAAGAGAAGAAGAGAAACTTTCAGACGATTTTTCAAGTCTGGCATGTGCACATACTCTGTTGTACTTGACCTCAGTGGTTAGGGGTGTGTTTATGCATGTGTGAGAGTAAGGGGGGTTTAGACGCTGTAGAGAGCTTCAACCTGTTGCTGTCTGTCACAGTTGTGAGCAGGCTTTATTCTTACAGTAGCATGATACAGTAGAGCAGAGCAGAAAGGAACCTAGCCTTTATACATTGTAAAGTCAAGCTTTTAATACAAAGTAAAAATAAATAAATAAAGACAGAATTTTTTCAGATAGGATACAGATAAAAGAACATTATCTTGTCCTCTCTTGAAAGACTCAGAAGTTGTCATGTGTTTCTTTCAGCCAACAGCTACACATCAAACTTCAGAGTCTGAACTGCATTCCTAAATGAACCACAAGCCTCTTTTTTTTTGTTCAGTCGATCGCAGATCAATGCTCTGACATTGTGACTGAACTGCCATGACTGCACGCCCGCAGCCACAAGCTGGAGTTTAATGATTTTCATGTCTGCACTTCATGTCTGCTCAGTGGACTGGACACAAAATGTTCAATTTGCCAAACAAATGTTGTGGTTTATGTCTGTTGGTGTGTACACTGCATGTGTGTGTTATGGTTGTGCATCTGTTTAGACGTGTGGGAGTAAGTACGGCGGCCAATGCAAAGCACGAAAGTAATGCTTTTGCTGATGCTTACACTATGCTTATTTACAGTATGTGTGTGTATACACTGTATAAAAGGGAGGGAGGGATAAATCCATGTCGGGAATTCATCCTGCCCTGACCCCTCAGCTGTTTTTCCGGTCTTTCCAGGTCAGTGTCCCACGGCTAACACACAACTAAAACATGGACTGGATTAAAATATACATCTGATATAACTTTATAAGACACTACCTTCATTTCTGTTTGACTTCAGCATCAGATTTAATTGAACTTCTTAGCTGGCGATGTTACTCATACCCTTCTCAGACCAGCACAGCAACATGGAATAAACCAATCATTTGTTTCTGTCTGAATGGGTCAACACAGTTCACAACCTTGATCCTGACCAGGTCAGCATGGGTCTGATGATTAGCTGAGTTCTGAAAATCAGTAGCAGCAAATTGGGTTGGCATTAGAAAATCAAATTAACTTGAGGCGGCCTCTAACTCAGCGAGTAGAGTGTCCGCCCCATGTAGGCTGAGTCCTTTGCAGTGGCCAGGGTTCAACTCTAACCTGCGGGCCTTTGCTGCATGTCGTTCAGTTGTTCTGTAATAAAAAAGGTGAAAAGCCCAAAACAGCTAACTTTTTTTTTAGAAAGCAAAACATTGTTTTAGTATTTGACAGGGAGTCACATGTAGGGGTGGGAATCACCAAAGGCCCCACAATACGAGATTAGCATGATACTTAACTCATGATACAATATTATTGGGATTTTAAATGAGTATTGTGATATCATATTATGCGATACATTGCCACTTATTACCTAATTTTAACTGCAAATTGTGTTCCCAGAGGGAAAACCTTGCCAACATCAATTTTTTTATTTAATAAGATAAGTTTTCAGTCTGTTCATCTCACTTCAGTTATTATTACTGCAGCAAAATGTCTATTGTGGACTGAAAAAGCAATTGATTTCATTATTCTATTCAATTTTGATAATATATATAATTTTTAAAAATCAATACTTGGTGTCCATGTATCAATGATAGTAATGATAATAACTTAATTTGTAGAGCACTTTTCAAGCTGAAGCCACAAAGTGCTTTCTAAGGTGAAGAAAATACAAAACAAACGTGATACTAATAAAACATCAGCATATACATATACCTACACCAGCATTTACACTTAAGCACATATATACCTGTATGCATGCACACATATACACTCGGCTGCGAATACACACACTCCCATACACACATTAAGTCTATCAACTGTCAGGAAAGGCCATTCTGTAAAGGTACGTTTTCAGACGAGATTTTAAGACGTGAACAGAGTCAGCTGATCTGATGCTCAGCGGGAGGCTGTTCCAAAGCCGAGGAGCAAGAACTGAAAAGGCTCGATCGGCCTTTGTCTTTAACCTGGACCCTGGAACATTACAAAGACCCAGACCAGCAGACCTGAGGGGCCTGTTTGGACAGTACAGTGTGAGAAGCTCAGTTATATACTCTGGTGTCGGATCATTAAGAGCCTTGTATGATCAAATATAGCCATGCAAAATATTGCGATACTATGCTGTATCGATTTTTTCCCCTACCCCTTGTTACATGCCACAAAACTGTGGCAGCATCTGGCTGGCAATTTAAAACACTTTCCAGAGCATCCGGATATAAATTATGATGTGTTTTAAATTTGCTCTCTGTGTTATAACCTTTGGACTATTTCCTAACTGAGGGCAATTATGTTTTTACAGGCTTCCTTTCACCGATTCCTGCTGTGGTGGCTCAGATACCAAAAATTACGTCTTTTTCTGTATTCTTGCTTTAATCTGACTGCACACAGAGGAGACAGGGGAAGACATTCAACAAAGGTTCTGGCACAGAGCTGAACCCACAGCGTCAGAGTTAAATGAAATGAGTCCTTGCCAGCTAAACCATCAGGACAGTGGGTACAGAAGCTCCCGTGTTGAATTGATTTATATACAGCACATTTATCAGATTGTTGCCAATAATAGTACCATATATTACGCCTCCAGCAGTTCCTCACTCTAACAGTATAAACTTGATAAATATTTGCTCCTGCCTTTCAAGGCCTGGCAGTAAACACAGTCAGTGAGATGAACTGTTCCTTTTGTCTGTCTGGCCTCTGAAGCCACATCTACATTTAAACCTGTCATGTTATAAAACACAATGCATTGTTGGTTCAGTGGCACAGAATCCATACACAGAAGTCACTGAAGTGTACAGTAGTGTGTGTGTGTGTGTGTGTGTGTGTGTGTGTGTGTGTGTGTGTGTGTGTGTGTGTGTGTCTTCCTGTTGGCAGCTGATGAGATTCTCTGTGGGTCTGTGGAATAAATACTATTGTTTCAGTAGCAGCAAAGTTATAGCAGGGGGAGGGAGATGGAGAACAAGAGAAAGGTTTATTATGGGATAGACATAGCCCCGAAGCATAGTGTGTGTGTCTATGTGTGTGTGTGTTGTCAACAATAGTCTGTCTTGAGGGTAATGACTGACTCCCTCTGTGTCCTGTTGGCGAGTGCCACCTCCTCTTCTTCTGTCTCATCCAACCTCAACCTCAAGTACAGCAGGTCAGCTCAGTCCCCACACTGTAAACTGTGTGTGTATTGTGCATAAACACACTCCATAGACTGGCTAACATAATTGGCAAAATGTCCTAAATAATTCTTGGGCTACTTAGCATTCAAATGTAACCTGCGCCTCACTGCTCTTGCCAGTCATCTCTTACTTGTGCAGGAGCAGATACAGCTGAAACTGCTTTAAAGCACAAAATATGACAAATGTAACTTTTAAAGAAATACATTGATAAGGTGAGTGCAGGTAAAAGCCTCAATTCCCTCTTGATTACACTTATTTTTATTAAATCAATTACAAAGGAGAAGACTTGGGTAAAAAGAAGCAGGGGTGACCTTAACAAGGATTTTTAGCTTCATTCCAGTTAATGTAAGGATGTGTAAAATCCCGATCACAACACGTTTCTACACTGTTGCAAATCTTCCTCACATTTAATATGTGAACACAAAAGGGAAGGATGGACTGTAGGTATAACTACTATAAAAATACACTGGTGTTGTCAAAATTATTGATACATGTCAATACCGAATATTTGAAATAGTTTTCAATACTTATTTTCTGCAGTATCACTTCACCGATACCAGCTCAACTTTCTTGCTTGTACGAGATACTGTTAATGTTTACTACAGTCATTCTGCTGTTCTCTGCTACTAACCAAGAAATGAAATGTCATCACTGTCATGTTATAGCTTTGATATATTTATCTTTTAATATAGAATTTAAATTGCATGCCCTCAATCGCAATTTTTCCTGTGGTACCGATTATTGATATTTTTCAAGATACTGCACTTAAGTTAGAAATTCCAGTATTGTGACAAAACTAATACACATATAAGCTACCTTAAAATAAAGAATATATTTAAAAATTTCCAACCAAATATCTCCACGGGGCAATAAGACTGTATATACACCCACTCACACGCCTTCCTGGTGAGGAATGTTTTCCCAGAAACATCTAGGTTTCAAACACACACAGAAACACAGAGGGCCATGCCTGAACCCCGACATGTTTAGACGCGCTGCACTGATACTACAGAACGTCTTCCTGACAGGAAAAATAGGAAACAGTTCAATATCTCTGTAGCTGTCACACTGATGCATACACACACGCTTCAATTAAACACATTGCCTCACCTGATGGTCAACATCTCTCTTGTTGCTATCTAAAAGTTGTGACACTGCAGCAAGAAACATTAGGGAAAAAAATCCTTATCTAGAAAGCTGTTTTTCAAATATTTTAATATTTTAATCGCACTGTAGCAGAGAATGACAAAGCTCTAACATACTACATATTATTCAAGATATCTGCACCACCTATGGCACAGAAATACCAAACACCCTTTGCATACTAAACGCACTCAGTAAACTGGTCAAATGGTCACATCTTACAAAACTCTGCATGCAGACAAACAAAACACAGATTCTGCAGACTGAAATGTGCGCTAAGAGGAAGTGAAATGCAAAGGCCCGAAGGGAAAGAGGCTGAAGAGTCGGTCCCATTGCTGCTGTGCAGCTTCTGTAAAGTCACCAGCAGCAACAAACACTCTTCCCACCAGTCTATTCTCAGACAGCAGCAGACTGGAAACACTTCCGAAACACAGTGGTGCCTCCACGTCCCTCAAAAAGGAAGTAGACATTATCTGCGTATCTAAGTTGCAAAGTAGACACTATCTGCGTATCTAAGTTGCAAAGCAGACACTATCTGCGTATCTAAGTTGCAAAAGAAATGTCTAGTAGCCATGTTCAGGTAGAAAGAACCATTTTGGCATGTACATTTTTTGTGTGCAGGAACCAAAAAGAGGTCACCTGGTATAAGCAGTTAAAATAAGCTGGTTTCAAAAGATTATAAAAATGTCTTTAAACTCGTACAAAACAGTCACAATACAATGAATATTTCAGCATGAAGAAGATATTATATCTATTAAAAACTAATTTTTTTTAATTTACCAATACACAGGGCGGGCTTGTAACCAGCTAGTTTGCAGTCTGCTTTAGTAGACTGCTCAGAAAGTTAAAGCACACGAGACAAAGGACATGATATTCAACATCAAGGGGACCTGGTATAGACGTCAGCCCTGAGCCTCCAGTACACCACACTGGGGGCCATGACTAAAAGCAGTGTGCTATTCAGCAGTCTGGAACTTTTTCACACATGTGGTGATTCATATTTTACTTCCTGGAAATGCTTTTTTTAAACTCAGTAATATCAGCACAACTTCACAAGAATGAGAGCTGAATGTTGTTGACCTTAACAACTTTGACTCTACGGCGTCAGCGATTGTTGCGAAATACTCGGTCATCTCAGTTCTCACATATATCATTTATGAGAACATACCGCTTGTTTCTGTCATACTGATCTATCATCACTGGTTTGGCAATACTTTTGCCATGTAATGTTACCGTTACTTTTTTGTATGTGGAGGAAAATCTTCTGGGTAAAAGGCAGTAACATTATTTGTAAAACAAAGTTTGACTAAAGCCTGTCCGTAATAAGCTTAAGGCATCACGAAGGAAACTTTCTGAGATGAAACAAAGTCCATGATGTGAAAGGTGAAAGGGGAGAGGAAGGGAGGGGGAGGCGGGAATACATCCGGAAACGGATGATGCATGGATGTGAGGAATGTTGTTGGTCATAGAGTGACCTACTGAATAAGTGCATCCAGCAAAGGATGAAAAATGGGTATTTGCCAGTGTTTATTTTAATAAGGCGGGAGCCAAAATGGATTGCAGGATTATTTTTTTCTGGGTTCTTCGATGGAGTAATGTACACACGGGTGAGTCTGTCTGACTGGCCGAGGAATATGATTAGGTCAGACTGCAGAATGTACTCTGTAATAGTGTAGTCATTTACAAATATAGGCATTAATGCATACAGTGTATGTGCTGCTCCTGGTGTGCGTGTACACATGCACAATGAACTCAGCATGGGGTAAACTATCAGATAGGGGATGTAGGTCGAGTCAATGTCAGAGTACCATGTCACATGGCATAGGCCTTTTATTTCCTGCATTTGCACAGTCAGTAGTAGTCTATGCATCTGTTTGACTTTGTGTGGGCGCTTGGGTGGGGGGCGTGTGAGTCATTTTGGTCAGTTAAACACCCCCCTTTCCACGTTTATTTGACTTGCCAATGTCCAGTCTACACAATGCTGGCTGTAATGTCTGTATTGAATCTTGATTGTCTGCTTGTCAGGTGCACAAAGTATGGACACAGTTTTTTTTACTCAAGTCAGCAGGTGGTGAGGTTGGTTAAGTTACTTGCTGAACATGGAGGTGGTTGGTGGTAAAAATCTTCCTTGTGCAAATGAGGTTGGGTGTTTCATCACTGCTTTTAGCAGAGACTATTGACAGGCTCTATTGTCATTTTATGACATACTGTGTGAGAAGGGAGTATATGTAACTGCTCAGCTAAGCCAGCTGCTCGTATGAGCCTTAAATTAAAACATCAGCAAGGCTTCAACAGCCACATAGATGCTTATATTTACCTCCACCGCCATTGAGTTTCAGTGCCCTGTAAAAACGGCGCTGCAGGCGACCACATCAGAGACAAGACAGACAGGGACAGCCCTAAAGTTGTGTGCCATGCTGGAGTTTCACTGCTGGGGCAGACAGACAGTCTCTCCCTGGCACTCACTGACTTCCAGGAGAAAGTAAACAAATGCCTTGTTTAGCTGGCTTACGCAGGCTTCAACTACAATTTGATCAAATGATGCAGGGAAGTTAATGTGCAGTTTATAGAAGCTGGTGTAGCCTGGTAAAGCAACAACAGATACGGCAGTGACTTTAACACAAAACTCAAGATTCCCTGAAGGCATGTGCTAACCTAAATACCAACTTACCATTTAAAGCAAAACTTAGGCGACAAACTTTTCCTGGTAAACAAAGCCAAACGAGGGCACACACTCAACTTTAGAGTTCACGCAAGCTTCTGTTTTAGGCTATAAAGTTACTTACAGTACACACAAAGCGTAAGCCCCGTTGACACTCTCACTGTCCCGCACCAGGAAGCTGCCGTCTCTCCCGGCCCGGGCCAGCAGCTCCTCGGCCGCCGCTCGACTCAGGTCCCGGTGATACCACATCGGCGGTGCGGGCCCCAACGGAGAAACCCCACCACCACCACCCCCGGCCATGGCCACAGCCCTTCACACCGGGTTCAACTCAAGCTGCTTCCAGACTTCTCCGAAAACCTCCCAGCCTTGCTCCAGACGAGAAAAATAATCCAGGGACGGAGCCGCGGAGAGCCGAAACAAGCCCCGAAAAGTGGCGTAAACGGTACTCCGACGGCGGTTAGGAGGCGCGAGACAACCGACGACCGGGCTACAAGTTGTACATTTGTTAAATTACCCTGTTTGCGGCTGTTTCCTCAGTTCCTGAAAGACTCTACACCCTCCTCTATCGCTTCCCAGTCCCACGGAAATCAGGGTATGTAAATCCACACTGGAGACCGGGGAGCAACAGCAGGGACGACCCGCGTCAATGAAGACATGAGGTCAATATAAAGGACTTCCGGTCAGGATTTTCAAAATAAAACGGTATATGACAACTTTAAATATAGACTTTTTATTTCAGGGGGAAAGTCAATCACAGTCTGTTTCCTGTTGTGTCTATGTGTAGCCAACTTGACAGAGCTCTTAGGGATGAGGAGAAAGAGGGGAGGAAAAGAAGGATGGAGAGAAGGAGAAGTAAAGAAATCGACCAGGGTGAGGTCAGGTAATAAAGGTCACCTTTTGGTATATTACCAAGATAACGACCTAAAACTCTAAATAGTACCTTAAATGTTACTTTATGTACTTATTATGGTTCTCTGCAATATTTCTATGAGGAAAAGATGATGAAAAGTAAAATAATGTAGAAACACTGGACCTTCAAACACGTCAAGTCAGCTTTACTTATATAGTACATTTCATGCAACAAGTGTAAGATAAGATAAGATAAGATAAGATATCCTTTATTAGTCCCACAGCGGGCAAATTTCCAGTGCTACAGCAGCAAAGTGGATAGCAAAGATAGGGAACAACAGTACAGAGACAATAAATAGCAGCAGTATAAACAGTATATAAAAAGTATGAAAAATTAAAAGAGGAACACATGGAGTATAAAATAGAGAATAATACACAATATATACACAATATATACAGTCTTTCCAAATTTGCACTATGAGTAAATGTGCATTCTAGTGCAGTCTGTTGGTGTGTGTTTGTGTGTGGTCAAAGTCAGTCAGTGTACTTAAGATACACCATAAGATACACCATACATGACAGACAGAAAATATCATATAAGGTAGTTTAGTATTACATATATAAAAACAAGCAGGACATGATAAAAAGAAACAAATTAGAAGGTATTATTATAATCATTATTCTTTACAAAGGGGAGATAATAACAATCATAATACTATTTCCTGAAACAATTAAAATTACACATACAAACCTAACCAAAAGCTTGTGGGAAAAAAAGATATGTTTTTAGTTTACTTTTAAAAGAGAACACTGTTGATTCTGTGCATGCCCCAAAATACAGCCATATAGACCTTTTTCACGGCAGACACTTTGACTTGTCATAGTAGGAGCAGCACAGGTGTATTTAATAACATCAATGATGGCTGCATTCCACTTATGAGAGGCTTTGACATTGTGCATGCTGGCTCACTGGAATAGCTTACTGGGACACTAATTGAAAACTCAGCCATTGTTAATGTTATCAGTTTCACGTGTACTTTTCCTACTATGACCAGTCAAAATGTCTGCTGTGAAAAAGGTCTATTGACAAGAGATTACAGCTGAGATTCATAAGATAACTGGGGTGGATTTAGTTTATTCTTTTGTCACTTTATACTTAGGAAAAATACCTGAAACTTTCCCAAACAAAGATAAGTATAGATTAAAGATAAAATTGGCGAGTAGCAGGAAATCCCTAACTCACAAATGGTTGCAAATTGATCCTCCAACATTGGCCCAATGGCTGGGGATTATGAACAAAATATACTGTATGTAAAGACTTACTTTTACTTTAAGACTTGAAATGGAAAAATGTACAAAATATTGGGAGAAATGGATTGTGCACAAACGCCGTTGAAAAAAGTGTGACACTGTATGCCTAGATGTAAGTGAAAAATGCACTGGGATTTGACCTTGTAGCACCCATGATGACCTCATGTTCTTTGTTTCCTAAATAAAAAAGAGTTTTAAAAAAGAGAACACTGTTATAGCAGAGCATAGTTCATGTATAAGAGAATTCCAGGGATCAGGACCATTAAAGCACCGTTAGCTGACTGAGAGTTACAATGAGTAGACCTTTATTTGATGATCTAAGGGATCTCTCTGGTGTGTACTCTGTGAGCATGTCCGTGACATAGGAAGGAGATAAACCATTAAAACATTTAAAAACAGTAAGAAGTATTTCAAAATCAAGAATCTTTACCTCACTACAATGATACATTCATGTAAGATGGGACAGCTGGTAAGGTAAAATGTTAGTCATGTTTGTTTGTTTTTTAAATGGTTAAATCTATTAATCAGTTCAATCATGAATTCATGAATCAATTTATGTAACCTGTGGCTATTCATTTAAAAAGATTGACCAGCTTTCCTGTCATGCTTTCCCTCTTCTTTACCCACCTTCCTTGGTGTCATATTGTCCACAATGGACATGAGTGTGTGTTACTGTGATGGTCAATACTGGACTATTGTGGCTGACATGGACACACTGCATCATCTTTAATATTCTTAAGTGACAAAAATACAAAAAAATATCTGCAGTATTGCAGGGTGGCACACAATAGCATAACTCATTATCTTATGGCACCTGGCAGCCTGAAAACATGCTGATTTTTAGCTTAGTTTTTTGTCACGTTACACCTGAATGGTTATGCACTCGCTCAAAACCCTTTTTTACATGAAAAGTAAAGTCTACTGTGGAAATATTTTGATTAAAAGTCAAAAATGCTATATAATGCAATATCCTCAAACCATGTTTGTTGTTACACCCTTACTGATTTAGGTGCAGTACTCTTATTACCAACACGAGAAAATCAACATGCCACATGCCTTTCCTTGGAAGCTCTGTGGCCAGTGGAATTTTTAATTTTAGGTGTGCCCATCCTAGTCATCTCAGACTTATAACAATAATTGTTTTATTTGTATTAACAATGCAGTAATATGTTTGGTGAGCGGCTGCTAGTATTTACAGAGCCCAAGATGTAACACCTTATTTGCTCCATTTTACCTGATGTCCAAAATTACCTGACTTCATGCTAATAGAGAGGAGACACAGTGGTGGAAAGTAACTATATTTACTCATCTTCTGTACAGTTATGAGGTATTTTAATGCAGCTTTATACTTATACTCTCCCACATTTAAAGAGAAATATTGTACATTGTACTCAACAAATAAAATATAATGCATTGTTATATTAACTGTACTACCCAACAGTGAATTAAGAAGTTTAACATACCTGCACTTTGACCACCTACGACATTGAAATGCTACATACACATTAATGCATTCATCATAGCTATTCAATACTATGAAAGGGGTCAGTTGAGGTGGTTCGGACATCTGATCAGGATGCCTTCTGGGCGCCTCCCATTAGAGGTGTTCTGTGCACGTCCCACTGGTAAGAGGCTCTAGAGCAGACCCAGAACACACTGGAGGCATTTCATATCTCATCTGGTCTGAGAACACCTTGGGGTCCTCCAGGAGGAGCTGGGAAGTGTCACTGGGGAGAGGGACGTCTGGGGTGCTTTGCTTGGTCTGCCGCTTGCACAACCCAGCCCCAGATAAGCAGATGAAAATGGATGGATGAATAATATGATGTATGATATAGAGAGCTTTCAGGCTATGGACCCCAGGACATGGATGTGTAAAAGGCCCCACCACCTCTCCTACATAAGAGTGACACATAGACTTTGTGGTGGTTTTGCCTCTTTTATTGTTGTTGTTTGCATCTCTTTGTAGTTGTTATGCCTTTTTTGTGTTTTTGTGCATCTTTGCAGTAGTTTGTTCTTTTTTGGTCATTTTGAGTCTCTTTCTGGTTGGTACCTGTTGCTTTGAGTGACATTTTGCAGATGAAGGCCAGGGAGGGCCCTTTTAGCCACTGGGGCTGTCCCCGGTAGGCCTGTTCAGTAATCCATCCATGTATAACACTCTGAGAGGGGGCATTGCACATTATGTGTACTTTATTTTTGATACTTTAAGTACATTTTCCTCATGATACTTAGGTACTTTATGAATGCAGGAGGTTTACTTGTAACCAAGTACTTTTACAAAGTGGTATAACTTACATAAAAGATGCAAAAACTCCATCCTCATCTGAAGAGAGGGACTAAAGTTCATTTCTGTCCTCTCTTGGTTCTTGGTATGAGCTCAAGTTTTTGTGATTTTATAGCTTTTAGTAGGCTTTCACCATTCATAATTAACTGGGGATTTTCTAGAAAATTAAATCCACTTTTAGCCTATTTGGATAAAAAGTGTGTTAACTAAAAGACATTGCAGCTATACTGATAAGTCATCACCTTCTCTTTAAAGTTTACAAATCCTCGAGATTTGAGAACCTGACCCTGTTCATATTCTCTCTACTCTTGTATAATGGCTCGAAGTTGTAGCCTACATGGTCAGAGCCTTCACTAAAGCCGGAGGGCTTTCCTATTTGAATATCAGTGTGACCTGCAGCCACAGAGGAGGTCAGGCTGCTGTAATTTCTCCAGCTTCAATCCATTTATGCAATCCCCTTCTTTTCCAGACCACACAGACACACTCCTACAAGGTGTAACTGTCCACCTAGAGGCCAGACTGGAAAAACACAGGAAACAGTTAACTCCAACACACACTGCACATTATGTATATTTCTCTCTAGTTGTCCACAAAAAGTCTGACTCCTAAAATGTGGTATGGACACACACATACTCGCACATACTCGCAGACACACACACACACACACACACACACACACACACACACACACACACACACACACACACACACACACACACAAAGCAAGAGAAAGTTGGAGTCAAACTAAGGAGAGAGGGTGAGAGTTGAGCAGAGTGGTGTGTGTGCGTGTGTGTGTGTGTGTGTGTTGCCAATGACCTCAGAAAAGCTGAGTATTAATAGCCACAGGGACAGCAGCCATCCCAATTCTATTTCTGACTATGGCATCACACTGTGTGTGCCTGTGTGTGTGTCTGTGTGTGTGTGTGACTGTAAAAGACTGTAAAAGCATGTGGCTTTACAATTTGTCTGCATGCAGGGATCGTAAAAGCGCGCTGCAAGATGTGACATCGTAATAAAACTATACTTGGTCAGCAATTCATCTTAAAAATAAATAATTTTGCACACTTTGTTTCTTTTGCATCTTTCTGTAATTGTCTGGTAACTCTGGAACAGGAGTTAAAGTCCGTAGCCATGCTGAGAGCACGGCAAGGCTGTAGTGCTCATTATAAACCCCAAAAACCAGATTCTAAAATAGATGAATAATGGATGGACAACTTCTGCAAAGTTGTGCCTGAGGGTCAAGCCAGGGAACAGGCCATGCTGCTCCCTTTACATACTCAGTCTACTGTATACTCTTCCCCAGTGCACTGGCCATTTTTTGGTGAGAGGATCACTTAAGCCACTTTATTGGGGCTACACTATTCTGTGTGGACATCTCAGAGTCAGCTTTTCAGGTTCAACTTTACATCCTTAGACTCAGCTTTAAATGCAGGACTTTAGCACAACTTCTAGCACGTTATGACATTTAGTAGGTGAAGGAGTAATGTGTAGGATTCAGTGGCATCAGTCAGTGAGAATTGCAGGCTGCAACCATCTAAAACTTCTCCTGTGTGCCAAGCGTGAACTCCCAGTTTGGGTTCCCTCAGTGTTCATTGTTCAGGAGGTTTTTTACCAGGAGTCGAATTATCCACAGAGGTCTCTTCCTCGCCATAACAAATGGATCAAGTAATTAAAACTGGTAAGAACACTGAGTGAGGCAGTTTCATGTTCAAAATCAGTGTTTTTCCTTTGTTTTTTGGCTCATTGCAGAGAGGATGCTGGCTACGCTGGCTAATGCGAAACACAAATCTGTCTAAAGCCAGTGTTTGGTTTGCCCGTGGACGAGGAGCTGCTCCCTATGTAGATATAAGCCAGTGGTTCCCAACTGATGGGTCACCTCCCAAAAGTGGGTCGCAGGTCCATTCTGACTGGGCTGCACGTGACTAGCAAATGTGTGAAGTTTGTAAAGCATGTATTTTGAGGTGCCTTTCCCTTTAGTAGAGTGAGTGAATAACAGACAGCTACTTAACAGAGACAGCCAACTAGCTCGGCGACATCGCTAAATGCAAGTATGACGCTGAATGTATTCAACTTTGTGGACCTTGACCTAATGACTGAGGAGCAATTTGGACCCTGTGGCTGAACCAGAAACCACTGATATAAACGGCTCATTCTAAATGAATAAAAACACAATGCTTATTTTCAGGTGCTTATACAGTAAAGAAAACATCATTTTTATATTATATTCCATTTTTGCCAATGTATATACTTAAATCATACACACTGGACCTTAAAAAATGTTAATTTCAAGACTGAAATAGCAATAATATTTGATAATGCCCATTTTCTCCATAATATCTGACATATTAAAATATTATGTATTTGCTAAATATTATGTAAGTACTGTATCTGGAAGCAAACTAGCGTGGATGCCTCACATCAGCTGACGTCCATCATCCAAGATACAGCAATGCACAATAGTTCTGCTCTCCCATGCCCAAATCACACAATATTATTGTACTGTTCATGTAGTATTTTAATTTCTCTTCTTATGACTAACACTTGCATTTAGCATATTTACATGTCTAAAGGTGTCAGAGTGGGAAAATGTTTAAGTTGACGTAAACTGTGTTGCACTAATTGAGGGGATTATGACAAACTGATGGTGTTTGTTGAAACCCAGAATAAGTTTTCTTTTAGTATGAGTACTTGAACATTGTTATACTCATGTTTGAATAAAGCTGTTTGATCAATTATGGCTGTGGCATCAACAAACAAAGGCCACACCTCTCTTTGCATAAACTGTTTAATTGCTATTGGTCCCTGTTTACCTCCTGTCAGCTACTGCCTTAACAAACATGTCGACAGGAAACACAAAAGGAGCAATTTAGAATTTTATGTTAAGTTTTACATGGTCTATAGGAGCTTTACACGTGTAGTTCATGCAGAGAAAAGCAACAGGAAGGACTGGCCTGGGGTTCACAGCTGACCTTGCATGCTAAATTATACAGTGGTATCATCAGGAAGGATGTTATTATCAGCCTCAGAAATGCAGCAGCACTTTGACACGTCTGATCTCTGACACAAGGTAAGGCCAAACTTTCAACATGAAATGATACTGTGGACTGCATCTGTTATGGCTTTTTAAATGTACTACATTAATTATCTCAGACCGTGAATATAAAAGTACCGGGTGCACAAAAGATGCTAAATATATATCAGCCAAGATGATGATCAGCCAAGGTCCTCTCTGCTCAGGTCTTGTACACACACCAGCTAACCAATCTCAAGACTTATTCAAAGACCTGACAGAACACATTAAGACGTGGCACTGACGCACACATATGTAAACTCATGCCCATCACACACACACAAACACACACACACACGCACGCACACACACACACACACACACACACACACACACACACACACACACACATAGACACTGTGTGACACAAGAACACACTTAAACATAGGGGGAGGAAGTGAGACATTAACACACCCTCACTCTTTCTCTCTTTTTCTTTCTTTCTCTCTCTCTCCCTCTGTCACACACACACACACACACACACACACACACACACACACACACACACACACACACACACACACACACACACACACACACACAAGGGACTGGAACTCCATAATTACCAAGCAGCGGAGCCCACTAACCACTAGCTGGCTCAGAGTGGTCATGTGACAGTGTGATCACTGGGGCTGGGTGTAGAGAAACATTTTCCCTGAGTGCAGATCCTGGGTCTGTTTTACGGTTTCCTCGCTGGTGGTTGAGGTTATGAAGGGGTTATTAAACTGATCCATAGTTTGCGCTCACAGAAATATCATCCCAGTGCTGTGCAGTAATACTGTATGTGGCAAGTCGCTTCATGTCTTGTCCAGATGCAAAAGTTTGGTTTTGTTTTATTTTCTTTATCCCTACAGATTTTCAAAGCTATTATATTTTTTAAGACATGAAACTGCTGTGCTGCCTTGATTTGGGAATTTTTGGGGATTTTTTTTGTGTGTATGCTGTGTATTTTTATTGCTATTTTTATCATGATGGAGAAAGCAAAACTGTAGTCTTTTTCCATCTTTCCAAATAGGACCATTGACAAACCCTCACTCTACATGTTGAATTTAATTCCATTTATTCAAACCATGAGGACATTTTCCAGTGTTCATGTAGCAAATAATTACAGCGTCATGGATACAGACCTGATGTTTGGATGGATGAGAAATGATAAGGAAATTAATATGAAAATAATCAACTAAGAAGGAACTGAAGGAAAGCACCAGGAACTGCAAAACACAGAAAATAAAACAGGGGAGAGTATAGACTGGTAAATTATTAGCCACCCCCGGATTTGCATTAATAATCTTTTTATTTCATCAAGGTATCAAATTTACAGTAAACAATACTGCAGTGTTAAGCATTGTCGCCTCATAGTAAGAGGGTTCCTGGTTTGAACCCTGGGGTGGGGGAGCCCTTCTCTGTGGAGTTTGCATGTTCTCCCTGTGTCAGTGTGAGGTTTTCTCCGGGTACTCCAGCTTCCTCCCACCATCCAGAGACATGCAGGTTAGGTCAGTTGGTAAATCTAAAATTGCCAGTAGGTGTGAATGTGAGTGGTTTTCTGTCTCTACAGTATGTGTCAGCCCTGTGATGGTCTGGTGACCTGTCCAGGGTGTACCCTGCCTCTCGCACAATGTCATCTGGGATAGACTCCAGCCCCCCATGACCCCCAACAGGATAAGCGGTTATGGAAAATGAATGAATGAATATCAAATCTAGTGAATAATACAGCAACATAACTTCTGATTTATTGTTGAATATTGTTGAACTTGGAAGTGGGGGCTTCAGTCTCAGGTTAGAAACCATGTTTGAAGGTTAGATTAAAATGGGCATCACTCTTATAAGAAACAAAAATATCAAGTATATACTCAAGCAGTTGCTTTTGAAATAATGAGCTTCTCCTTCCTCAAAGGCACTGGAAGTATAGAAATGTATATCTAAGAATTCACGTATAGAGTTAAAAAATTTATAACTGTATGCAGAGTCAACAGGATACTGAATAAATTATATAAGATGGGGTCACATCCAAATTATGTAAGAAAAACTGGTCTTTAAAGGGACAGTTCACCCCAAATCCAAAATACACATTTTCCTCTTACCTGTAGTGCTAATTATCAATTTAGATTGTTTAAGTGTGAGGTCTGGAGTGCTGGAGATATCGGCTGTAGAGATGTCTGCCTTCTTTTGAATATATAATGGAACTAGATGGCACTCGGCTTGTGGTGCTCAAAGCACCGTCAACACCATCACCACCACCAACAACAAAAACATTTGAAAAACTCAACAGCAATGCCTTTTTTTTCTAGAAATCATGGCCCAGTTACTCACGATAACTGAGTTTCCTACATGAAACTTTCATGTAGGAACTATTTTCTTTCTACTGAAATACACCCCCCCAACGGTATCACTGTGCTGAAGGAAACATGCATCTACTGCTAACTCACCTAGCACCACTGAGCTAGCTAACGTCACAGCTCAGCCAAAGAGGACACCAATGTCATGTAATGTAATGTTTACATCTCCGGCTGTCCCCTAATCCATGAGTAGATTTGCGCTTCGTTCTACGCAGTGATACAGTTGGTGTAGTTTGGTTGAAAGAAAATAGAATCTACATGAAACTGCTCACAACAAGGTCTGTGGATTATCTTTAGTAACTGGGTCATGATTTCTGGAAAGAGACATTGCTGTTGAGTTTTTTTGAATGTATTTTTTTTGCCATTTTAAGTACCACAAGCCAGGTGCTATCTAGATCTATTATATTGAAAAGAAGGCAGACATCTTTATGACAGATATCTCCAATACTTGGCAGCTCACACCAAAACAATCTAGAGAGATAATTAGCTCTACAGGTGAGAGGAAAAATACGTATTTTTTTATTTACTACTATACTGGAAGAAAAGAACATAAGTAATCATTACCAGGGATTTTTATTTAGGAGGAGCAAGCTAGAGGGGTCTTACCATCACTTAGGAGGCTCACTGACTCAAAAGGAGACAAGAGGAGCATTTGAAAGCAGTTTAATTGGTATCTCAAAGCTGATACAGGGCAGGTCAATGATATCATTTCAGTACAGCATTACAGAGAAAGATGCAAAAGCCAGAAGAAACAGAGTCATCAAGGAAAAGCTTTGCTGTCCTTGCTGTGCATTGTTCAGGTAGTACTCGGCTACCTTCTTGTTGGGGTTCTCCCCAGTGAACCACATCTGCATGCAGCGTCCTGAGGTTTTGGTGTAAGTGGTGTAAAGGTAGGAATTGGACCAGATTTGTTCACACATGGACTTGGGTGTGGGGTAAACTTCGGTCCACTTTCTGCACTTGCTGTCTTTAGGGCATTGGTTAACACCTGTTGGGGTAGAGAGAGGGAATAAATGGAGGGCCTGCATTGAAATTTGGTAATTACCTGGCAACAAGTAAAAACAGTGTGATGGAGGATCCCTGTATGTGTTTATAAGTGAGTCACTACATGGTACTGTGCGCACATAGTCATACTGTAAGTGTTTTTGGGTAAGACAAGTGTGTTTATGTGGATTCAAAAGTATGATTTTTTTTCTGTTTAAACATGGGCAAGTCTGTGTGTGCCTACTGGTATGTGTATGCATGCATATGTGTGTGTGTTTATATACCAACCTGAGCTCCAGTCCCATCCCTTGTGCCAGTCAGTCTTGCAGGTGATCTCATTCTTGCAGTCTTCCCACCATTCGTGGCAGTCCTCCTTACACAGAGGCACATCCAAGATACGCTCCTTACGCCAGCTCTGATCCACCTACACACACATAATTGACTAGTTTGTATGATCCATAATTTCAGAACACAAGTGATGTACACCGATGAGCAAAAACATTAAAACCACTGGCTGGTGAAATAAATAACATTGAATGTTTCATTACAATCTAGTGTTCTGCTGGCAAACCTTGGGCCCTGGCATTCATGTGGATGCTACCTGACATGCTCCACCCAAATTACAAAGTAACCCCCCTCATAGCAATAGGCATTCCTCAATGACAGTGGCCTCCCCAGTAGGACAACGCACAATGCCACACCATAAAAACAGCTCAGGAATGGCCCAAGAAACATGACAAAGAGCTCCTGGTGTCCACCTGGCCTCCACATTGGCCAGATCCCAATCCTATTTGGCAACCACAGGACGTGCCAGGTACCCTACCTGACAACCCACAGGACTCAAAGGATCCACCGCCAACGCCCTGATGCCAGACACCATGGGACATCCCCCAGAGGTCCTGTGTCCATGCTTAACAGGTCAGAGCTAAGTCCAATTCAAGGAGGTGCTTAATCAGATTGGGATATGGGGAATTTGGAGACCAGGTCGATGTCTTGAGTGATATCTTTGCGTGTGTGTGTGTGTGTGTGTGTGTGTGTGTGTGTGTGTGTGTGTGTGTGTGTGTGTGTGTGACAAATGGAGAATGCCAGGACTAAAGGTTTTCCAGCAGAACACTGCATTGTAACAAAATGATCAATGTTACTCTTTGGCTGATTGGTGTATCTCTAGAATTAAACTCTGCCTCACAGTTACAATATGATCTGCCAGGTGAGTTGTAAAAGGTGTCCACAAATTTAACTGGGGCATATTACAAAGTTTCTCTTTAGAACTTAATTTGCTGGATATCTTTTTATTACAATGACGACACTGGCAACAACCTGCATGTGGATTTAATTGGCCTGCCTTTCAGTCGTTTCACCTCCTTATGCTGCCATCTAGTGTTGCAATTAGCTAAACACATACAAGAGAGAGACTGAGAGCACAATACACACTTTTTGTATCCATGGTCCCAAGTGTGGTGAGCACTCATAGAAGCAAGTGTCCTGTATGAAGTGTCTCTTGCACTTGGGGCTCATGATACCACAGTGATTCCAGTTGAAGTTGTACAGGTAGGAGTTATCAGCATGGGCCTCTTCACTGGTGTTGGCAGTACAGCATGCATTGTCTTTCCATGGAGCACACTGGAAAGAGGAGAGAGGAGGAGGAAAGAGGAGTCATTTTATGCTGCTGAAGCAGAAACATTTTTTTTTCAGCCCTGTGTCTGGATCGGCTGTGACATCATGATCAGAAACTACAGATGAGAAAAAAAACACATTCCACCCATTTGAATCTCCCAGCATTTGATTTGCTGGAGATATGTATGTTAATCACCTGAGAATAAAGTTGTCCCTCAGGGCCAGGGTTTACTTTGTGGTGTTTGGCGTCCATGCACATGTTGAGTTTGTCCAGAGACAGAGTGCCACTGGAGAGGGCAAGCAGCATGGCCAGGATGACCCACATGGCTCTGCAGCAGGGAGGGGTTAACATACATTAATTGGTAGGGAAGATAATGGGATGACAGCCAACACACAGTACTGGTCAAAAGTTGAAATCCATATCAAAGGCATGCTCTGTAACCTCTAATCTGAGTAAAACACACACTATTGAGATGCTGTTGACCCCCAAATGGATGAACACCAGACAAAAGTCTTCATACCTCAGCTGTAGTTTTATTGTGGGCAGACTTTGCTGTAGCACAGGTCAGGTTCTAGTGTCCCAAAAGAGGTTTATTACACAAAATGAGTGACAACAGCTCAGTCAGTTATATCCCTTAAACGAAAGTTAAGCTCTGACTCACAAGTGGGTGGAAAAAAACATAAATCTTGCATCATACGAAACCATACAAACTCCAACTCCCACATAAATCAACCGACACAAGATTAGAAAACACGGAAATTACCACAAGAGCAATGTCACGTACCTCTCCCATGAAGCACAACAGCAAAAGGGAAGAGGCAAGGTGGGAGACACCCCTTTATAGGTGGGGTACCCCCAAAGGTGAACGTAGGGGTACAAAAACTGATTACCAAACGTTCCACATATTGTGTACGGAGGCCTGAGCATGTCAGGTAATAACAACTAAACCAAATGTTGAGGAATTATGATACTCAACATTGCAAATGTACATTAGAATTGTCACACATATTACTGCTGTATAATTGACTCTGTTACATATGCACAATACACACAGAACTCTATCCACCTCAGTCACTTTTTAACCATCTAACCAGCAGGTGTCTGGGTTGTTTGGATCTGACAGTGTCTTATCTTGTTGGTTGTCCATTGTCAGTAGAGCTCTTTAAAGTGACAGAGCATTACACATATTTTACTATCTTTATGTAATCACTGTGTTTGCCACAAACTAATCCCAATCAGTTCAGACTCCTTTTATGCTCAAGTTTTGGGAGGATCACAAATGTTGTTGTGTTTTTGCCAACATTTATTAATGTCTCCTCACTATTGACTTAATATGTATCCATTTCATAACAGATAAATGGCTGTCATCAATTACATTGTGTTATTTTCTGAAGAAGGAGGACCATGTTGGCACAAGCAGGACACAGTTGCTGTCCACAGCTAAGGGCCATAACTTAAAGGTTCTGACCTATATTGCAGCCAGCCACCAGGGGAAGCTGTCATGTCCATCTTTACACACAGTGTAGGGTTTTGCCCAATGTGTTCATTGTAAATAAGCTGTTGTGCTCCACTGCTAAAAGAAAAGAAAAAGAAGGAACTTGTTGAACAGCTTAAATAAACATTTTTGTCCCCATATCCCACAGCTTCTTAAAAACAAATTTCTTGTGATTATTTGTGTTTTCTCAGTTTATTATTTTTCCACAGTCACCCCCATAATTACAAAGTTGCTTTGGACAAAACAATCCAAATTCTGACATTAAGTTTTATCAAATCTATAAGCAGAGAATTGCAGAAAATGTTTTGCTGAGGGATGTAAAGTTCTGCACAAAAAACAATGAGTAGGAATGTAAAGTGCATAATCTTTATCAAAATTCACAATCTGAAGTACAACACCTCAAAACTGAACAAAAAATCTGGCAGAAAGTTCATGTTGACAACTCAAACTGGCAATGATCTTATGGTCTTTAAACAAATGATCAGTGTGACAGAAGGGTCAGACTGAGAGAGGTGTAAAACTGTTACAAACAAAACCTATTTACAGCAAGTGTCAGCTCAAACTTCAACTGGTGTTGGAGGTAATGAGGTTAGTGCCCTATAAACAATATCTGATGGACATTGGCCGAATGAGACAAGCATCTGTTATTCAGGTTCTGACATGAAACACACAGGTGTATAACTCACCTGTAACATTAAAACACAACAGCTTTATTTAAAGTGCTTTATGTTTTCATTTCTATTTGACAAATCATCCAGAATTGCAAGGTCAATGCAGAGACACTTACAGATAAACTCTATATATTTACATACACTAGTGCTCCTGAATGTAACAAAAAAAACATGATGTAGAGCAAAAACAGAGTGTGGATGTAACAGAAATAATTGAAGAACCCTTTAAGCCCTCTTCCCTCACTTTAAAGAATTTAAAACTTAGCCTACAACCTAAATACATGTATTTGTATTTATAACAACTTCATGTGGCATCTCATTTAGAGACAAATGAAGATTTCAACAAGCAACGATGAAAAGATTTACATTACCTTGTTAGAATCTGTGATGAATCCTTCCTGAAGTGATGATCCTACAAATAGGAGTCTCGAGTCACCTCTTACACACTTGTCAAGACCAAATAAGACACATCTGCGCATGCATGTGTGTGTGTGTGTGTGTGAATGTTTCCAAAGTCCAAAGTTCGCTTCATTTGTGGGAGTGCTTGAGATAGAAAGAAGGAATGTGGAAGAGGTTGTGGGTATGTGATTATCAGATTTTTATTACATCTTTGTTTGTCTTATCTCAAGGTCTCCCCTGCTCTCTCACACACGCACACACACATGGTTGACATTAGGTGTGAAATGATAGTGTGACCTGGGAAGGCAATAAGACGAGTAAAAATGGTGGCAGTTAAGATAAGTTTCTGCTGCATCTGTGTTGGTAGTCTCGTGATTCAAATACAACTTTCAACATTAGGCTAAAAGCACTTTGAAGTGGGTGGTTGATTTGTACGAGTGTCAGTTCAACAGCTTCCTTATTGACTGACTTGGAGATTGTGTCAATATATGTTTTGATTTCAATGATGAGTAACAAAAATAAAGGTTAATAATTAATATATTTAGATTAATCCACCAGTATAGTTTGTCATTAGCAGAAGTGTGGACTTGAGTGACATAACTTGGGCAAAAAGACTGGGAGCTCGACTTGGATTTAAACACCAATGACTTGTGACTTCACTTGAACTTGAGCCGTTTGACTTGAAAATACTTGACACCTTTCCCCACGCAAAGATTAAAAAGTATGGCATTTAAAAAAGTGCCACAAATCAATATGTGTGTTGTTTCCACTCATGTTAACGATTATCTTTTCAGGTTATTTCATTTAGACATAAAACATAAAGCATGCAGCAACATACAATATCACTTAAAAGAAGACTAGTTTAACAGAAAATGTCTTGCAAATTTGGGAAGAGAAAAGTTATAGACATTTTTCCAATATAAAATGAGTTTACAAGTCAGGACAGAGACATACAAAATTCATTCTGTTGTGGTACTAATCAAAGGTGCCATATAAAAGTGTGATGTCAGCATTTCTTTTAGTATTAGCCTAAGTTAAGTCACAGTTGTTTTGACAAACATGTTTCAAACAAATCAATTCTAATTTCAAAAAGGGTTCATGATATTTGTAATTTAAATATATTATTACTCTGTTCTTAAAATGGCATAACATCTGGTGAAGAGCACATTACGACTTGTTTAAGACTCGAAACTCAAAGTTTATGATGTGGGACAAGAGTTGGGATTTGTTACCCTTGACGTGGAACTTGAATTAGCACTTGCCTGTCCTGTCTTTGGACTGGTTTGAGATTTGAGTGCAAAGACTTCAGACTTGAAAACAATGACTTGGACCTGCACTTTGCCAACTACTCTGCTTGAATCAAAAGAAAAACGTCATAAATTCTGTCTTTTTGCTTTATATTTGTATACAATGCAATGAAATGGTCGAAAATTAATATTCAGGTTCACAGATGGAAGAAAATGCCCATATAATAATCCTTTACTGTGGTTCTCAACAGGTGTCCCTCGCTGTTGATTGACATATTAATCAGTATTTATACGACGAACTACATCAGGGAATATTTGCATTACTATCTACACAGGTCATTTACATCGCCATTCATATATTAACCAGTCCATTCGTGTTTTTGGTTCACTTACCTGGCTCTACTGCTGCCACCCAGGCGGAACTATTGTGAAGTGACAGCGGACTAGAAGACTCCGGAAGTATTGGCAGGTGAACATCAGCGACTTCCGCTTAGGGTTGTTTTGAATTTTTTGAGAGCTGGAGCGAGAGACTGGCAGGTACTCACATTATCTTTAATATCGCTTTAAATAACTTGAAAAATGCCACATTTTTAATGTTATCTTTCACTTTTTAGAGTTTGTGTGTTAAAAAAAAAACAGGACGACTTAACATCGTACGTTAGCGATGTGTTAACGTTGCGTAAACTGAACGTCACTGTGTCCCTCCATCACTACTTGGTCGTTTAAAATTGCGCTTGTGTCCGACACATACTCACTGCCCCCTTTCTTTACTAGAAAACGTGTTTTTTATCGTTTTGTTTTGTGTTGTTTTGGCGTTAAAACCTCTAGCTTCACACAGGGTCGCTAACTGACACCGTGTTTGTCGTTGTCCCCTTATACCAGACATGTCCACGCTGTTCCCCTCCCTCTTCCCCCGGATAACGGAGTCCCTTTGGTTCAACCTTGACCGACCCTGTGTGGACGAGACCGAGCTGCACCAGCAGGAGCAGCAGCATCAAACATGGGTAAACACCTTTAGCTGAGACACAGTGTCTATCTCACTCTCTTCATGCTCACATTTTAATATGTGCTCTCTGTCTGTATTTACCACAGCTGCAGAGCATCGCTGAGAAAGACAACAACCTGATGCCCATTGGGAAACCTATTTTTGACGTAATGTGTCCTTAAGATATATTCATTTCTAAATGAAAATGCTGCTCTTGATTTTCACCATGCCACACTTTGAAACACACACTGGTAACATAGTTCCCTGCATTTGTCATCTGACTTTCCTGTGGCGTAGGGTGGTTATGAGGAAGAGGAGGAGGAGGATGACGAGGATGAGGAGGACAGTGAGGAAGACTCGGAAGATGAAGAAGACATGCAGGACATGGATGAGATGAATGACTACAACGAGTCACCTGATGATGGCGAGATTAATGAGGTGCTTTAATTTATAATATGAAGTCTGTTCCCTGCCCTTCAGTCAATACAGGGTTAAATAACTGAGGCCGACTAATATAACATCTTCACATGGCTCGACACTGTTATGAAAAAAGGAATTTGTTTTAACAAACGTAACTTAACGGACCAGTGTGTAGGATTTAGGGGGATATAACAAGTCTGTTTTCTTAAGTGTATTATTACCTAAAAATAAGGTGTTTTCACTACCTTAAAACGAGTCGTTTATATCCATGTAGGGAGTGGATCCTCGTCCATGGAGTTCAACGTGTTGCAGAGCCACATTTCTCCAAAGTCCAAAACAGACAAATGTTGGGTCTCGATATGGATAGGGTCATTTGCGTTTTTGTGTCGCCCACTATAATAAGTAGCTCCTCTGCAACAAGCAGTGTCAGAAACACTGATTTTTTTTAACATGAAACTACTTTATTCTGTGTTTTTACTGGTTTAAATTACCGTGTCCGTTTGTGTAGGAGAGGAGGTGACCTCTATGGATAGTTCTGTTTCTGTAAAAACCTCCTGATTGTCTTGATCTTAAGTTATCAGAAAAAAAAGGTGAGCATGTAATAAAGCATGTGAAATTTTATTTACCGTGTTTTAATCACCTGGAGCGTCAATTATAAAACAATGTGTAGGATCCACACTACAACAGCCAAAAATGGCATGTGCCAAAAAATGTTCAACAGTTTCTACACTCCAGCCTCTACCTAACCATCTGCATCGCCAATATCCCGTCTTCAAAATGTTCATAAGCATGGGTCAAAGTTTCTCCAATCAAGTTTGCTTTTATAGATCACAACTGTTGTGTGAGAAGTGGCGTACGCCTCCTTCGGGCCTTGTTTTGTGCATACGAGACCTCAGCAGATTATTTGGCTCCTTGTAAAAGTCTCTGGAGCAATGACCATTGAAGGGAACCTAACTGGAAGTTCACGCTTGGCACATGGGAGACTTTTCAGATGGTTGCAATCTGCAGTCCTCACCGCTAGATGCCAGTAAATCCTACACACTGCTCCTTTAATTGATATTTTTGAGTTGAAGGCACAGTGATTAAATATTTAAAATACACTGAAAAATACTCCCAATTACATGAAAATGTTGTTCCCTTTTCAGCGTCCTTTCTTCTCCCCAAAGAGTGAAATAATAGTCTTTATTTTTGCTCTTTTTTCTCTGTCAGGTGGACATGGAGGGACCAGATCAAGACCAAGACCAGTGGATGATTTAGGACAAAAGACAATTTTAGTCTCCATCAAGATGTCTGGCACTGGATTTTTACTCCCCACAGAAAACATGAGTGCTGCCCCTTCAGTCTGTGACACAGATATATTTTTTTATTTGTGTAAACAGAAAAAGTTGACTCAGAGCTTACATCGTGATGTCCTCCAGCGGGACGTTGGGTGAGTCCAACACACGGTGTCTCATTCTAAGTTGCAGGTGGCCTTTGAAGGCCCTGGACGTAGTTGTAAAATGCTGTGAGCATTGCCACCTGGCACACACACCCACACACGAGGTCCTGCTGTTTTGTAACCAGTCGCGCACACACCCACACAGTGACAACAGTCGCCATCAGCCCCGTGATCTTTCATTTAAACTTGGACCTTGTCATATCTCAATCATGTGCCACTTCTCAGAAAGCCTCCAAACAGCTGACTGAGCACGAACAACAGATAAGTCAGCTAAATAATTTGTTACCTATGAAGGAGACTGACAGATATTCTCCCATGTCGTACTATTCTGTTTGAGAGTGTTGTGTAAGCTGCTAATCTTTTGTTACAGATTTCATATTTCCAGTGGAATCTTCATTAATACTCGCGAAATAGTTCAGACAAATCATCAGTTGTTATTTAAATAAAAGATTATATTTTTTATTTTCTAACAATGTCAAAGGTAAAAGTAGCCGCTACTGTTGACTGTCAGTTGAAATATGACTACACACGGTGTCCCTTCAGATACTCACATATTTATCTTAAAGGACTGCTTGCCGAGGCTTTGGCCATTTGTACTGAAAGGAACAGAAGCCTTGACGTTTTGTATTAAATTAAATAATTTTGATGAAACCGTGTTTTCCTGCTGTCTACATTTTAATATCTTATTGATTGAAAAAATACAAACACAAATGTAACATGGTAGTAAGGTGTGTGTGTTAGGATACACCCAGTACTAATAAATATATCTGTGAATTCGGTGGTGGTAAAATTTATGATTTGTGTGGTACTTTAAGTCATTTAACATTTGATATCTGGAAAGATATGAGCAGGTAATGCTAACATTTCCCACCTAAAGACCAATATTTCCTTCAGTATTGAACTTGTACATAAAGGATTTTTATAATAAACTAATCAAAAATTACATGTCATTGAGTGTAATTCGGATATGTAATGATGTGATCCTTTTTTTCTCAAATTTTGTGCTATTTTTGAAGACCTTTTCCTACTTTTAAGAGATAGGCGAGAGAGGATAATGACAGGTGACAAAAATCCCCAACAGGAATAAAAAGGTAGATAATATTTCCATATAAAGACTAATGTTGAGCACATGGGGTTACAATTTTCAGGTGAATGCAACTTTTTAGGGAGTTATTTAAACTGTTTTTCATCACATTATTCTTTCAGATTAGTTTTAACATAGAATATACTATCATCCATTCATCCCTCGCCACTCCAAAAATATTTATCTGTCTAATAGTGTAGTCTACTTGATTCCCTGGTACACCAGCTCAGCCATCCCGTCCCTGATGCCTTTGCTGTACTCTAGTGTGGCCCGATGGACCTTCCACTCATACAGGCCGCTCTTGCGAATGTGTCTGAGGAATTTTGGAGCCCCGGGGAACAGCACATTGTCCGCAACGATCATAGACCCTTTTCCCAGCAGACCAGAGCCCTCCAGCATCTGTAACACACACACACATACACACAGTGTCATGTAGCTGAGGGAGTCGACCAGGTAATAATGGGAAGGATCACAACTAAAAGATATTTATTTTAGTATAATGTCAGGTGCATTCACATTACGAACACACCCCAATAGCCCTCAAGAAACTGTACAGCTCTTTCATTTTAATTCAGATATATAGCACACCTTTTATTTTATTTTTTCCTCCAGATTTTTATTGTAATTTTTGCCTATATTTGTTTCTGTTTTTTGCAATAATTGCTTTATTTTTCATCATATTTTCTCTCACTGTGTTTATAATATATACCAATACATCAATTGTATGTGATTCTGATTCCAATTTTTTAATTAGGCTTTAGCCAACTCAAATATGTATCTCCCTAGTTCTACTGATATATACAAATTGTACATATCAGGCAAGTTAAAAGAAAAACTTTATATTTTTATTTCCCACCAGCCATCTCACAGGCAGGACAGTAAACTATAAAATAGGATTTTAAAGGCGCAGCGTGTAGGACATCTAGCGGTGAGGACTGCAGATTGCAACGAACTGAAACTTATCACATGAGTTAAGTTCAAACTCCCTGTTAGAAGTCCCTCAGTGTGTATCATTCAGGAGGTTTTTACCAGGAGCCGAGTTATTCACAGTGGTCTCTCCCTCTCCAAAACAAACAGACCAGGAGATTAAACCGGTAAAAATACTGAATGAAGCAGTTTCATGTCAAAAAACAGAGTTTTTCCGATGCTGTTTGGCTCGCCGTGGAAGAGCTGCTAACTGTGGTGGCTGACACAAAAACATGAATGTCCCTATCTAGAACCAGTGTTTGGTTTGTCTTTCTGGGCTTCTGTATAATAACATGCTGGAATCCGCGGACAAGGACCTGCTCCCTATGTAGATATAAACAGTTTATTCTAAGGTAACAAAAATATGATTATTCTTATTTTCAGGTGATTATAAGAAAGAAAACATACTTATTATATTTCACTTCTGTCAAAATGTTATGTTAAATCCTACACGCTGGACCTTTAACTCATATGTAAATGTACTTTCTAATAATTTATTGAGTCACCTGCAGATCAGGGAGGTAGCATTTCTTCCAGTGGTCCATGAAGACAAAATCCAGCCTTTCCAAACCATAGTCAGTCCGCAGCCGAGGGATCACCTCATCAGATGGATTCACAATGAGCTCCACTTGGGGAAGACACAGCATGGATGTCTCATGGGTATAATACTGTCCATATTCAATACATGAAATAAAAATGCCTGAGATTTATTTAAATACAAATAAAGGTGATGCCCTGCAGGCAGGTCGTTGGGCCTACAGCACATGGATATATACAGTGTTCATGTTTCTGCTCTCTCACCGTGTCATCGTCAAACCCTGCCAGGCGGATGATTTTCTCAGCAATAGCAGCATTTCTTTGGTCCATCTCGATGCTGTAGAGCCTGGCACCCAGGGGCAGAGACCGGGCGATCCGCACAGTGCTGTACCCGCAGTGGGCACCAAGCTCCAACACTGTCAGGGGGCTCTGCTCCATCAGCAGACGGTCCAGGATTTTCCCTACACACCAAACACATCATGTAAAATCATGCCTGTCAACAGGTGAATTGTTGTGTGAGGTCAACATCCTGCTCACCTTTTTTAGGCCCAATGTTGCTGATAAACTCCACCTTGCTGCACCAGACATCGAAGGCATCCAGGATGCTGTCGGGGTCTCCAGGGGTGGCATGAGTGAGGACGTACTGGTAGGCGCGTTCTTCACGGCTCAGGCCAGTAACACAGTCGTTCCATATCCTGACCAGCACCGCCCGATAGAACAGCACAAAGTAGAAGCGGCACCTGATGATAATAGTCAGCAGGAGGGGAAGGAAGGCCAGAGCGATAGCAGGAGACACCATCTTAGATCATCTAAAGAAACACACACACAAGTAGATTCATTAGACACTTGTGCGTGGTTATGTTCAGTGTTGTTTGTGTCATCTTATTAGATATATTTATTCTTTGAATAAGGTGGTGAGGTGGTGATGTCTCCGTGCTCTCTGTACATCAATGGACTAGAACTTCATTGGCTTACAGTATTTGAAATCAACCAGTGCTGCCCTGTAGTGTAAAAAGAGCTAACATGGCTGAATAACAACTTTATTATTTATATTCATTATCACACTGCCATTTTGTCTTCTGGTATAGATGTTCAGATGCAGTAAGATCTTTAATATATTTAGTTAGTTAGTAGCAGTTTATTTCAAACATGTTAATAGTAAATAAACAAAGTACAGTAGTAGACAGACAATAAAAAAAAAGAGGTTACTAAAGGAAGCATGAAAACAGAAAACAATATATAATGATTTGATTTACATATCCAAAAAGGAGTGGGAGGAAACACAAACTATTAACAAACTCTGCTTTAACCGTCTATTAGTGCTGCAGGATCTTTCAGCCATTTCCTCCTGATACTTGACTCATTTAAGTTTCGTAATTACCAGAGGCACACACCGGTGGTATTATTCTGTAATGCAGGTGCAAAAAAACTAAACTGAAAGTCCTCTGCAGGAGGATAATATGCAATTTCAGTTGTACATCAAAAGCTTATCATCATTTTAAGAGGCAAATTGATTGTTCCCATTTGTATTCCTCGACAGTATGACCAATTTGGACTTCACAACTCTTTTTGTGCCTAGTGTGCTGCTGCTTTTGTAATGCTCCATGTGTTAAATGATCAAAGCCATGAATTAATTACGACAAAACTACTGAACGAGCACTCACAACTGACAAAAGATCTTTACTTAATGCAAATGAAGCTGGAAAAGTATACATCATTGTAAGGTAGGTTTTGGGACCACCTAAGAGGGTCATTATCATCAGACCATTAACACACTGTACCAGTTTGATATTGTTAATTAAATAATCTGTCACTGAAATGACAAATTCCAAATCAATTAAACACATTTCACATAAACGCTCCTATTTTTGAGTTATGCTAGCTCCCCACAGGAACAATCTTTCATGCTTTGCTCTAGTCGTAGATGTGAGAGAAAGTGCTGTACCTCTCTAGATGTTTCTACAACCTCAGGTAACCGCAGACTCCACAGGCTCTCTGCACCACACAAAAAAGACACTATAACAAAGTATGTGTATCAAAATAAAGTCTCTCTTACTGTCCCATGAAAAACAGACACTCACCTGTTCTAAAAAGCTTGTCAAAAGCGCCGTTGGTAAAGATGAAAGAGGAGCTTCAGCCACAGAAACACAGAGAGGTAGGTGTGTGTGTGTGTGTGTCTCAGAGAAGGTAAGAGACCTGGAGATGTGAATAATTCATGTATCACGTGCATGACAGTATCTGTCCTGTAATTATTTCCAAAGAACAGATGTTGGCAGTAATGTAACTAACTCTACAGCTGCTAAACACCAGCTTTTGTCGTTTTTGATCAGACACACACACTGCGTCTGACTCAGATATTCAGAATAGGAGCGATGCTGTGGATAGGAGCAGAGACAGTAAGACAGAGAGAGACAGTGAGACAGAGAGAGGCAGCATGAGACATTTGATATATCGAGTTAACAGCAACAGGTGTGTGTCTGTGTGGAATCAAATTTCTTTACTGAGTCATGATGGAAAGGTCAAGAAAGAAACAAACACACCTAAAAAACAAATTAATGAAACATCATCTATTGTTACTCAGTGTGATATAAATACATTTTTTAATAGTTTGTTGAAATAAAAAAAATATAACAATTATGTAAAAAACGTACAGTAGAGTCATATTAGGTACAAATAAATGTAATAAACACAAAAAATAGAGACCAAACACAGATCTTAATGATTTATTGTTCACATCACATTTCCGTCCTTTCTTTTCAATGCGTCTTTTGATGTGACTCAACACTGTAGCTGCCTATCATGATTTCACTCATAAAACTACAAACACTTGACCTGCTGTGAAACTAATAGCACGCAATAAAAAACAATATTGTTGTACTAGTATAAGAAAACATTTTATTATCATAATAAGAATAACAACAATTACTTTGCTGCAACCTAAATCCTGTATCAATAGAAAACATGTGATGAGCTCAGCCTAACCCCTGCAATCATTACCAAACACTGACTTTGTTTAAAGGGTTATATTTTTCTCCTATATACACAAATATACACAAAAATACCCCTCTCCCCACATCAACCTTTTCATGCCATGTGTAGAAGTAACTATAACAATGCCTTAGGCCCTGACACACCAGGCCGATAGCAGCTGTCGATGCCGGGCCCTCAGAAAGCGTCTATCGCCCTAGGTTTTTGTGGTTTGTTCTGCACCATTGGCACTTGGTGTTGGAGATGGCAGAGCCCGTCCATGAGAGAAATCACTCTGGCTGTTTAGCTCAAAACAAACTTGTTAGGTAAGATTTTTGTTAGCCATTGAGCTCTTTAGCAGTGTATGTCACTGTTTAAGGTAAGGTATCTTTGGCCCCTTAAAACATTGGGTTGTGGTGTTAATGTGCTAATTGGCTAACTAGCATCTTGAATTGTTTCTGTTGGTCTTCTGGTTTTCCCTTTTTAATGAGGAGTACAAACTACCACAGCCTGTCGGTATGGAGAGTCATTTCCTCTCATGCAGGCACAGAACATGTGTTATAGCTGACAGTTGGCTGTAGTCTTTGCGTTGTGTTCAAGTGCAACTTTTTGGCTGAGAGACACAGCTGAAGTGAGGTGATGCAACAGTCGGCCTTTGTTGCCACTAGTTCTTTGATGTCGGTTTGGTGCGTCTGGGCCTTTACCATCGCTGCCTGCATTACATGTACAGAATTATGGAGTCATTGGTAATAACAATGAGGTGTATAAACATAAGAGGCCTGTACTATGAAGCAGGATTTAAAGTTAGTGAGGTAACTTAAGGGTTAACTCTGGGTTTTCAGTACTAGAAAGTTGGTCCTCTTTTTACTGGGATAAATCATCGTGATAACTTATGCTGAACAGCGAACCAGCTCCGGAGCAGGTTAACTTTAGAGTATCAGATCACAGCCTGTCAACAGCCCGACCAATCAGATCACTGAAGAAAAGGTATCCATGGATGAAAGTGTAGAGTCTCAGGTAAAAAAGAGTAACCTATATATTGTTATAGTTCAGTAGAATCAGGGCTCTATTTCCACTGGTTTTAAAACAGAGCTTCTAACAAACGAAGAAATTGTTTACACACCAAACACATGATTTAGCAGTATTTGAACTTCACTAAACTGCAAAGTTTACTTTAGTCTGCAGTGATAGCATTGCTGTTTATACTCTGATTCCATCACTGCAGCCTCTTTCACATGAACACGCTTGTGGCTGAATATGAAAACCCAGAGTTGACTGAACTAGTTGATAACCAGCCATGTAGTACGTTATCAAGACGGCCAGTGTCAGGGATAGTCAAGCCAGATAATGAAAAGATATCCTGGGTAGATTGAACTGGCTTCGTAGTACAGGCCTCTGCTCTCTGTCTGATAATCACTCACTTGGAAAAAAAAAACAACAATAATTTGTGAGTTAAGTAAAACGATGCTCTATTTTTACATGAATGGTGAGTAATGGTAAAGTAATCATGGTACAATGATGCATCTGGTAACAAGTCAATGCACTGCTTTACTTGATGGGACACAAAGTATGGTGCTTAGTAAGGGAGAGTTGATTGGTTATTGAGTGTTGGGGATTTAGCACCTTTTTCAGAGTCAATCAGGAGCAATTCATCAAGAAAGTGGCCAGCATGCAGATTTACGGATATCTACAAACTAATCTCGCTCATTTACATGGTATCTAACAATCTGTGCTCATGTGATTTACACAAAGCAGCGTCCATGGGGCAGGACTACAATCGTTGATGACTCCCAGTCTACAGCTCTGGACAGGACTGTTTAAGTAGCACTCTGATGAACTTCTTCAGCTCTTTGTCCCCTCTGGTCCACCTCACCAGTCGAGTCAGCACCAGTCGTCCCTCCTCAGCCTGAGCCAGGGCCAGGTACCATGCACTCTGGGCCCCTTTCCCCACCTTTCCTCCTTCTTTTGCTTCTCTCTTGTCCATCTGTTCCTCCTCTAACCATCTCCTGTCTTCGTTGGTCTCTGCAGAGTCCAAGCCGGGACAAGTACAGGTGCCTCCTTCTTGCAGCCACAAAGCACTGTGGGCCATTGCGCCTCCTATCCCTTCTGCCCTCTCAGCACCTCCCCCTGCCCACCTCAGAATGCGGCTGCGGGCTGTAGGCACCAGCTGACGGTCCCCTCCCACCATCGACACACTGCCCAGACGCATTTTTAATGCTGCGACAGAGACAGAGAGAGAAAACTATTTAACAGCTGCCATTTCAGACACATTGTAAATCAGTCTCTGTCTCTATGATTAGATCAGTTCTGTGAGCTGTTTTTTTTAAATTGGAGTTATAATACAGAGGGCTATCCTGTGCTTTGCTCCATGTTTGGAAGAAAAAAAGGATGGATTTTGTAGCTTACTTAATCTACATCAGTTTGTTCTCACCATATGGACTGTGGCAGAAGTTTTCCTGGATGTCATTTTCTCCTTCAGCAGCCAAACTACAGGCATCGCAGATAATACTCCCTGGGGGTAGAAAGGAGAGGGTGGGGTAGAAAGGAGAGGGGATTAGATGACCGGGTGTCTTGATAAAGGTGGTGAGACTGTTGTCTTTGAGCAGAAACTCCAGTATAAAAGCACACGAAAGAACTAAGATAAGACTGGATAAAGCAAAACTTAATTCATTTCCAGAAAGGAGATATAAGTTGTTCCAGCAACGCAAGAAACAGGCCAAAGAGTCAGGAAACAGATGAGAAGTTTCAAATTAAATGAATAGAAATAATAAAACAAACTAAAGTTTACTTTTAAAAGCTACATGCATTATATAACCATACATGATTGTAATGTATACACTGATTGCAAACTGCTGAGGTTGATACCGATATCAATATTAGGGAGTTACTTTTGATAAACCTACAGCTTTTTAACAGACACACCTAACAAACATATTTTTTTTAACAATCCCTAACATTTTGTAAGTCCCGCCCCTGGACATAGACTGGCCAATCATAACATAGCATTGGGCTGACAACACAGCTGTGCTCCATTGACTCTAATGCAGTGGTTTCAGATTTCCTTCATTTTCAGGCTAGTTTTGTGGATTTGGAGCTAAATGTTGTGCCTGGGGCACATGGTGTATTAATGATACTCGTTACCTGGAGAGGTTGGAAAAAGATATATGTTTCTTCCCTGTTCCAAAACCAAAATCAAACCCCGAAAAGTGTAGTGTTAGCTAGCTAGCTACTGAAGATATAGCCTACTGAATGTATACACATGCTGCTTTTGCTTTGTAATGATTATAACAGTGAAACAAAGACCGACCCTGCTGTACAGGAACCAGTGAAGGGAAGCAGGGAAACTTTGCTGATGTTCAACCAGCTGTGTGTCATCGCAGTGTGTGCAGATGAATGTTGTTTGAGTTCCTCCAGAGATCCCTGCCCGTTTGGTGGCGGAGGTCCGGGTGCTGGCAGCGGCACTGTGGTGATGCCACACAGCTGGTTCAATATCAGCAGAGTTTCCCTTTATATTCATTGTCTTCTGTGTCGATCAGCAGTGATGTGGTGGTTCACTTTTACACTGCGATCTGTAGCCTATAGTTGGGCTTTAGCTTCTAACTATCTTTGTCTTTTTAACCTGTTGTTGCTGCTGAGTCAGTTTGACATCCTGGATATATCCTTCAAACACAGACTGTAGACCCCTCTGTCTGATTCTCTCTGGAATCACTGTTTCATTTCTCCAAAAATATGATGATATTTCTTCAGAGACTGCAGTTAGTTACAGTGTGGGCTCTGTGCTTACTCTGACAGCTTGTCGGACCATCACAAAGGAGCGGGACTTAGTGGAAGGTCAATTGTATAGTAGAGACACTTATAAAATGAACTCAAACATTTCTTTAACATATGATTTCTTGTTACATTCAAGCAGAAATGAGCACTGATGCTACATTGGTAACAAGCTATATCGGCCAATGATATCGGCATGTTGATATCGGTCGGACCCACAATTTGTGCGTTGCGTAAAAATATACATTATGAGATAATAGTATAGTGACGCACTTCAGGTAGTGTGACTGTCACTGTTAGTATAAAAATGATTGGAAGGTGACAATATTGTCGATTCAAAGGTAGCTGATAGTTTGCCTGTAGGAAGAGCATTACGTCACTCAGGTGTGATAATAGATCAACATTTGTTTTTAAGGGGTAAAACCCGCCACTGACCTTTCAGCGCCTCCTCGTGCCTGACCTCCTCTGCCGTCCGTCCCTCCTGCTCCCCGGTTACCGGGATACAAAGCTCGGTCGCGCGCGGGAACCGGGTACAGTTGAACATCTCCGGCCAGGGGAACCCGAACGCGCTCATAACGGGCACGCACCCGTCCCGCACGGCCTCGCACAGGCTCCTGCAGGGGCTCACCGGCCCGCTGAGCTCCGGGAGACACACCGGAGCGAACAGCGAGCACAGAAACTTCTTGGTGTCCCGGTGGCACAGTTTGGAGATGAGGGGCAGCCAGGCCGCCGACTGCTGCTGGGCCTCCTTCAGCGTATCGTGCCCGAGCAAGTTGGGGATCCGCATATTCCTGTAGCCGATCCCGTGGCACAGAGACAGGGTGGTCGGGATGGGTTTACACACCGAGCGGACAGAGGAGCTGAACACCAGCGACGGCGGCCCGAGCTGGGCTGGAGCCGCGGTGTCAGAGGCATGAGAAGCTCCAAACAGCAGAATGAAGCTGAGCATAGACACAAACATTGTTGCTCCGGTAAGAACAGAGTGAAGTCTGCAAAGCTCCTGCTTCTCTGTCTGGACTTGACCGGCATGTAGATGTAAACAAAGAGGTGTGGAGGAAACGGGGGGTTAATGAGAGGGCAGGCGCCTCCCAGTCATCATCCCTCCCCATCAGACTGGTGCCTGACTCACTGCATACTGTTTTTTGTTTGTTTAGTTTGGCATCCATGTTGTAAACAGCCCACTTTGTGGCAGACACAGAACAAACAAAGTTCGGATGTCGTGACGTACATGCTCACATCCTTTGACCTTGTGTGCCCACATGCCAGACTCTACATTTTGAAATGAATGTTTTCAAAAACAGTTCTTATGGCACATGCTTTTAAATACACACTTAAATTGCCCATTTGTTCTAAATGCTATTGGTAAAATATTAAGCAAATTAACACTTTTATTTATTTGTATGTAACCCATATTTAAACATTTGAACCCTGAGCAAATTGGTGCAATTTGTGTTCCACAAATTGCAAAAAAAAAAAAAAAAAAAAAATTAAATTAAATTAAAATAACAACAACCAAAAATAATAAATAACAGATTTGTATACGTATTTAATAATAAGGAATATAGGAAAAGGCTAAAAAACAATATTCATAATAATAATTATTATTATTACATTTTTAAATTATGTTACAGAATTTTTTATAATTTTCAAGCATTATTTCAAGGTCATTCCCTTGTTTTTTTGTTTTTAATTTTCTCTTTTTACCAATTTCTCACTAATTTTGAGGGTCATTTCTCCTTTTGTCGCTCATTGCCTTCTTCCCATGTATGTTTTTAAAAGAAATTAAGCCAATTTGCTCAGGTTTCAAAGGGTTAACCAGGTAAGTCCCATTGAGATCAAAGATCTCTTTTACAAGGGAGACCTGGCCAAGACAGCAGCACACAAAAATTTACAGTCAATTAACCACACAATTAAAAACAGAGAAGATACACAGTAACATAGAAATATCATCCTGAGACCCAGACTTTTGCTCGGTGTTCATTTTTAATTTCTCCTAAGTATTTGGGATCATAAGTATGAAAAGCAAAACACTGTCAATATCTTCAGATGAGTACTCCCTAATTAACAGAGTCTTAGCTTGTTACTGTTGCTAACATTGGTCATATTTGTTGCCATATTGAACTAAAAACATTATTAATCATAAATAAACAAGTTTCAACCATAAGATGTGATCCGATTTAGGATCTTGTCGACTTTTGTGTTGGAATCAGCTGCAGACTGACTCTGCAGAGATGGCTGCCATCTTGTTTTTACATGGATTAGTGTATTGTGCTCTTACTACCACTAGATGGCACAAAAAAGAATCCACGAATGAGGACAACAGGCCTGAGTTTAGTATAATGACGTGTAAGGTCAAGTAAACCTAAAATGTGATGTCCTCATATGAGGTTGTAGAACACCTACACAATGACAAGACCCAACCGATCCATTCATCCTTGTACTTATGAGAGCTTTAAAATCAGGCAGACGTATTTTCAAATCTTTTTGAAGGTTATTGCAAGTGAGAGGAGCAGAGCACATAAAAGCTTTCTTTCCCAGCTCAGTCCATGCACTAGGAACAGACATCGAAATCAAGTCCTGAGATCTCAGACTATAGCTACAGTCAGATCTCTCTGATCTTCAATCAAAGTACATATGTACAAAGGGAGTTTACCCAGCATGGCTTTATTAATGAACAAATAGTGACTGAGCCTACGAAAGATCAAAGATGGCCGACCAGTCCTGGAATAAAGTGTAAAATGATGAGTGAGGGCTTTACAATTTGTAACAAATCTCAGTGCACCATGATATGCAGTATCTAACAATTGCAAACAATGTGCAGATGCATTCATGTACAAAAAATCACCATAATCCAGAACCAGTAAAAACGTAGCAGTGACCAGTCTATGGCATGATATAATGTGCTGTTTTAATGAGAATGACATAAAACTAAATGGTGCAACTTTGAATCAGAGGATGCAGCTTTCTCTTTTAATTTTATTTATGTATATATTTATTTTGTGGTGGCTTGAAAATGAAGTTGAAGCGGCGAGTAAGATCAGACCAAGGCCTTGTGTTTTTTCATCTATCAGACCTACACAGTAGCTCATTTAAGATATTTTGAAGTCAGAAAGTCTGCAGTATAATTATGGGTATGCTTTGCTATGCTGTGCTTTTCTTTTTTAGTATACTTATTACCAAATACACAAAATAATGGAAGTAATAAATTAAATTTGAAAATGAAATTTTTTAGGTTTTGAAAAGGGGAGACACCTTTAGAAAATGCTTATTGTGTTGTAAGACATTAATACAGAAGCCTTGAAGTAATTACAAGCATTTTTAAAAAGCACTAAGAATAGAAAGCTGTTTTGGTTTATGAAGAGTAAAAAAAAACAAAAAAACATTAACTGTCTGTCAGTATTGCGAAATAAAATGTAACTGTTGTGTGTCAGCGAATTACTGTGTGTGGTACTCTGTCATCATACTCAGCCACAGGGTGTCAAAGACCCTTTCATCTCTCTCCAGGGAGCCTGCCACATGTGCACCAACATGCCTCGTCCTGTTCCCCTCTCCTGCTGCTATTTGATTTAGCTCAGTAGTAATAGTAGTGTTATAATGAGTATAGACGGCTCAAACTGACATTGTGACCCTCTGTTATAGAAAAAGGAGAGAAAAGCAGTGCTTCGGCAGTGGAACTGACACTCTACTCCAATCTAGTGCAGTTCATTGATACTGTATATCACACCAACAATGGCTAATTTGCAGAGTAGTATTTTATTTAGGGTATTTTATGTTATTTCAATATTATAGATGAAATATAGAGGTCAAACAGAAACTAGATCAGTGGCATACGGTAGTTAGGATGGGCTCCAGTGCCAGATTTTGCGTCGAAACAGCTAAAAAAAAAACAACAACAAAAAAAACACTTTTATTTTTAAGTGTATTTAATTTCTGGAGAGTGAGTGACTAATGGACACCTACTTGACAGAGACAGCAGATAAGCTCACCAACATGGCCAAACCCAAGGACGCCACATGTATTAAACTGTGTGAACCTTTAAGTAGTTACTAAGGAGTAATCTGGACTGCATGACTGGACAAGCTAGGAACCACTGGTTCATGTAATTAATGTAAAATGAACATTTAATCTTGTTATAGATTTCTACTGACTATTTCACAAAAAGAAACATTCACAGAGGTGGGTTAGCCTTCTCGAGGGTGTATATTGCAGATAACAGCATTTGTATTTTAATATGAGATAGTCTCTGAGCGCAGGCGCATTTCTGAGGTGGCAAGTTGAATCACTTGCAAGGGCCCGTTCTCTGCTCTAGAGAGATCATACCCTCCAACCACTCTCACTACTGACCCCCGTGCAACCGCATTGCCTGCACTGTCTATATTTACACCTCTGAGTATGTTCCATGAAGGTCTGTATCCTGTCACGTCTACATTTCTTTTAAGTACAGTACAAAAAGCAGATTACACATGGCAGTGTCATTACGTGCCCAGAACCAGAGGCCTACCTGTACTCCTATGCTGAAATCACAACCATTAAGTTTGCTGATGACACCTTCATGGTTGGTCTCATAACTGGAGAAGCTGAGTCTGCATACAGGGATGAGGTGCAGAGGCTGTCAGTGTGGTGCTCCAGGAACAACCTCTCAATCAACACCCACAAAACAAAGGGATGATCATTGATTTCAGGAGGCACAGACTGGAACCGGTCCCACTCCACATCAACAGGGACCTGCTCACTTTCAAGTTCTTGGGGACCTACATCTTGGAAGACCTGTCCTTGTCAGCAAACACTCTGACGGTGGTCAAAAAGTCCCAGCAGTGGTTGCACTTCTTGGGACTGCTCCATAAGGTGGACCTGAGGAAGAAACTGCTGGTGCTTGTCTATTGATCTACCATCAATAGTGTCTTGGCATACTGTATTACAGTGCGGTATGCCAGCTGCACGGCAGCAGACAGGGAGGCGCTACAGAGGGTGATCTCCACGACAGAGAAAATTAATCGATTGCTCTCTGCCCTTCCTGGACAACATCTCCCACTCCCAGGGAAATCATTAAGGACCCCTTCCACCCTGGTCACTCACTGTTCACCTTACTGCTGTCCGGCAGGCGGTGCAGGAGTATTAAAAGCAAAACCAACAGACTTAAAATCAATTTATTGCCCTGGGCCATCAGAACTCTAAACTCCCATACCTCATAAACTGACCTAATTTTCATTTCCAGTCCAAGTGACATTACATACATTAAGTGCAATAACAACATCTGCCTCATTATTTATTTACTTTAATCTATTGGTGATGTGATGAAGGTTGTCACTTGTTGTTCCTTTTCGTGTACAATTGCAGCTTTTAAATTTCATTGTACTGGTATAACGACAATAAAGGACTTCTGTTCTATTCTATTATGTCCTCAATAACATTTTGGTCAGTTTGTGGTTGTGCAATTAAACATAATTCAATTTACAAATAGCCTGTGCACTGCACAAACACAAACCAAACTGCTTTTAATGGGCTCCTTGTCTCACATGACCAAAACTATTAAACTGGAACCTGTGACTTTGAATTATTTTAAAGAATTTAATGTATTATTTACTTTTATTTAGTTATTTTTATATGTTTGTTCCACTGCTACTCAGATTTTTTAAATTCCCCCTCGTCACGTGACGAAGGCCGCAGCTGCTTCTCATATACCGGAAGTGGCCGTTGTGTTGTTGCACCAGAGCTGCTGTCATGTGATAGCTCGTCCGAGGAGCTGCTGTTGACAGTAGCTTCCTACCTTCAGATGAAGCTAAAGTAAAACTGAGCAGGAGAAAAGTTTTATGTTTGTCGGAGAAGATAAACACGGCTCGTTTCTGACGGAGAACAGGGAAGCCGGGGTTGTGTAGCTTCGCCCCTCGGACGCTGACATGGGTTGCTGTTACAGCAGCGAGAACGAGACCACAGAGCAGGTAGTTAGCTGCTAGCCGGCTAAAACAGTCCCGATAAATATCATAATTTTACTTAGAAGCAAAATATTTGATGTTTTTTGGTTTATCGATGATGTTACATACATAAAATGCATCTGAGTGCTGTGTGACGAGGCTCTTAAATGGTCCTTTTTTAACAGTTAAAGTGAAATGACACCTGAAAAGCAACTTTAGCTCGCTAGTAAAAGCCTTTAGGAAAGGCCTGACTCAAGGCAGGCTGTGAAGTTAGCATGTAGAAAAACGATCATGGATAAGAAGAGACTTACAAATCTGAAGGCAAAGAAACATGTGTAAGAAAACCGTACATATGCCAACATATTTACACTCACTGCTAAGATTAGCATACCATAATGGTTTAGCTAGTTAACGTTATTTCCTGAAACCAATATGTGCGAAAGCAATTTGTAATTATATGAATTCACCTTAACTTTATAAGTAAATGACTAAATATTGCACTGAACATAAGGAGATCCGCCTGTCGCACAACTCATTGTTGTTCTGGATGCCATGGTGTTGATGTGTTTTATGTCATATGACCCCAGGTATTTTTAGTTTACGGAAACGAGTCACTTCTGCCTTCATGCAGCATATCTTTCCTCATATGTGGTTAATCTTATCTTTATAGTAGCCTAATGAGAAGTATAGGAAGTCATATCTGATCTCTGTTTTTGTTGCACCCCAATAATGTGTATTAGTCTAAAAATGTACCTTTTGTGTCTTTTGTAAGATAACAGAGCAGATGAGCCTGATCAAGTTAGTCCAGTTTGTTCAAATCAGTATGAACTTGTTTGTTTATGCTTCCCTTGATGTTTTCCTGTGAGTTGAGGAATGGCAAACCTGGTGTAACTATGTTTTACCACGTGTTGTTGACAAATGCATTGCTATAGTTGTTGAGCTGATGCCTACATGTTTTGTGGCTACATGTAGTTGTTACTTTCTGTAGCTATCTAATGGAGAAACCACCTTTAATGGGTCACAAAGTACTTATTTTTTTTCATCTCATAGACTCGATCGTGTTGTTGTCATGCCTAATATTGTGCAGATTAAAACAAATAGTAGGTTTTTCTGCTGTACTGAATTGTGACACTGACAGTTTGTCAAAATATCATGAGCCTAAAACTGCTTTATCATTTATTTATAATCTGATCGGCCTGTTCTAGGACCCTGATGAACGTAAACCGCTGATCCCCCACCCAAACCCTGTCAGCAAACCTCCCAATGGGACCGACTGGATCACTACCAGTGTCCCCTCAGCGCGGACAGATGAACAGGCTCTCCTGTCATCCATCCTCACCAAGACAGCACAGTAAGACACTCCTTCATGCGACCATAGACAAGTCAGATTCAGCATGTGTTTCATGATAACAAAGCAGTTATTTGTGCGCTTTTAATAAACCTGGCATTATTTCCACTCTGTCAGGAACATCATTGATGTCTCAGCAGCTGACTCCGTCATGATGGAGCAGCATGAATACATGGACAAAGCTCGGCAATACAGGTATGTGGGTGAGCAGTGGCGTAGTATTTGTTGTGGAAGGCTGTCGCTGTTCTGCAGCTTTCTGTTTTGTTTTCTGTATCTGGGTATGGCGTGGGTGTGGGTTTGGGTTGGACTCATCTGAAGAAGGTTACCATTAACCTGCTGAATCACACATGTAGATAGCCCATAAACCATAAAGATAGTATGGGTATTTCAGTTGTTAGAGCCATAATGATAACACTCTTAGTAAATGAAATGTTGAGCTTAACTTTTGTGCTGTTTATGCTGTATGTACACGGGGTTTCTAGAGCTTAAAGTGAGTTAGATTTATTTTTTAAGACTTTTTTTTTAGTTTTGCCAAAATGGTTATTAAATACCTGGCATTTGTTGGCAGGTTTTCTTGGCAATGTTGTTTTTCTCACTCTGCATGTTCCACTGCCATTATTCCCATCATGCTGAGTTAGAAAAAGGTTTTGCATAAAATACACCGAGCCTTGTATGTGTTGCCTTGCACCGGTTTCAGCCAGGTTGGAATTCTTGGTCATATAGCCAGCTTGTTGAATCTTCACTTCCCCATCATTGTCCAGCATACAGTGACAGCTTGCCAGCAGACAGTGGATCCTCTGCTCTGATCATCATACCAGGAAACAAAATATGGGTGTTGCTGCTTCAGATATCCTGGTGTGCATGACATTAATACGAGAAGCATTCAGTAAATAATATTAAAAAAGAAGATGTTACCAATTACTAAGAGATTTTACAATGCAGCGTCAGAAAAAAAGATTCATAAAATCACACTGCCCATGTCTAAGCATTTTAAAGAATTTTAAATATTGATTTGAAAGATTTTAATATCAATTAAGGCCTTATTTCTTGGTGAATGAGTTCAGTGCCTTCCAAGACTTTTTAAGGATCAGCAGGAACCCTGGTACACTGAATGGAGCTTTATGGTGTTTATTTATCTGGTTGTATCTCACTAATTCATAGCTCCTGGGAAAGAGATGTTTAGAGACTTAAATACTATTAAAAAGTGAGCCAGCTGCATATCCAAAGGCATGTACTTATCGGTGGGGACACCTGTGATTGCTTAGATGAATGTGGGAAGAATGAAACTGTAAACAGTGTTTATAAATTACAACACCAGCTCGAGAAGTTCTGAGGGGGAAGTGATTCAACAAAAAAAATTGCAACAGTACAGGCCTCAGTTACAGTGATACTTCGTGGCTGCATTTCTACCAAACACAGCGTCTTTGTTTAGGCTGAAATACAGGTGCAGATAAAACTGCAGGTTCCCAGGACATAACAACTGGGTGAAAGAGTCAAGGTGGCAAACTGTTTTCGACTTAAATTCTAAACTGCAGCTTAAGTAATAATAGGGCAACAGTGCCAGTAAGCTTATTTTTTTTGTTTTATTTTTTGTCTTCAGTACAAAGCTGGCTGTATTGAGCAACAGTCTGCCCCAGAAGAAACCCCTCGCTCTCCCTTCCCTCACCAGCCAGCCCCACCAAGTGCTTGCGAGTGACCTGGTGCCATACTCAGATGTTCAGCAGGTAATCATACACTAGCACACATGGCAGATATGCTGGCATGTGCTCCCAGCACCCACACTGCCTCTTGTCATATGTTGTTTCCTTGTTGGCTACAGTTAACATCAGAGAGATACTTGGAGACAGTATGCAGCATGTGTGGCTGTGTGGTATTTCAGTGGGGGGAGCAGGAGAAGACTAAATATTTGGCTAAAAATAGACCTCAAAGATTTATAATGCCGTACTGTTGTTACTGTTTCTTTCTCACACAGCAGACTAGTGTTGTTTTACTAAGCATAAATTACACACTCAACATAAACTCTGTCTTTCTTCGCAGGTGTCCAAGATAGCAGCTTATGCTTACAGTGCAATCTCTCAAATCAAAGTGGATGCTAAAGAAGAACTGGTGGTCCAGTTTGCCATCCCCTGAGTCTGCGACCCTGGCCCGCATATTGTCCCTCCCATCCCACTCTCTCTGTGTCACTTCTGCATCCTCACCCTCCAGCCTACCCTTTATTAAAGCATCTTGGTCCTTGTGCTTCTTAGCTATGCCTCTAACTGCTATAAAGACAGAGACAATGTAGGATTGCACCCTATGGCTGTCCTTTAATGTACTTAATTATCGGTCAGTGACAAATTGTCAGCATGGGCAGATGGAAGATGATCTACTGTAGATGGGCCATTGGGGTGTGCTCTCAAATTTACAACAACAAGGTCTCATCTCTACGTAAAGTGTGGATCACGGACTTTGTCAGAACCAGCTGTGGAGAAACCATCATTCATCCTTTTTGGTAATTGTCTGATTATTTCCAAACAGTTTCAGGGTCATCTCAGTATCTTTAGTTAGTTAGTTTCCCCTAGCCTGTTTACTCAGGCGAGCACCCCACACTCCAGACTGTTATCTAACGGTAAAATGTTCAGTGTATTCACCTGGGCCAGAGCTGTAGGATTTTTGGCACAATGCATCTGCCATTGGTGTATATAGTACTTGATACAGTCTATACTGAAACAGGAGAAATGAGGAATATCTGTGGCATGGAAGAATTAAAATAATCACAGTGTGATAGCTGCAATTGCAGTGGTGGAGTTTTTTAGCCAGTGACCCAGATGAAAACTTGCAACATGGCATAAAGTTTGCACTTGATATGTCTTTAACTCTGTTCTTCTGTCCTGGGGGGAAACATGTAGAAAATGGAGCTAGAAAAACATGTTGTTTTCTCTTAATATTAAGATGTCATTATAATTTAGAACATGATATTTGGGCATCAAACATCACACAGTAATCTGGTGTCACACTGCAGCAAGAACAATGTCTCATGATGGCCTAAACATGAATTGCTAACCAACCTGTTTGAGTAAATTTCAATGTAAAGTGTTTAAAAATGACAGTGAAACAGGCTGGGTTAGTTTTTTGTTGTCTGGTGTGTTATCTGTTATTCTGGTTGAGGCTAAATCACGAGTGACCCGTCCACGGCTGGTGTCCTCTGGTGGGTGAGGATGCAACACACGCAAGGGGGGAGGCTGGGTGGGCCTACTAATGTCACAGGAGAGGGGGAAGATGGAGATTTCTTGGGGCAAAAGCTCTCAAGTTTACAGACAATAATGTGTCCTCTGCAATTTTCTAGCACTAAAACAATAAGGTGGCAGACTCTTCAAATCAAATCCCAGAATTTCCGTGTATTTAATAGCAGTGGAGGCATACAGAGATGAAGGGGGTGGGTGTGTGGAGGGTGCAGGGACAGATGTGTATTCATGCCGCCTTTGTACAGAATTTTCTGATTGATTATAAAAACAGATGATGGATTGTATGAAGTTCCTCTTTTTGTAGAGAGTTCATTGGTCAGGATTGGCTGAAGATCTTGTGGTGATTAACAAATGTTTTTATGAAAAAAAAAACACGAACACTTTTAAGGCCTGCGTTTGTTAGCTTTTAAACAAAGCTTTTCGCTGCGGATTGTAATATGATTGAGTTGTTGATATTAATCAGAAACTAACCATTGTAGCAGTGTGGGACGGCGCTAACAATCTATGTACCACAGCAGATAAAATGATCCGAGACCTTTTTGTGATTATTTATTTGTGTTTTTAAATGTTTATTTGCTCTTCGGAGGAGAGCACATGACTGTATGCGTGTGCAGGGAGCATGGTGAGCCGCTCTGGAGTCTCTAAAGGGATGATCTGCAAGGCTGTGATTACTTCAACCACGCAACTGATTTTGAGCTTTTTGCAATGGGTTCTTGGCATTTTTTTTTTCTGTTTTGTTTGTTACTCAAATGTGTTATACTACCTGAAATATGTTTGTAATATCTTAGGCTAGTACCAAAAAGTTTTAAGATTTTGGTTGTTGTCTTTTATGTTTGTTTTTTGGGTTAATTCATTCATTAAAGATTTTCAACATAACCACTCAACAAGTCTTATTAAATAAATCTTAACATGCACATGCTCATATCTGGGAGGTAGTTAATACATTAACATTAATAAATAGGACACCAACAGTATTCAAATATTTCACAGCCTACACCAATGTTTGCAGCAGTATCAGAAACCCTTTTTGGCCTTTAAATAATAAACTGATCATTTCAGCAAGAAAAAAATTGACAAAACAAACATTAAAAACAATGCTGAATTCAAACAGTATCTCTTTAATATTTTAGAGGTTTTCCAGGGGTGAGTGTAGAGCAGACCACTTGGATGTGACTATAATTTCAACACACCGTGATGGAGATGAGCCAGCAGTCATTGGAGAGTCTCCTTGCTGCTTCTGCGGTTGTTGCTGCTTTGCCAAATCTTCGCCATGACTCGTTCCTGGCGTGTCACAGCACTGAAATCCATCGTCTTTAGTCGAGGCAGAGCAGAAATCGCACGATTCCTAAATGCACGAAACCATGTTCAAGCATGTGCATGAAATAGTTTTGATACATGTTGTATACGAAAACGTGAATGTTTGAAGCAGACCGCATCTCCACTTTCCTGGTGTTACATGTATGCAATAATTAACGATACAATCTAATTAAATAGCTGCATTGATTGATGCGAAACCAGTTCACTGGAACAGGCTTTTAACCAGCAGCCCCTCTGTGTGTGTGTTTGTAACCAGTGTTGCTACGCAGACTGGGATATGTGCTGTAATGTGAGCCTGATCTGCATTTCAGCACCTGTTACAAAGTTATGCACCTACATGCTTGCCAAGCATTCATGTCTCTCTCACACACACACACTCACAATGTAATTGCACTCTTGTAGCCTTAGAGTAAACCCTCACTCTGCACCTTCTGACGTGCATAACAGTATGAAGTGCTGACTTTGTATGTGGTTCTGTTCTGTAATCAGCAAACCATCAGCAGTTGTGGATTATGGCTGGGTGCTTATGGTCGCTATGCATATTCACATTGTGTTTTATAGAGAACCACACAAAAGTGGCGTGTGAGAGATAAACGTATCACACATCTAAATGTTTTACAGCCAAGCAGGGTGTGTGTGTGTGATTGTGTTCAGGGTACATTTGAAGCACAGTCTCCACCTGTAGGCCTTGTTAGTTTCTATGACATTTCCATGTAGAGTGATGGTGTGTAGATGTGGTAGCACGCCCAGCCTGTCCACCTCTGACAGAATAAAAATGTTGTTGCCGTGAAGATATAACACACGCAGTTCACGCAGCTCGCACAAAACCTGGAACGCAAGCACACACATGCACACATATTGTGGGTGTACTATGAGAGAAAGCCACTGTGCAAGCAAACATGTGAACGCGGCATGGAGACAGGAAGCTCACTTGATCTATGTGAGAGATTTTGTTGAAGGACAGGTCCAGCCAGGCGAGCTGTGATGGTTCAGCCAGGAAGTGGTTAACAGTCTTGTGGAGGTCATGAATGTCAGTGATGTTGTTGTTGTTGAGACGCAGGGAGCTGCTTAGGTACTTCATCTGTGAGTTTCTTTTTAAGGGCCGTAGAGCGGTGGTGGGTTCCTCTGTCCATGCATCTGAGACCACAAATAAAAGAAAATGAGTACTGGCTTCCGGGTTAATTGAATTTGTGTAACACTTGATAGATATTATTTCAAAGGCATCTGACTTTATGGATCAATTTCTAAAGTGTGCATCCACAGAGAAGAATCACACAGCCTATAAGTACAATTTATCACAAACTATATACAAACATATAGTGACAATTTCTTTCTGAGTTGTAATACTTTTATCTTTTATTTAAGTATACTACAGTACACTGTGATGTGCAGCCATTGAGCAAAGGTATAGTTAGTCTCTAATAGAGATGTAATAATCTTGTAGTGATAATACTGGAAATAAACCATGAGTGCATAGTACCACAAGGAGAGGCTGGAATATATTAGTGTACTACCTGCCAAACTGCTGATTTGTTTAAAAGACAAATCCACCGGAGCTCCATACATATTCACACCTGTAATAGAGTCCCTCACCTGTGGGAGGACAGTGACGTCACGGTGAGTAAGCTGACCCAGTGATCATCAAACGCCATTGATGTAATCAAAATGTTTTGTTTTTTTTTACTCAAAGCTTAATTATAATAACTTGCTTACATTATATATCATTGTTTTGCACACTTACTTTGTAGTTATTCTGTCTCCGTGTGTTATACAGCGGCTAGAAACTAAAAATAAATCTATAGTGAGGATCTAAACAAGCACAAAATGCCAATTTCGGTGTTTAACTATTGATCTATTGTTGACCCACCACAAAAGATATAATATACTTACCAATGAAGTGAGGGAAAGTATAAAAGCAACGCGCTATTTAGCTTAGGTTATTTAGAAACCCGTATTACACTGTAGTTAAGCACCTGTCGAAGAGACAACAACATGTTTCCAAGGAAACGAACAGGTACATTGTGGGAGTTGTAGTTAAGAGTTTTATATTATTTAATATATTTACAGTGAAAGTGTCTTGACGACAGACTTCCAGAACAATACAAACCTTTGGTGAGTTAAATTGGTTGCCGTTATAAACACATGGTAACAGCTATTAGTGGATTAATTAAAAATGTTTAACGACTGTGTGTGTAGGATGCGGTGGGATGTGTATCTTGCTTGCTTGAAATACCTTGAATCTGACTCCGGCGTACACCGGAAGTCATCCTGGTTGGCGGAGTCAGTAGTCAGCACTCATGTTAAAACATATTTCACCCAATGTAACCCGACGTGTAAAATTAAACAAATTAAATAAAACAAAAACATGTGATGTTTACGTTATGAATACTGATTCAATTTTAAACTTTATCACCCATTTACTCCGAAACGAAGCACGCCGATCTTAAAAACGAACGCAACGTTTCGTTGACTTCCGGCTTTTCAACCAATCAACTACGAGTATTTTCACATGCGTCGATATGTGAAGACTGATTGGCTGGTTCAATCTTCAGCGACCCGTTTTGAATTTTATCTGGCAGCAGAAGCAGCAGTTGTTCGTAGCAGTAGAAGCGATTGCATGTTTTCACAGCAGTTGGACGATTAACCACTACAAAAAAGAGGCATAAGCCCTTTAAAGGTGAGTTACTGCCTGACAGAAACATTTTATCACCATCGGCCTTTAATAATTAGCTAATACTTTCAAAGTCACACCGTTAACGCTACATTAAGCGAACCGACGAATATAACGTTTGGTTTACACTATGTATGTGTTAACTTGTTGACAGTAAGTTAGCATTCTGTATCAATAATTCATGAAGTCTTATCGTTAACTTTAACTACTTAATTACCATTAGCTTAGCAGCTGGTGTATGAAATATGTCAGCGTTAATAAGCACTGCTACGGTAATGCGTGCTCATGTGTTAGCTTGAGGAAGCTAACGTTAGCTGATACGTTTGTTTAGGCTTTGTTTTTTTTTCGCTTGTAGGTTGAAATCCCTTGAAAACAAAGGGTCAGCCAAGATGGCGATTAACTGGGGAGTTAAGGCTCTTCGCGGCTGGGTAAGTTGACAGTAACATTTATTATTACCTTATTAACCAGGTAGATGCAGTTTTATTTCACCAACTCATCATTTTTTTGCAGGTCAACACCTTAAAACTGTCTGATCAAGAAATATCTATCGAGGATTTACAAGATGGGACAGTCTTGCTTAAAGTTGTTTACATGCTGTAAGTAGGAGCAATGTTTTGAAATGCCTTGCCTGTGTAAACAACAGAAGGTCAGTGACTGCTGACGACATTTGGAGGATGTTAATAGTGTAGAGTTGCTGATTCATTGGAGTAAATCTCAGTTTAACTCTTTTTTTTTCACCTTTGTGTCATTTTAGGAAAAAGGAGCCCCACTATTGTTTCAGTAATTCGATTGAGGAACGATTCAAGATCATTGCAGACTTTTTGGAAAGTGAGTTTTTACATACCTTCAGGTGTTGCTTAAGTGTGATTTTAGTCTAGGCTATATTTACTAAAAGTGACTGTGTGCAGATGGAAGTGATATTGAATTTGTCATCTGACTCTACAGTATAAGGCCCAGTTTTCTCTGACATCATTCTGTTGAAAGTTTTAAATCTCTTGCACCTTTGACCACACCCCGCATCGGGTTGGGTGTGGTCTGAAGTTTGCTCTGTTGCACTTGTAAACATGCCAGACAGTGAAGTCAAGATGTGAAGAACACACCCAGACTGCCACTATCTTTTTTATGTATCCTAAGTTACTCAGGCTGACAGATTTTGAATATTGCAGCTCTTTGAGAATTAACTTATCTCTGTTTTATTTTTTTAACAGGGGATTGCAGATTTAGTGCAGCCAAAGGCACTTCGTTATCATGGGACAACATTAGAGATGGTGTCAACCTAACAGTAGAAATTGCAAAGGTACAAAATGAGGAAGAATGAATAAAACTAAAGACAGGCATAACAAAGATCCACTCTGACTCAGTCTTTTTGGTACTACAGGTGCTTTTGTTGCTTGTTTACCATGACATAATGAATGACCGCTGCACTCTGAACACTTTGGACTGCGATGTGGAGGTGAGCAGAACGTTTTTCTCTGATTTTCTACTAAGTTTTATTTGTCTGCCACTTCGATACATCACATTTCCTTCATCATGTGTGGTGCTGTGCCACCATTTAACTCTGTGCCAATTTATTCGCATCCTCACTTTTATCCCTTAGCAAGAGATAGCACACCTAACTGGTTCCTTTGTGATGGAGAGCGATGGCTGCGTTTATCTGAGCGATGGGCTTGATGCCTATTTGGCAAGGAAGCGTATGTTATAAATTTGTTACATTTTCAATTTCCTCATGAAAGGAGAAAAACAAGCTCTACAACGTGTCTAAATGTATTCCTCCATGAATTTCAGGTTTGCCTGTCCGATGTGACATTTTTCGATCTGCAACCACCTCTACCTCCAATGCGTCGACTATCTCCTCGTTCTCAGATGACGAGTCACCCGTCTTCCATCGCAAAAAGAAAATCACATTTGTGGAGATGCAAACTGTGGCTTCCTCCTCAGTCAGGTACAAGTGTGGATTTGAATTTATCCAACACAGTGCTTATCATAGTCATCAAATGTGAATAAGGCAATCTTACGGGCGATGTTAATTCAAAATTTGGTTTGGGTATTGATCTGTTGAACCTCTTCACTAGACATTATTCAGTTTAATGTAAGAGAATAATAAGTAAAATGAGTTTTGTCTGTATTCTTTGTAATGAAAAACTGCAGTTGGGCTTTAAATGCTCATTAAATCAGATTAATCTACCATGCTTTGCTAAACCTGCTGTAACTAAGGTACTTTTACACAGTAACAAAATGACTAACTTCGTAGGGTTGCATGTAATTATACATCATCATACATCTTACGTCATCAGTAAAAATGTCTATCATACATGCTGTGTGTGAGTCACTTTATATCCATTTATGTATGTAAGTCCATAAGATGTTGTCATGATTTGAGTGTAATTCTTAAGCTTGCTTGATCTGCTTTCATTCCCACAGCAAGTCTCCTCTGCAGGATATCATGAACACACCTAAGTTTCAGTTGAGGAAAATGCAGCGACAGATGATCAAGGAGAGAGACTACAGAGACGGGTTGGAGAGAGAGCTGGCCAGCAAGCTTGCATTTATTGCAGAGAGAGGTACCGCATCTGTGTGGTTGTGTTTGAATAAAAACATTGTTGGTTTGGCTGATGAGAGAAATACGTCAAACTCTTACGAGTGATGCTGTCTGCCTCAGTCAGCAGTCCTCAGAGACCTGCTGCAATGTTGTCATGTATGTTATATTTTCTTATTGAGTGGCTTTTTGAATGTGTTTCTCTGGCATTGCATAGCTTGGACATATTTTTAAAAGTGTGTTGAGTGCTTTCAGTTGTGTGAGTGACCTGGAGCACTTATTCTAGCCATGCTCTGCTAGATGAGTGGTTCCATTCTTTCACACGTGTCACGCTGACTTTAAAATGTCACACTCTTTTTCTGTAGAGTCCTATATTAACCAGCTGCAGTACCGCCGTGGATAAGCTGAAAGAAGAGCAAAGTGATCAGGAGCAGGTTATCAGGGAACAAATCAATGAGCTTGAGACCAAGAACAACACGTAAGTACCCAAGGACATGCCTATTTTTCAGTGCATGACCGAGCTAATGATAAGTGAATGACTTTTACATCAAAGATGTGTGTTCAACTTGAGTTTGAGATAATGCTTACTTCTATAGGCCGCGACACCTCCCCTACTTGTTTTATTCACAGATGACCCATGTTCATTTTAAATTAAAACAAACCAGACTGAGCTAGTAGCTTGTAAGTTACAAAATGTTACTTTGCTCAGGCTGTTATTATAGACATATACAGAGTCAGGTTTTCAGTCAGGTAAGTCAAGTTTTAAATTTAATGTGACGTTTCTCATGTGTTCTACACACAGCAATATTATCATCTGTAACATGTTTCCCATTTTGCACAAGAAAATATTTATGTCATACCTAAACCCGTCCAAAACGTTGAAGGCATACGATGCAGGATTTGTTGCTTACTGTTTGTAAACACAACATTCAAACCTGGCCCCTCCTCCTTGGCTCAAGGAGATGTCAGTAGAGCGAGCTAGAAAGTGAATGAAGAGAGGTAACGGCGTAATGAGAACAGAGCATTGAATCAGAGAAACAAAAAATGTTATTTTCTGATTGTTTCATGGTGGTTATGTTCTAAAGCACAAGTAAACACACCCTCACCTCCACACAACCCTGCAAGAAGTTGCTGCATTACAGGATTTTGTGTGAATTCAGCGAAAGTGCATGCTCGTGTATATGGCCCAACACACTGACCTGCAGCTGCATTCGTACAGGAGAGAGAAAGCTGGTTGTTTTGCTTTTATATAACCCCATGCTGCTGTTGTCTTGGGGCATCACACCACGACTCAAAGGTTGACACTTAGAAATGTCCTGAGCAAACAAAAATAAGAAAATACAGGCAGAGGGCAGGTTCTCTGCACATAGACACCACACACACTGCTAGTCGGTCATAAGTGATGATTGAGACTGATAACTCTTTTGTGAATCTACATATCGTGTTTTTTGTTTGCTTGTTTGTGGAGGGAAAATCCTGCAGGTATGCCTTTTAAGAGTTTGCTGTTAAATGGATTTAAAGAAACTGCTTCGCTAACTGTTCTGTTTTTCGTGTTGTCTCAGGTTGCAAATGCGTCTTAATGAGATGTTAAAGCAGAATAAAGACCTCAAGAGTAACTCCTCACTTATGGAGCGCAAAGTGGATGAGTTGTCAGATGAAAATGGTGTGCTCGCGTCCCAGGTACTGACACACAGCAATGTTTCTTGTTGTTAAATGCAATCTCTTTGGTAATCCCCACTTTGCTAAGTGAAAGACAGTCAGTAACAGTCATGTGCAATGTGTATGTCCTTCAAAGATTCAACATGAGCAGATATCTCATGAAACATGCTGGTGCATATGGGGAATATGTCAGTCTCAGCAGCACTAGCAATACAGAACAAGACAGAATCACGTGTGTCAATGATGCTTAAATCAAAACTTTAACTTATTACAGATCCTAAAGACTTTTTTTAACATATTTGTTACAGGTGAGAACAGTGTCTTCACAGCTGGCCATCTTTGAGGCAGAAGTTAGCAGGCTGACAGAAACCCAAGCATCTGCCCAGGAGGAGTGGAGGAGCAAAACAGGCCACTTACAATCTGAACTTGACCAAGCCACTGCTCAAAAGGTAGATTAACACTCACAGCAGAAGCTGCCTTAGAAACTTTTGAATTGTAAAATTCTTCAAATGATATAATTTGTACTCACTAAAATTAAACTTTGTTTAAGAGCAAAATGAATCCTATTAATTATGTGTTGATTGAATTCAATCATTTCACTTGTCCATTACACTGATTACATTTCTAGGCAAAGGTGTTTAAATGTATTATGCTCCTTTTTGTTCCTCAGGAGCTACTGACGGAACAAATTCAGATCCTCCAGGGAAAGATTTCCCGTTTGGAGGATGAAATAAGCAGGGCCACTAAAGAAGAAGTAGGGGAGAATATGGGGCCTGTAATGGAGGTAAAGTCCATGCTTCTATGTAAAGCTGAATTCAGAAATGGTTGTAAATCAAAAAAAAGTCTGCATGTTCTCAATCTTTTAAAATCTACCTTGGGTATAATTGTTACTAATTGTCTTCTCTTCCTAAATTTCCAGCGAGAAATGTTGAACAGTTTGAAGATTGAGCTGGAGAGCACATTTTGCTCCCTGAAAAAGGCTGAGGTGGAGGTGGAGGCCAAAACACAGCAGCTGGCAGAGTATCAACAAGAAATTAATCAACAGAAAGAGCTACTGAGACGACAGGAGTCCCAAACTGAAGAAATGATTCAAGCCAAGGATGAAATTTTAGACAAACTGCAAAAGGAAATTGTTGAGCAGAGAGTAGCCCTTCAACAAGAGATCCAGGATCTCAAGATTCAGCTTGAGCAAGCGGAGCAGCAGAAAACTGAGCAGATGACCAGACTACAGCAGCATATTGCTGCTTGTGAACAAGAAGTTGAAAAACTTAAGGAAATTAAGAAAGAGAAGGAAGACCTTCTCTCCCAGACTGATGAAAATTTGAAAGATCTTGAGACAAAGTTATCTGCTGCCAGTTCCCTCTTGGCTGACAAAGACCAACAAATTGACAGCCTTAAAGAAGAAGTTGACATTCTCACAGATGAAACCAAAAACAGCAAAAATGAAATTCAAGCCAAAGAGGAAATGCTTGCCAAATTACTTCTGGAGAAGTCTAATGAGCAAGACATTTTTCAGAATAAAATCCAGACCTTAACAGTCCAAGTAGAAGACCTTAGCTCATCTCTCAAACAGGCTCAGCAGGAAATTCTATTTAAGCAGGACCTACTGACCAAAACCCAAGAAGAGAATGTCCAACAGAGGGAGGTACTCAAACAACAGATTGTAAGCTGTGGAGAGGACATTCAGAAGTTAAAAGAAGAGCTACAAGAAAAAAATGAGCAGCTTGTTCTTCTAAAGAAAGACAGCTCTCGACAGTCTGAATTGCTGGAGCAAGAGATAACAGGTCTAAAATGCCAACTAGAAAGTTCAAATGACTCTCTTAGAAAGGCTGAGGGACAAGTTCAGGCTCAGGAGGTTATGCTTACAAAGCAGGAGCAGCAAAATGCTCATCGGACCGAGGTCCTGCAGCAACAACTTTCCACTTCTGAAGAGAGGGTGAGGAGCATGAAGGAGGAGATCCAGGCCAAAGAGGAACAGATGAACATGTTGAAAAATCAAAGTTCAGAGCAGTCAGAACTTCTACATCAAGAGCTGCAAGATTTAAAGAAACAGGTTGAGTGTCTCAGCTCCTCACTGAAGGATGCCGAGGAGAAGTTACAATCCAAGGAAAACCTGTTTGCTGAACAGCAACTACAGAGTACTCAGGATATGGAAGCACTCCAGGTGCAGGTGGTGGCATCTCAAGATGAGGTGAAGAGGCTCCATGCAGATATTCACGTTAAGGAGGAGCAATTAGCTCTGCTAAAGACTGAGACCTCTACACACTCTGAATTACTACAGCAAGAGATTGAAAGTCTGAGTGAACAAATAAACACTATGAGCAACTCCCTTGAGATCGCCAAGGACCAAGCCCAAGCCAAAGATGATTTGCTGGCCAAGCAGAAGCAGGAGAGTACTTTGCAGATTGAGGCCCTTGGAAAACACAGTGCAGATCTTGAGAAGGAGGTTAATCGGCTGAAGGAGGAGATTCAAACTAAAGAGGGCGAGGCAGACCTGTTAAAGGTTGAGAGCTGCAAAGAGTCAGAAGTGCTGCAGAAGGAAATCCAAACTCTTAAAGACCAAGTAGAATGTTTGAACGAATCCCTGAAGACTACAACAGAACAGGTTCAGGCTAAAGAAAACCTGCTGACTCAAAAGGACATTGAGATTTCTCAGGAAAAAGAGAAAATTCAAAACATGATGACAGCCTCTGAGGAGGAGATACGAGGGCTTAAGGAGCAGATCCAGGCTAAAGAGGAACAGATGGACATGTTGAAAAATCAAAGTTCAGAGCAGTCAGAACTTCTACATCAAGAGCTACAGGATTTAAAGAAACAGGTTGAGTGTCTCAGCTCCTCACTGAAGGATGCCGAGGAGAAGTTACAATCCAAGGAAAACCTGTTTGCTGAACAGCAACTACAGAGCACTCAGGATATGGAGGCACTCCAGGTGCAGATGTTGGCATCTCAAGATGAGGTGAAGAGGCTCAATGCAGATATTCACGCTAAGGAGGAGCAATTAGTTCTATTAAAGACGGAGACCTCTGCTCATTCTGAATTACTACAGCAAGAGATTGAAAGTCTAAATGGACAAATAAAAACTATGAGCAATTCCCTTGAGATCGCCAAGGACCAAGCCCAAGCTAAAGAAGATTTGATGACCAAGCAGAAGCAGGAGAGTACTTTGCAGATTGAGGCCCTTGGAAAACACAGTGCAGATCTTGAGAAGGAGGTTAATCGCCTGAAGGAGGAGATCCAAACTAAAGAGGGCGAGGCAGACCTGTTAAAGGTTGAGAGCTACAAAGAGTCAGAAGTGCTGCAGAAGGAAATCCAAACTCTTAAAGACCAAGTAGAAAGTTTGAATGAATCCCTGAAGACTACAGCAGAACAGGTTCAGGCTAAAGAAAACCTGCTGACTCAAAAGGAAACTGAGATTTCTCAGGAAAAAGAGAAAATTCAAAACATGATGACAGCCTCTGAGGAGGAGATACGAGGGCTTAAGGAGCAGATCCAGGCTAAAGAGGAACAGATTGACATGTTGAAAAATCAAAGTTCAGAACAGTCAGAACTTCTACATCAAGAGCTGCAAGATTTAAAGAAACAGGTTGAGTGTCTCAGCTCCTCACTGAAGAATGCAGAGGAGAAGTTACAATCCAAGGAAAACCTATTTGCTGAACAGCAACTACAGAGCACTCAGGATATGGAGGCACTCCAGGTGCAGATGGCGGCATCTCAAGATGAGGTGAAGAGGCTCCATGCAGATATTCACGCTAAGGAGGAGCAATTAGTTCTACTAAAGACTGAGACCTCTACACACTCTGAATTACTACAGCAAGAGATTGAAAGTCTGAGTGAACAAATAAACACTATGAGCAACTCCCTTGAGATCGCCAAGGACCAAGCCCAAGCCAAAGATGATTTGCTGGCCAAGCAGAAACAGGAGAGTACTTTGCAGATTGAGGCCCTTGGAAAACACAGTGCTGATCTTGAGAAGGAGGTTAATCGGCTGAGGGAGGAGATTCAAACTAAAGAGGGCGAGGCAGACCTGTTAAAGGTTGAGAGCTGCAAAGAGTCAGAAGTGCTGCAGAAGGAGATCCAAACTCTTAAAGACCAAGTAGAATGTTTGAACGAATCCCTGAAGACTACAGCAGAACAGGTTCAGGCTAAAGAAAACCTGCTGACTCAAAAGGAAACTGAGATTTCTCAGGAAAAAGAGAAAATTCAAAACATGATGACAGCCTCTGAGGAGGAGATACGAGGGCTTAAGGAGCAGATCCAGGCTAAAGAGGAGCAGCTGGTCACAAAAGAAAAAGAGGGCTCCATACATTCTGACATGCTACAGCAAGAGATCAAGTGTCTCAAAAACCAACTTGCTAATATGGGTGACTCTCTCACAAAGGCTGAGGAGAAGGTTCAGACTCAACTGGTTATGCTCACCAATCAGGAACAGGAAAGTGCCCATCAGAAGGAGCTCTTGCAGCAACAACTGTTAACTTCTGAGGAAGAGGTGAAGAAAATGAAAGAGGAGATCCAAGCTAAAGAGGAACAAATAATATTGCTGAAGACCGACAGCTCAGAGCAGTCTGATTTGCGAAATCAAGAAATCCAAAGTTTAAAGACACAGGTGGAGACTCTTGGCTCCTCACTGAGGAATGCTGAGGAGGATATGAAATCCAAGGAACATCTGTTGGCTCAGCAAGAGCAAGAAAATACTCAACAGAGGGAGGCTCTCAAAAACCTACAGGATAAAGTTGAACAAGTAGAGATTCTGAATAAACAGATATCTTTACGCGAAGAAGAGATTCAAATGCTAAAAGAATCTCAGAGTGAGAATGAAAACCTCCTTTTCAAGGCTGAGGAGAAGCTGCAGACACTTCAAGCAGAGCTGACTGCAGTCAACACACTCATAACTGATAAAGACCAGAGTTTGAACACTCTCAGAGAGGAGGTAGCTGCCCAAGCTAACTTGGTTCAAAAAGCCAAAGAGGAAGCTGAAGCCAATGAGAAAATGCTGGCTACGATAAAGGAGGAGAGCTCCAACCAGACAGATTCTCTCCACCATGAGATCCAGGATCTGAAGGGGGAACTGAAAACCACTTCTTTAAATCTTCAGGCTAAAGAGCAGATGTTACTTGAAACTCAGTGGGAGTCTGCTGAGCAGATAGACCTCCTCCAGCAGCAGCTTGCCTCCGTAAATGCAGAGCTGAACCAACACAAAGAGACACAAGCTGCAGACCTAAAACTGAAAGAGGCTGCACAGGATGCCACTTTCAGGGAGAAGGAGGCTCTTGCTCAGGAAAAGGAAGTGCTCATGGCTAGGATACTCCAGGCAGAAAAGAATCAGAAAGCTCTGGAGAAACAACTTGAAGGCATGGTGTTTGAGAAGGAGAGACTTGCTCAAGCCAAGCAGGCCGTAGAGAGAGAGAACACAGCTTCCCACAAACTGGAATCTTTGCTACAGCAGGAGGTGAAAATATTAAAAACAGAGAAAGAGAAACTCTTAAAAGTAAAAGCCGAAGAAATTGAAATGCTAAAGAGAGACCTGCAAGAACAGCTCTTGGCTAAATCGGAGGCTGTAGAACACTACAAGGCACAGGTTGGTGTGACCACAAACATTCCCCACAGAAAAAAACCCTCTAGTTTCACTACTTGTGTTTCTCTTTGTATATATGAAAATTGTTTACAGTCAGAAATGATTGATTTAGATCTCTTTCTTTCTGCTTGTTACTTATTGATTGCATTACTTCATATGCATACTTGGTTGGTTTATTTGTTTGGTGTCAGATGAGTAGTCTGAGATTCATGCTAAGATGTTTGTTTTATTATTACAATGTCACAGATGGACAAGGCAGTGAGTCATTACAATGGCAAGAAGCAGCTTCTCCAGGAAAGCCAAGAGGAGGTGGCTGAACTCAAGCGTTCCTTAGAGTTTAAAGAGGGTGAGGTAAAGGCTACCACCATGGAAAACAAACTGCTTCAAATGGAGTTGGACAAGGCCCAAAACAATGAGAAGGCACTTTTGAACAGGGTGGGCAGTTTGGAGGCACAGGTTGGTATTGTATTTTGAAGTATGACTGTTGAAAAATCAGTTCAAGGACATTACAGCAAATTTTTGCCACTTATTTTTGTATCTGTTTCCTTTTTTAGCTGGCCTATGCTGACCGTAACCTGCGGGTGCAGAATAAGATTCATGGTAATGAAGGTAGTGCAATACAGTCTGCTTACTTGGAGGTTCCCAATGCTCACTCAAGTGTTCACACTAGAGCACAGGTGAAGAGAACTATTAGCTCTGACAGCCTGGACCAGAGCTCTCTGGAGGACTCTCTGAACACCACAAGGTACTAAAAATCATTATTGTGTGCAGCTATTTCATAATGTCATTAAAAGGACTAAAATATTTACAATTCTGCCATTTCAATTTTTGTCATTTTTATGTTTTAGTGGATTGATTTCTTCTTTTGAGTATGTCAGGTGTCAAAATGTTGCACACTATTGTGATCGAGGGAACTGTTGGTCAAACCTTAAAATGCACAAAATAACTGCATTCAGTATTTGTTGCAGCAAGATATGCAAACAGAACTGCAGTGTGTTGAAACTCACTTTGGTTCGGTTTCAGTCATACTTAACAAGTCCAACAAGCCTCTAAAAGTGTAGATCTTGGGCTTCTAGTTATTCACCCTCAATCAATCCCATTAAATAACTAACTTTTGATATAATTTATTGTATTAAGAAAAACTATTTTCAGCCAAACCACCTTCTGCTTTTTACTTTTTTGGGTTTGGGATTCTGGACCGTATAAATAAAACTGACTTGACTTAATGTTTTTCCAACCGAGGAGTTCTCATTGTACCAGTGAAAATGAAAGTCGGCCTTTTGCCTTGCCTTTGTTCTGTGCTCCCAACAAAATAAATCAAAAAGAAATAAAACTTGAGAAAAGCAAGAAAAATCTTACATCAGAGGCACAGTGGTAATCTACTGTGATTTTAATGCAGCGCAATGCTCTGTTTCTTACCTTTGCAGGAAACTTTCAGCGCCTGATGAATCAAGCACACCGCTTGTTCGAAGTTCAGAGCGCTTGGCAGCCAAACGCCGGGGTCTCAAGGCCGAGTCCCTGGAAACCCTGTACTTTACGCCCATAAACACCAGACAGGTCAACAGGTATGTTAAACAATTTTGACCACCTTGGTATTCCACAGCATAGCCACCTTTCAGATTACAGTCAGTGAGTGAGAGTGGTGGGTGTTGTAGTTGTAGAGTCCCCTGAAATTTCTTCTCCGTACATTAACTGTAGATGTGAGTGTCTTTGAATGGCTAACCTTTACTCAGCCTTCTTTGTACTACATTAGATTGTAAATATTTTCTTGCATATGTGTGGAAAATTCAGTTGGGTTGGTTTCTGGTTGTATTCCTGTAAGATGTCAAACCAGTTAAGTTTATTTTAATACTGTATGTGAAAGTCCACTGTCATCTAGAGTCAGTACCAGTATGATTGCAAAGCAATGCGCTTTAAGACCAGTTTGAATGTTTTGACTGGCCTTAACCTTTAATCACTCACCACTAACCAGCTTTATTTATCCCAGCTTGCATTTTTTATGCTTTAGTTTAATTGTAGTAGATCTGACAGCAGTTATGGAACTCATATGACTACAGATGTAAATAGATATGAGACATAAAGATATAATTTACAATTGTTTAAGAAAATGTTGGCTCATCAAAATAAAAATTACTGCAGTCTTAAACTCATTATTTGCTTGTATTTAAAAATCCAGTTATTTATCTGATTTATATTTTTCAAAATGACCTGGGCAATTCTCCTTTCCCTATACATACACTTACTGATTTTAGTGATACCTAAATAACCGTATTTCTCCATACTCTGTTATTGAAATCCTTGTTTTTCTACTCCACCCCCCTCAGGACCAGCACAGAGCTCAAAATGGAACCGGATTCAGCCCTGAAAAATCCAACTTCATCTGTCAAGCGACGCAGAACCACGCAGGTTATTAACATCACCATGACCAAGGTGGAGGAAACTCACTTGCACATTAATTGCATGTTAAGCGTGTTGACAATAACACACACAACTGAATCACTCTACGGTTTAATAATCACAATGGTTTCGATCTCACTGTGTCTCAGATATCGTCAGTATGATGATAAACTTTAATTATTTGTGCATTTTGGGGGTTCAACTCGTTCTTTAATTCAACTCTTAGTTTGTTTAACAATTACTTGTCTCTTAGGATTTTCATCTGAGGTTTTGACCATCCTTTGACCATACTTTGACAAATTTTAACCGTAGAGCTGTGTACCTGTCAGGCTGTTTGGAGCATTGCTCTCAGTACAATCCAGCAATGTAAAAATACATTCAAATGGCTGAAGCCAAATGTGTTAACTTGCCCTTTCAAAGCATCTTCCCACTGTAGTATTACTGTAGCTGAAAGTGACTGTTAAACTCTGATCTACAGAAAACCCCAGGTGGCGGTGAACATGATGAGACTTTCTACAGCCTGGCCTCAGCTCGCTCACAGCCAAACCTTTCCAGTGCCCACTCTGCACGACCCGTGTCTTTGGAGCTGTTTGATACACCTGGAAGAATGAACGGCACTGCCAGCAACCAACTCATCGGCCTTCCAGGGTACAGACGAAGCACAGTGCATTCACAGAGTAAGTAGATCCCCGGCTTACTCACAGAAGGTTTTACTGAAGGGTGAGACATAAAGTGATAGGTCGGGCTGGAAAAAACAAAACAACATGCAAAGCCTGGACCTAAGAGGTGAAACAAGGTTTAAATTAAAAAAAAAAATCTGCTCAGCTGCCTGTAGGTTATGTGGAACAAAGGCTGCAAGTAACTATAGTGTGCATAAGCCCTTTTTACACCGTGCTGCTACACAGTCCTTTCTTTATACCTCCTTTGCATTTTTACACAGAACCAAATGACGGTGGCTCCATTCCGCTCCAGTGTGTGATTATACACTGCATTGAGGCTTTGTGGAATCAAAAGAGCCATGACGTGTAACACATCAGCGTCGGCCTCTAGTGTGACACATAATGTGTGTCTGCAGGGGTTTCTAAACAACAACAACAACAACAACAACAACGACAACAACAACAATGACATTAACATGTCAGAAACAATCATTTACCATCCCTGTTATATGGCAGCTGATCTCACTGTTTCTCCAATTTGCAGAATTTAACAGTCGCTGTTCTTCTTCTTTGAGCTACCTGCTAATTGCTAACAGCTATTTTAATCTATCTAAATCGTCTGTGGTGTATAACATTGTCATAACGTCATGCTCGTGCCGCCCATGATCCCATCCCGCAGACTTTCGTGTTCATACTGTTTGGTCCTGTTACTACCCCTGATGGCAGATTAAGGGCAAGGCCACTCTCCCCCTATTCTGTAATCTCACTTTATATACATCATGATGAGGCATCATAATGGCAGGATATTCCTTGAATGTAAGTTTATTAGGGGCTATTATCAATTAATTTGCCAACTATTTTGTCTGTTAATCTATTAATCATATGATCATAAAAACATCAGAAAACAGTGAAAAGGGTCATCACATGGTTCTAGGTGACATTATCCAATGTCTTGTTTAGTCTGACAAACAGTCTAAATCCCCAGAATATTTATTTTACTATAAAAGACTAAAAAAAGTTGTATACCTCAATTTTTTTGTTACAAGCTACTTTGGGTTGTGTATTGTCTGTCATTCACACTGCAAAGGGGTTTTAAAAATACTGGTTGCTGGTGCTGCATTGGCTCATGTCATGTGTTTGAGTGATTATAGTAAACTTGAGTCACATAAGGTTCCTCTTGTGCTGGGAGAGTGCCTATTCTGAAACAGGAGCTTAAAAAGTCTCTCAAAATTATGTCCTAAGAATTGTTCTTAGTTCTTGTAGTGCAAACACAATATAAAGGGAGTACCTGTTGTAACACTTTCTTTTTAAATTGAGTAACTTCGAGACAAGGCCCAGTTAATTAGTTCCTCATTAATGGTAACTGATCACAGACGGGTGTTACAGTAGTAAACAACTGAGATTTTTCAAAGGTGTGTATGCAACTCTTACTTATTGCTTTTTTTCTACATTTGTTGTCTCCAGCTGCCAGTACATTCTGCGCTGGGGCAGAGAACGAGCCTGATGGTGCACCTGAAGATTGGATGAGGATTGCGGAGCTCCAGTCCAGGAACAAGGCCTGCCTTCCTCATCTTAAGAGCAGCTACCCTGTGGAGTCTGAGGTTGGCAGATAGGGACACGTGCACGCACGGTTAACACAGCAGGCATACAGTTGCACATACACGTTAACGCTGTGTGTGTAGTCCCTAAATAAATAAATAAATCTGGACATATGATGCACAGGTTAATGTGCAGGTGATTGTTTACAACTCCAAAAACATATTCAAACATTGATAACCCATCAGTCACGACTGTACATCTGATGACGCTGGCTTATAACCATTTTACACATGACTAGTCAGCTGCTGCCCACAGTACCAACAAATGATTTCAGAAGTGACACTTAGGTAGGCGAGTAGTTGGTGAAACCTCTACCTTGAACACTGCATTTATGTTACTCTTTTATACAAAACGCTTTACAGTTTGCCTCTTACTCACCCACACACACAACACACTGATGGCAGCAAGGTGCTGGCCTAACCCCGGTTCAGTGTGTTGCCCAAATCTTGCCCAGTGCTTTAGTGTTACAGTTTGTTTCACTTTATTATTTTCCCACTAGTTTTATTAAGTCCCTCTCTGTCTGTTCCTGCAGACTGGCCGTGGCAGTGCCTTGGTTTTCACAGATGAAGAACTGCGTACTGGTGACCCCTCTGACACAATCCGTCGGGCGTCCATGATGCCTGGCCAGCTGCAAGAATCTCTTGCCTCCCATCGACGGTCCTTCATGGTGGGACAGACAGGTGCCGCTGCTGGTACACGTTCTCATCGTCTGTCCTTGATGCCAGGCCAGCTACCATCAAGAACTGTCAGCTCCTCTCAGGTCAGAAGCCCGAAAGGCACAAAGCGGACTTCATCTACCGTGTCTGTACATCAGACTTCACCTGAGGTTGGTTTGCATCAGTACGCACAGAAATATTTGTCACACCTTGATGTTCTTGTTTGAGCCTGACTGAAATGCAATAGATACATGTTTTATAGGCCACAGTATTATTTCTTGCAGCTTCAATGTTCTCTTGGACTAGCAGCTGATATATATACAGATTTTTTGAGTATTGTTCTCCAATCATAGTGGTCAGGCTTTTGCTTTGGGTGCTTCTTACACTTGTTATCTGAAAAGTTACTCTTTACAAGGATGTAAACGTAATAAAAATGACTTTAAATCTAAAAACAAACTTGGTGAAACCCTTTTTGTGTTTTTTCTAACTTGTCTTTCCTTGTCTCCATCTAACAGAAAAAGCCGAGGGCCAGCTGTTTCCCTCGTCCACTCACCCCGAAAAATAAAAATGTGCTCAGCGAACCTTATCTTCACCCTGTCCACAGTCCAGTGAGTGTAATATATCTACACACACACACTCAGAATTATCTGGTGGATTGAAAACAAAGATGACAAGAATTAATTATTTTATTGATATTGTCATGACCGCAACTGTACATATATATTTTGGATTCTTCTCTAATAGTTTCACTTGTATTATTCTTTCAGGCTGATCGGAGGCAGTCTATGATGTTCACTATTGACAACACGCCTAAAAACAGCAACTACCTTAAGAAAGGCCTGAACAAACTACGTGGCTCCACCCGGAAATCCCCAGGCAAAAGTTTAAAGAAGTCGCCCGCTAGCACATCTGCACGCAAGGGCCAGGAAAATATTCGTTCAGGGAATTCTCGTACTGGAGCGGTACGAGCCGACAGAACTGGCAGCTTGAAGTCTCCTGGACTGACGGCCAGTGCTCGCAAGGTAGGTTTCACATGGCACCCTTAAACAATAATTTGTAGGGACACTGTGGCGTTTTCTCTGTCTGCACCTTATGTGCCCATGCCAGCATGATGCCTGTTGTGCAGTATCAAGGATGGGAAAGTGCCTCAGTGCGAGCAGCATATGGGGCAAGCAGGTATGATGTAGAACCTCCATCAGCTGATGAAAAACTAGGGATGTTCCTGACGACTAAAGGGGTATTTATACTTGTGCTGCAGAACCTAAGCTGTAGCCTACGCCGTTCTGAGCATTTATGCATGTGCGGTGGTGTGTCTGTGTCACTCTGCGGTTACACCTCAAAAACACGTTGAGTTTAGTTGATTCAAAAAACACATTAAACACACATTAAACATTAGCTATTAAGCCCTAAGGTGTTTAAAGGTGATTTTCGCCTAAATAGACATACCCAAAATAAATCAAGAATAGCTCCACGATGGTCAGGTCTGTATGCATAATCTTGGTCTCTATGCAAAGGTAAGACCTCAGAGAATGTATTCCCAGTGTCAGTAACTTTGAGACTGTTACTATGCCCGTGTAAATTCTGACAAACCAAAGGAGAAATCACATTTTTTATCCTCGCCTAAAATATATTCTGAATTAGACGGTGTAAAACACCATGACAACAATGTTCCCAGGCAAAGAGATGCCACTGAATTCATTCATCAACTCCTTGACTACAACTGTACCAAATTAGATAGAAATGCGTTTCAACACATAGATTCTACAAGTTTTAATAAGGATTTGACCAGGCGGACTTCCCATTTGGGCACTTGGATAGCCAAAGGTAGCCAGAGTGTGCCAAATGTGTTTTTTACCTCTTGAAAGGGAATCTGACTACAAAATAGTACTGATAACCACTACAGGACTGACTGAAGAAAACTAATAAATCTTAAGGAAGCGTATCTGATTATTACAATGGCATTTTCATTGGGTAAAAGCAATTTCAGAAAATAACAATTTAGGTAATATGTTTCAGCGACTCTAAATGGTGCTGGCTAACCAGGAGTGCAACGTCGTCGTCTAATCCTGTACATCTTCAAATCAAACCACAGCAGATGCAGATGTTTTAGATAACTTTAGTTTCAGCAAAAGATTTGAATGTTTCATTTATATTGCTCTTTCACTGGCTTATTGTTATTTTTACAGTAAGAGTACCGACCTCTGCTGTCAGCAGAAATATAAGTCATGCAATCAATAGTTTGTCACATTAAGTCATACAAGGAAAAACTCTGATGAAATGCGAACCATAATTTAGCTTTTTTTTTTTTTCACCTTACTCTAGACTCTGAATGGCTCCATCTCTTGGTTACTGGGGGGATGTGTTGTAGTTTGTTTACATATCTTGACCTCAACAAGATGGCTGCATGGTTGCTTCTCTCAAATATGGGCAGCGACTCTACTCCATAGCCTTTTGAACGGCGTACAGCCAAAGTCCAGAGTGTTAATTCCTCTTGTGGCGCAGGGTGATCAGGAATGAGACAGCACCTCACACTGCCACAGCAACACCAGTCCTCGTCTCTCACCACAGTCCTCTGCTCTGTTAGATTGGCATATAAGGAAAGAGTCACCTGGCTTGATGCTGTCCAGTACTCCAGGTTTTAGCAAAGTTCCAGGGAAACAAAGAATGTGACAGTTCCAGATATCATGTTGGAAACAGATGAAGGCACAGAGGTCATCCAGTTTATTATTCAATGCCTGAAAGATTATGTTTGGGTGCCCCTCAGTATTGATTCAGCTAATGAAGCCAAACATACATGACTGTGAAAGAGAAGTTGCTTGAATGTGTTCACTCTTCACATCTCAGTAACTGTTTGCAGGACCGTGTGTCGATAAAGGAAGAAAATCTTGCTGGAAGTCTTAAAAGGTCAATTAAAAGTAATTTTAATTAGCCAATGGGGTTTGCTTCTTTACACGGGTTGGTGGTTTTCACGTTCTACCATAATAACTCGCGGTGTGTTAATTTCCTATCGACAGGGGTGCCCACACGTATCTGTCTCACAAAGCTAAACACTAACAGCATGTGACTTCAGCTTTTACTTAATGTAATATTCATGAAATTCATGTTTCTCTGAGAGCTTTTGTTCAGTCTGATTTATCTATTTATTTTGTTTTATCCCACAGATGATGAGCAGGATGAAGGTGTGAGGACTGCCTCCCAAACTGGAGTTATGATGGTCTACAGTTCTACTTGATTATACTGTTTACTTCTTTTTTACAATTTCACTTTTAAGATTGTCCTTCAGTGCTTTTTTTTTTTTTTTTTTACAATCTCTTTGTATTATATTTACATGTTTATCAATAAAAATATTTTAAATGACACTGGGAAAGCCCGTTGTGTGAGACCTCTGACTGCAGCTCATTGGCAGTCCTGGTAATCATGAGAGATTTTATGACAAATCTGAAAGGGGTGTCAAAAATATTCAGAAAACAACATTGAAAGTAACTTTTGACTTTTGACAGCAGCTCCTCCTATGCTGCATACTTTCCCAGGACTAGCCCAATGAATCAGATTTATGGTAGTGATGGGTGAGGATGGGGTTGTCTGACAGAATTAACCTGAGGTAGGGTCTCCTTGGGGCTTTGAAGGGCCTCGGTGTCTTCAACAGTTCGTTGTTGAGCTCATTGATTTGTTTTTGGTCCTTTTTGCCCACTTGTTAGAATGACCTACCTTAATTTAGGCATATTTATCATATTGGGAGTCCATTTTAAAAGATTTAATGTATTTCCAAATGGACAGATTGGGAAGACACTTTATTCCACTGACAGAGCAGCTCAAATTGTCTTAACAACTTTGAACAACTTCTAATTTCTGAGAAATCATGTTAAGTTTATTTTATGAAGTTCACTTTGATTAACAGGGAGATTTCTGCTGTATGGTAATGAAACATTGACAGGAGAAAACGCTGTGGCTGTGGGAGAGGCAGATCTTCGTGGACTTGTAATTCAAAAATAATGCAGTCCTAAGATTAAAATACAAAATTATGTTCATCTGCATGTGAGAAGTTGACAGATGGAGTCGGAGAAGTCCAGCGTTCTTCCTCCACAATTCATACTATTACACTTCATGTAATAATAGATTATTACAGTTAAGGTAAACCTGGTTCATAGAACAGTACTGTTTCTTTCAGCGCATGAATACAGGTCACTTGACTTTCTGACAGTTGAGCAACTATTCCGGTATGTGTCTCAGACCTTCACAATAAAAGCAAAAATATTTACAAACTTTGTAGTTTAAGTATGTCCAGTTCATTTTAGTACCTTGTAAATGAAAGCACAAATTACTGCTTGGTGTAAATAATTGATATTTGAATTTCAGTGCATTATTTTTTAACAGTGGGGGCTAAATCATGGACTGATCATGCATTATACATTAGTATGTAAATCACAAACTATATGTCAGCATAGTCCTGACCTAATTTATTTCTGCAGGACTGTTATTTAATCTGTAGCTGTGTACAAAAAAGCCTCTCAAAGTAGGCCGGATAGTATGATGTAAATTTAAATGTTGACATGAGTGTGTGAGGACAAAGTAATTTGATATCTGATTTGTGCATGAAATGAAAGGGTGATGTTGAAGTGATCATGTGTCACCACTCACTGACTATGAGGGCTTTAAGTTGTTTTAATTTTTTTTAATCTTGCACAACTACAAATAAAATAACATGAGGATAAAGCACTGATCAACTCATTATTTGAGGTTGACAAAAAGGCTCTGAATGTTTCTATCACAGTTAAGGTGATTGTGAGTACAAGTTGTGTTTCATGATACACAGATAAGATGATGTGAGGGTTAGGTACTGGTATGTGTCAAGATGAGTGTTTTTCTACATAGACTTATTTGTGCGCTGACTGCATTTGGATGTTTGCATTACAGTTTTTCTTATTTGCTAAGACACACTGGGATCCACTTGATCTTCATCGTCACCTTCTTAGCGCTATAGAAGTTTTCTCTTGCAAATGTGTCAACACTTTTCCATTTTTCACATTTTTACACCCTTTTTGAAAACAGTTAACACACATGTTATAGAAAGACTCAAAACTCTATTAGATTAACTGTGTCAAACTAAACAAAAACACAGCTGATGAAGATTACTTAATTAAATATGAATCTGTGGGAAGCTTTTTTTGCACAACTCTTCAATCAGTCCATATTCACCAATAAAAGATACCACCTAAGTTTCTATTTGCAAGCAAATCAAAGAGGCCAAAGGCATATACGAATGAATAAAAGAATGTACATTGTAAGGAAATGCAACGGAGTTTGTTGTCTGTAGTAAAATCATCTTTGGAGAAAATGCAACTCCTTTTCTGGCACCTACTATAGCTATGTAAAATATCAAAGAATGACAAATATAAGGCTGAACCGATTTATATTAATACCTGTATTATCTTGTCAACTGTGTAATGATTTATTCAAATAATGTATTCGTTTGACTACATGTTCTGTTGTCTGATAGAAATATTTGATATTTTGCTTGTTTTAATGTTTTGTGATTGTTGGAGCATTTTTTAAACAAAGGGTCATTTTGGCCAGCGACTTTCAGTTCAGGCCTGTGTGTGTACTGTTTTGAAAATATAACTTCTGTGTCTGCGTGGACAAAAATGTTCAAGCAAATGAGAAAAACTGATCTTTGTTGTGATATGCTTTTATTCTGAAGTGATCCGGAAGTTGTGCCGTTGCTATCGGGTGCCCAACGAACACGCACCGACGAGAAACCGAAAGTTAAAGCGAACTCAACGACGCGGAAATACGTTTAACTAGTTGGAATGTGATACAATCGTAAAGTTTATAAATTGTTTTGTCCGGTGATATAATCTTAAAGTGTGTATATTCCTTTGTCCGTGTTGATAATTTGCTGTGAGACGTTTATTTCTAACGCGTCCGTGTGTTCATAAACACACCATGTTATGCTAAGTTTGACGTTAGCAACGGACACCGCTACCTTAAAGGAGCGTTAGTATGGTGCGTTCATCTTGTGGATGTAAAGTTATTACGATAAACAGGATTCAGTGTACATAAATTAATTCACCAGCTGCTGTGGGAGAGGCTGCTACAAGCAGGGACATGAACCCGGACAGTGAAGTTGAAAGGTGGGTGTTGACGCACAGCATTTTTGGCAGCGGAGCTAAGTTCCCCTGCCATCTTTGATCCTGTCTCTTTAAGAAGACGTTTTTCCTAAATGTTTAACTTAGCTAAATGTTCCGTTTTTTAAGTTGGTTGCTAATTAGTAGTAGTCATTAACTACTTATGCAGGTATACTGAAGTATGTATACTCCATTAATACACCTCCGTACGCTGAGAGTTAATTCAGCTGTCGCTTGTGGGCCACATGTTTCACATCTTGTCAGATTACTTTAACAGCCTTTGATGATCTACCTGACCTATTATATTGTCCATCAGTATCCTTTGAGGAAACTCCCAGCAAAATACTATTTGTCATTAATTCCTAACTGGATCATTTGAAACAGTGTCACACCCACTTGCATACTGACAGCCTCTCTTCATACCTTCAGGATCTTTAGGCTGGGGGAAGATGATGAAGAGGAGGAGGAGAGGAAGAAGTGTAAGAGGCCACCCTCCAGCTATGGTTCAATGAAGAGTGACAGTGATGAGATGGAGGAGGAGGAGGAGGAGGAGGAAGGAAAAGGAGCAGAGGTTGCTGAGGTTGCCTTCTCTGCCCCATTTCCTGTAGCACTACCTGAATCCACTACACAGGAGGCGACCGGGTACTGTAGTTTGATCTCAATATTTCTGTGTTTTGGCTGTTTCACCAAAGATTGTGTTTAGGCTTTACATAACTGGCACTGATGCTTTCGTTGTACTCTGCACCTGAGCTAGTGTTGGCCTTGATAACAGTTCCTCAGTAAAGGCAAAGTTTGGATTAAGTTTTGTGAATCACAGTGTGTATTACTCCTTCCCAGGCTCTGGGTGGCAGTGACAAGCCTTTCACAAATTTCCTGTGCACATGTTTGAGTTCCTTCCTTTAAGGCTGCCCTTGGTATCAGATAATTTTTAGTACAATATCCAATACAGTTTGCAGACTTTCTTGAAATAGGTGCAATTATAGATAGCTGAAAAATGACACTGGGGGTTTTGTTACTTATTCAAAGTTACCAAATCACCTTCTACTTTTACTAAACAGTGAAAGCAAACACCCAGCATTATACCCGAGATTAAACAACCACCGTATGCTCACTTCCCATATGCACAGAGTAGAGTGAGTAGAGTTGTATAGCTGCCATGAGTGTGTGTTTGTGCACCAATCTGCTTATAAAAATGTGAAGTCAGTCATCTTGTAAATACTGATATTCTGCATGAATTCATTTTTGTAAAAACAGAGGTTTGCCTCTTTATATCCCAAAAATGTGGTCCACTGTGCTGTGTTTTGAAGGGAGATGTTGCTTTCAGTGACTTGTAGACTGCTAATAGGAACTTAACCAGGTCTTACCAGGTGGACATTGTCCCTAATCTTTTGCCAGGTTGCAGATGATTCGCTCAGCGTCTCCAGAGACCCTCTACACCATGACCACACAGCAGACGAAACCACCGGGAGCTCTTGTCATTGACACCAGGTTGAGGATACACACACACACACACACACAAACACACACACACACAGGATTGTCTGTCATAAATCTGGACAATGTAAAGCAAAGCTATAGCTGAGTTTACTAATTGCCTTTTTTGTTGATGCACTCTACTGGTATAATGATAGTTATGCTATTAATATATTTGTTAATAATGAGCCGTCCCAAATTCTTCACTTGCCTCAATTTAAACATTTGTTTATATCAATTAATTTTTGATAATAATAATAATATTTTTACTAACTTTGTTTTCATTATATGTGGAAAAACTGAAAGACACCACCATTTTTTAACACCAATTTTTGGATAGAGACTTGATAAAGACATCTAACACTTGTGTAGATAAACAGACTATATATATTTTAACAAAATGATGTCTGCAATTTTTGTTTGAGTGGAGTCAAAAAAAAAACAAAACATCAATGTGCTCCTTAGACAATACTTCCAATGCTCTTTTCTACATTTTTAACTTTCCTTCTGTTGTCTCTCAGGTCTTCAGATCTAGGGGATTTTTCAGATGACGATGAGGAAGATCCAGATGAAGTTTTGGTAGCTGATTCCCCAGAACCACCTGAGCCTGTTGAACCAGATGATGCAATGCAGACTGATGAGAATAGCCAGCCAGGCAGACTACACCCAGAGCAAGACTTGCCCCATATTTTCAAGGTTGATGCAGCACAGTTGGTCTGCAGTGCCCAATGTTTTCATTTCTTGTTGTGTCTTGTTGTTTTGGTCTCAGGACTTTGTTTGACCTGATGATACATTTTAAACTTATTGTTTGATTGTGACACATCCTGATAATAATTCACATGTCCATCTCTATTTGTTAAAAAAAATCCCATTTATTATATAATAAAAAATAATTAAAAGTTAACAAATAATTATGCTGTTTTGCTAATTTCCTCAGGTTGTTAATAAATGATGAAAATGTAATCTTAATATGGCCCAAAGAGCATCTACATTATTTCTACAGGGCAACAACTTAACTCGTGTTTTTCTACCTTTCTGTCTGTCTGCAGAGTATGCAGAGTGTTTTGACACGCCTCACAAAAGAAGAGTTCTTCAATTTTAAGATGTGGTATTATCAACGGGAATCAGGCATAACCTTGCAACAGGTGATGGAGGGAGACATTCTTGATTTTGTGGATAAGAGCCTGGAGGTACTTGGTAAGAAAGCACAGCTATAGTACATTCATAGTAAAGCTATGTAATGAAAATCAGGATTCAACCATGTGGGGTGCTCATGGACTTAAATACTGTCAGCACTTGCTTACTGCTGTTATTTTTTTAAATGTTATTATAATTCTGTTCTGCAGGCCAGGATCGTTCTCTGTCGCACACAATAGACACCCTAGAAAGAGTCAACAAGAAAGCAGAGGCAGCCGAACTACAGGATATGTGCAGTAGAGGCAAGTGAACATTGGTTTTATCCCATCACACAAGCTTATAACAGCAAAATTTGTTTTTTTTTTTAGTTATTTTAATTAAGTCTAAATGTTGTGGCTGCATTTTTGACATGACTGATATTTGCTCTGTGGACTGATTTTACAAAAAGTTATTTAACAGAGCATGGGCTGTGTTCTCTGAATTTTTGTGTGGGTATGTCACGGGTCTAAAGTTACTCAAAATAGATGAGTTTATATTTTTTTCTCCTGAAGAAAAGTTGAAACTAATAAAGTATTAAATGCTTCTAGATTCCAGTGTCAAGGTGACAGTAAAAATGTCAGCCATGTGATTTAGAACTTTACTTGCCCTACTCTTTTAATGAAGTGGGAGAATGATTCAGGGGTTCAGGGTTGATGGTGGCGTGTCTTCTGTGGTGAGAATGTGTAGATTATTATTCAATGTGAAATCCAGCTTCCAAACCACAGTTAGTTTTCTCACCTTCCTCTTTATCATTGTCCACCACCAGCGTTGATCCATTTTCAACTGAAGCAGTATTTCATCAGAAAATACGAAGTCATCCATGAGGGGGTCGTTCAAGCCGGAAAGCAGAATCTTCTAAATACCATCTACGTTGAGCCCCAGATTTCGACCTGTGGCTGTGGAGGCGTTTACCCCTCCCATGAATTCAGACCCTACCCTCCTACACCTCTCCAGGTCCCCAGTGCCGACACCTTTGTGAGCTTGAACAATCTCTTCCGACTACAGACGGGTGATGGCAAGCCGGTGAGGACAGTCGTGACTACTGGGATTCCAGGAATTGGCATGTCTGTCTCCGTAGCGAAATTCTGCCTGGATTGGGCAAAATATCGCGCCAATAAGGTAAATCAACAAAATATTTAAAGGAGACCGATGCTCATTTTCAGGATCATACATTTATATTTTCTGAATGCTTTAACCCTCTGGGGTAAAGGGTGTAATTGGCTTTTGATTTTACCTTTAAATTTCACCTTAGAAACTATTTTACATCGCCTTGTTTGGTGATATTCTTTTCAGCACAACCTCAGAAGTGTGACTTTACAGTTATTTTTTCATTTTGATATACTGTATTAACACATTGGACCTAAAATCACACACAAAACGCAAAATCAGAGTAGAAAAAAATTTGATTTTTTTACTGTGAAAACCACAAACATGTTTAACGAACCATTTTAATAACCTAGGAAGGAAATATAAATTGTAAATTAAAAAAACTTGTGTACAAATTTAGCAAACAACAAAGTTATATACAACTGTTTACATTAAAATGCAGGCAATGCCTCAGGCATTTTTTGTACAACTATTTACAAAACAATCAGGTGTCACAATAAGATGCCACACAAATTATTTATGCCACTCCGAAAAACAGTTCCCGTCCAACACAACACAGAGGGGCACATCACAAGCCTGACACTCACAGGGTGTGTCACTCCTCCTGTTGTTCACCTGGAGGCAGCATTTGGACTGCAATCTGCCTTTGGTGGCTTTTGGCCAGCATCTGTGGCTGTGACAATGGGCACAGGAAAATGAACAGCTCTCCTGCTCTGAGGAACACCTGCCTTGTCCATGCCACAAAGCTGACACACCAGCTCCACAATGAAGTCTTTGTGTGCCATGGGCTGCACCTGCTTGGCACTTGTCACAAATCTCTCAAATCTCAAAACTCGCTAATATCGCTATCGCTGTCTCTCTTTTGCCGCTGACATGCCTACAGCTTTTCCCTCTTCCTCAGCAACCAAATGACACGTGTTGCCATATCATTTTTTGATTGGTTGATGTGGTGCATTTTTTCACCAATAGGAAAGAGAGTGCCATGTTTTTTTTTTTTTGCTTGCAAGCACTTTCTGCTCGCGAGCACTATCCTTAGATAGCCCGTTTTTACCATTTCTTCCTGCGGCAAAAGCGCACCAAACGACAATATTCAGGAAAAATCATGGCGAAATTATTTATCATGAGTCTGGTTTTATTTAGCCTATCAACACAATGTAAAAACTGGTATATAGTTTGAAGTTTGCACTTGAAACGGAGACTCAGCCAGGCTACGTTTTGCTGCTACCATGGGGAGCAGAGAATTCAGCCGCTCTGCTCCCCAGCTCTGGAATTCACTCCCCCTTGACCTCCGCAACACCACATCTGTCAATCTGTTCAAATCCAAACTCAAAACTCATCTGTTCAGACTTGCCCACTCCATCTGATCCACTGCACTGTGTTTTTGTTGTTTTGCCCACCGTTTTTATTGTATTTTATATGAATGTATTTTTATGTGTTTTTTACTGTATGCTGTATTTGTATTTACTTTTACTGTAAGGCGACCTTGAGTGCCGTGAAAGGCGCCCTAACAAATAAAATGCATTATTATTATTATTATTATTATTATTATTATGTCATCTTAAATCGGTCACGTGATTTTGACGCGCCGGCGCATCTGTGGAATCCAGAGGGTTAATGTTCAAAAAACACTTTATATTCTTCACACTGTCCGTTCTAGAACAGCGCCCCCCTCCACAAAAAAAGCCCAATCTGCTCTGATTTGTCAGCTTTTGCAGGTCTGACCTCACCGTTATTGCACTCAAGGAATGACTGTAATGGATAGAAGCACTTTCTACGGTGAGAAATCACTAGTAAAAGCTTCTAAACTAAAATCTTCACAACTGGACATGTTCCACAAATATGATCCACAGACACAGAAATTAAGCGTCATGATAATCATGTTATCGACTTATTGTACGATAAATGAACATGACCTCAATGTTTTTGTTTACCTTTATATTACCAGTTGTGTTTACATGCATGTTTGTTTATATAAGAATGTCACCAACATTTTCACCAACAGGATGGCAGAATAAACAGAGGGTTTCTATAACTACTTTCGCAACCGTATAACACTTGGGCGCAGCGATTCTCCTGAGGTGACAGAGATATTGCCGGGGCTACACTAGTCACAAAAGGCATCACTTGGTTTTGTTTTTGTTGGCCTGTTTTGTGTTAAGTCTCAAACTGAGTAATTTTAAGCTACTCCTTTTCACTTTATTCCTGAGGGCACTACTGTAGAAATGATTAATGTGCGCAACTTCCAGTGAGATAGAGGAAGTAGCATTAAGCTAGTTAGTCCCATAGACTGTCAGTGGTTAGTCCCAGTGGCTATTCTTGGTGGCTAACCTGCCAACACTGGTTCTTTTCAAAAGTAATTTGCTTTCAGTTTAAGAAATACTTATTTATTTTTAAATTACTGATTTATCGTACTTCCTTTATATTATATAAAAAAATGAATGCCAAAAGTTATTTCTTTTACCATTGCTTTATTTTAATTATTGAAGTCTGCTGCTATATTCAGCATCATGCTTCACCCAGAACAGTTTCTAATAAATCAGAAGTTAGAAAAACTGTGTCGTTAACACAGATGAGCGGAGGATTAGCTGGGAAACATCACATTTATTCACTTTACATGGAGCCACAGTTAATACTGAATTATGTTAAATGTTTGCCGAATGTGTTAGTATTTCTAAATAAGTCATCAGAAATCATAAATCATCTTTAGAAGGAGCAGATGTTTACCTTAAGCTAGCCTTGGACATGTTAAAGTTAACGATATTTTAACGGAGCAAGGCGAGCTAATTGCTAGCGTGCTCGGTCGAAAAGGAAACAAAAAAAATAGTGCTTTGAGATGGCTGTCAGAGATGGCAGAGGTATGATCACATAATCCTGTTTGAGCTGTAACAGGTGGTGTGTTCCACCTTTTATTTCCCAATTGCTCTTGGAAAGAAGAATAGAGTATGTAAACAAACTGTTGCCATTGGAAATCGCTGGTTTCGGTTCAAGGCTGTTGTGCCCATAGTTCATGCAAGGTATCATGGGAGCTAGGAATACGGTGGATAAAGTTCCTATAATTGTACGTGTAAATTCTTGTATGTATTAACAGGTGTCTATTACTTTTTAAAAAATATGTTAAATATATATTTTTTAATATTCCAATTTCAATATCTAAATATTCTTAAAAATGAAACGTTAACTGCTCTTTAAAGGGTGTAATTGTATTATTATGCCACTGTATTATCATTATGTCAGTGGCATGAAATGGTCTCAAATGATAGTAATACTGTAATCGCAGTCATCTCTGGGATAATATATTGTCCAACAAAAGTAGTAGTAGACAGGCATAAAATAAATTAGCATCGGCAATCGGGATTGCATTTTCCCGATGTTAGCATGTAGCTCACCCATTCCTTAGATTTGAGACAAATCAAGTCCTGACAAAAACCCTTATAACTCATCAACACTTAAATTCTGTCTCTGGGGTGACACATTATTTTTAAAGGATTTATTTAATATGAAATAAATCTGATTTGTAAAATACTTGGGTCTGCTTTCATTTTTTTAACTTCCAAACTTGCCATGTCTCAGACATGAATTCACAACTTCAGACAATTAAAAAAAGTGTTAAAAGCTTTAAAAATCTAAAACTAATGTGCATGCTGATAGCACCTGTGTCAAAATGTATAGCTATTTTCATCCTTTTTTAATGTTCTTTGTTTTATGTTTGTTTTATCAGTGTATGTAATAAAAACGTTTGCAGTAGCCCGCCTGAGGCAGATGACCATGTAGAGAAATCTGTCACGAGCTGATGCCAGCTTGTCTCGAAAGTAGGGAAAAGAAAAAAAAAGTTGGAAACAGAGTGTTCAGAGTTTTTTGCTCACAGAGATTATTTTGCATACATTAACCTCATTATTTGAAACTTAACCGCATTTAATATGAATGTCCGACATTGTGACATTATATTGGCTGCATATAGGACAGAAAATAAGGGAAAGCATGATGGGTCCCTTTTAAGTTTTTGTTTTTTTCCCTTGTTTTTTTTAAACTGACATAATTTTCCTGTCCATTTTATTGCTCAGGATCTGCAGTTCATCATCAAAGTCTCATTCCGATGTTTCTGGTACCTGCGATGCAGAGATGCTCTTTCAGAGACGATGTCCATCATGGAAGTGATAGAGTACTATTACCCTGAGTGCAAAGACATGAAATACCTGGAGCAAGAGGACTGTAGATTTCTATTCATACTGGACTCAATGGATTGTTACCAAGCTCCTCTGGACTGGGAGGTATCCCATCTGCACACATACACCTGACATCCATTCACATTTGTTACCGTACAAAACAACCTAGAACCTGAATTGTAAAGATAACCAACAATACAAAGTTTAAAGTCTCTGTATCAGTTGCCAGTTTTTAGAGAAAAGCACTGGTGAATTGAGCAATCCCAGCATGCTTTAAAGGCTACTGACTTGTTCCTAAGCTGACAGATGATAACCAGAGGCTGATATATTTGTCTATCTTTCTCTTGTTTTTCTCTTAAGAATGCTCCAGTAATAAATGACAATTACACCAAAGCACATCCTGACGTCCTGATTGTAAATATCATCCGAGGCACTGTGCTTCGTGGTGCCCGCGTCTGGATCCTGGGGAGACGGGGGGCTGTCTCACAAATACCATCTCAGTTTGTGGACATCGTCACAGAAATTCAGGGCTTCAGGTGTGTGTGTACATGCACTGTATGTCAGTTTAGCTTATGGAAACCTCAATCTATTTGCTGCTGTTTTTAGCCTTGTGTGTCAACTTAATGTGCATGTGCAGAAATAGTACTGAAATGGTTCAGCAGCAGAATTTACTAAGTTGAATTAATTTTAACCTGTTTTGTTCTTGCCTATTTTAATCCAGTTTTATTTTTTGTCCCCTCTTTTCTCCAGTGATGAGATGAAAGACCAATTCCTGACCAAGCGCTATGGCGACGCAGAGCTGGCAGCAAAAATCGTGGCCCATTACAAGCGCTTACCGACAATGCACTTGCTTGCCCGACAACCTTTTGTCTGCTGGATGGTGGCCACAGTTTTTGAGCGCTGCTTCCGTCGTCAGGGCTATGGGGTGCACCCCCCCAGGCTGACGCCCTTCTACGTCAGCATTATGATCATCCAGACCAATCGCAGGCTTGAGTTCTACTATGACAAGTCGGAAAATGACCTGGTAACATGCATTTTGATCCTCTTTTATTCTTTTATAGTTCCTAGTGGCTTAATTCACAAATACAAAATTAAACCACTAAAATGCTAGCCTTTCACTTCCCATTCATCATTTTTTACGAGCAGATTTTTACTGATCTATAGTTGAAATTTTCATCATGAACACCTGTACCATCTAATGCAGTCTGATACAGTTGACCTGAAATTATTATCTTAATCAAGCTTCTAAGTTTTAATATTTGTTGACTGTATTATATTATGGTGTCTGCAACATCAACAGTTAACCCTAGCTTTGAACACCTGTATGACAGAGTATCAACAAAACCAAACATTGAACCTAAATGACTTATTTTTTAAAAAGCCTGAGCCTATTTCAAGAAAAGCTAATTAACAGCTTCACTTCAGCGCAAGAATCTGTCATTTCACATCCCCTTTCCACTCAGAAATGGTCCGATGATGAGAGGCACCTGCTGACAAAGATGGGGAAGATGGCCTTTAAAATGCTGGAGAGGAACACCAGCGTGTTTTTTGAAGAGGATGTGAAGGAATACGGTCTGAAGTTGACCGAGGTGACGGTGTTCTCCGGCATGTGCACTGAGCTCCCTGCTGCAGCCGCGGATGGAAAGAGGAAGTTCTGCTTTATACACTTCACCTTTCAGGTAAAACTCCATCATCATCATCTAATTTTCCCATGAAACCTTGTTTTTATGCTGCTGTACTATAATATAATATGCTGAAAACCATTTACTTTGCAGTTATCATTTAGTGTTTTTCAAAGTAGTCAACCCATGAGCTAATTTCAAAAGAGGTTTTGTGTAAAGGGCGAGTTTACTAGTTGCCTCATTTAAGATATGATCAGATAATTGTTCGTGTGCCCCAAGGTGAGTTCCAAAGTCTTAAACCTTTGAACAAGAACAGAGGTATATTTTGATATATATGTTTATTAAACATATATAAAGCAAACACCAAGAGATAAAAGAATAATAAACGCAAGACACAAGAGTAGGACTTAAACCAACAACATGCTGCTCATTCAAATGCACTTATCAGAGACATGCCCTGAGACTGCCTGGCCACCAGACACCCCCCCAAAGGTTCACCCTAAAAATTACCCCTTCTCTTGTCTCCTCTAGGAGTTCATGGCCGCTCTGTACGTCTTCACTGTGTTTCGCACCGAGTCTAAGAACGTTCTGGACACTGCACTGGTGCACAAGCCCAAGATCTTCACATCCAAGGATCAGACCAAATCAGCAGCAGGCCTGATCCAGTGTGCCCTGGCAAGAACCCTTGGCTCCCCGCGGGGCCACTATGACATGTTCCTGCGCTTTCTGTGCGGCATGCTTTCCGTGGACTGCCACGACAACCAGCTGCGGGGGCTACTCTACCGCCACAACACGCCCAGGGTGGGCGGTCTGGATGAGGTGCGGCGGCTGCTGGAGCAGACGATACAGACTGCTAAAGAAGACCGGGTGGAAAACTTAAAGGAGTGCCTCAGAGAAATGACCCAGGAGGATGAATGAGTCTGGGTTAGATTGCATCAGGTAAATCAGACATTTTATATGGATATGATTGGTAAAAGAGAAGTACAGCCTGCTCTGTTGTATTTGGTCATAGAAATCATGAGTCATGAGTCATGAATCATGAGTGATCACAGTGTGTGATGTTTATTTATATCGTTACTCATATTACTTTTATGACTACTCTTTCTATGATGATTCAGTTTCATTTAAGTAGAAAAAAAAATCTGTCATTTACCAGTTATTACCTTACATTTCTTCTCTCCCATTATCCCTATGGCTACTCTCTGCTCATGAGACAGGAATGAGTACAGTGAGTCCTGATTGATGGCTTTGTAAAAAAAAATGAAAATACCAACTGTTTTCTACTTGTACTACGTGTCACTGTCTTTTCTCAATAAAACATTTGGTGAAAAATAAAGTAATGTTGCTGTCGTATCAGTAAAACTCACAATGTTTCTATGAGTTCAAGTACAATTTATGCAATACTACATTATGCTTGTCTACCTTACAATGAGCACTAATGAAAATAAATTCTTACAATGGATACAACTTCATTTGTTTGTTTAGAGATTTGTGAAATGTGAGATGTGATGAGACTTGGAGGAATCTTACTTTGTTGATTGACAGTAAACCTCATACTATATTGTAGTATGACACAGATGTAGCTGATCTGTATATACAGGTGAAACCATGTAAGGCATCAGCAGTGTCCACAGAGATTACACACTCAAAAACTGAGCTGGACCCTGGAGCAGACTCAGTTGTTTCAATATTACATTGACTTTCATGCTGTTCACATTCCCCTCCCATTGTAGGCCTTGTTGGCAGAGCCCTCTGATCACTACACTCTACCTCTGCCACCATTGTCTCTTAAACTCAGAACATCATGACATCACCTGAGTGCAAACACACCAACTTGAGCACAGATGGTGAAGGCATACACCATCATTTTTAGCTCCTATCTAGGGTAACAAGAAAACATAATCAACAATGATTATGTGTTTATTGATTCTGATTATACACTGATTATTGATACATTCAGCTGAGTAAAAAATGAGTCAATATTTCCCACAGAAAGCAAATCAGTCACTTATTAGAAAGTGAGTACAAGCGCAATGAAAAGTCTGCAAAAATCAGTAGCCCACAACACAAATATTCATTAAAAGATAATATCAAGAAGAATAGTGGAATGACTCTTGAAGTTTCCAGAACTCCATGCAGTCATCATGATGGATCTACAGGACATAAAAGAGACAGAACATACAGTGAAAAGAACATTTCTGCTGTCAACCTGGAAAACATAACAGTTTTCAGCTGATATACCTTGGTCTCCAGAAGTGAAGTGATTATGGCGAGGCCTTTAAATCTGAAAATGAAAGAAAAAAGATAAATGTTGTTAACAATCTCATGCCAGAATGGGTGGAAAACAAAACAGCCGCTTACCTCGGCAGATGAAAGGCAGCTCTTCATGGCAGTGTTCGTCCAACCACTTGAATTCTTGTGACCCTTTCACCCGGATGATCTTTCCACAGTGGTTGTTTAAGGGATCGACAAAAGAGCTGTTGTTCCAATGAGTGACATTAACTCTTTGCCCTGAAATCCACTGCCAGGGGACGTCTATGCCGCCAAAGATGGACCGCTCCAGGCCGATCCACACTCCACCATCCAAGCCGCTCTTATTTTGTAGGAAAGAGTTGACTGCGTCCTGCACTCTCTGGTTGGTGATTTGAACCAGGGCGGAGTTCTTGCTGTGGCAGTGCTGCAGGGCACCAATCCAGCTTTTGGGGTCCTTGTAGAAGCGGAGACCTGCATCACAGAGGTGACACTGAGAGTTGGTGCATGTCGCAACCAGGGGTGCTGCCAGAGATTTTAGACCCCATGAAAGAATATAATATAGGGCCCCCACAGATCACCCTTATAGGCTACATTGTTGTAACAAACCACACCTGCAAAACCCATTTGATGACCTCAAATATTAATAATAGATGTATGTTTGCAGGCTGGAATCTCTCCTGTAGTCCGATGGTAATCACCTCACATGTAGTCTACTGGCATTGAGCATTGGTGTGTAACATGATGAATACATTGCACTTAATTACTGAATCATATTTCACATCCATCGTGTTAACCAGCTCATTGACTCTCCACTGCCCAAAGTCAAATGGTATGAATTAATCAGTATGACAGGTATATGGATTTATTTTTTAAAAAGCACATTAACATATTAAAAATATTTTGTACTGTTGGATCTAATTCATAGTTTTTCTTTATTTTTGATACATTTGGAAACCTGTTCTTAACTAAATATTCTTTACCCCCAGTTGTCATGGGACAGTTGTCGCTACCTGTTCATGTTGTTTGTGTTCATGTTGTAACAATATTTAATGCTGCCTTCTTGACCAGGTCTCTCTTTAAAAGACTTTAATGTCAACAAGACTGTGACCTCAGCAGCTTTCCTGTACAACTAGCACCTTCATCAAAAGAAGGATTTTCTCATGTATGCTGCTTACATAACCCAACATTTACATTATCTTCTTGATAACTAATAAGCATCACCCAGAAAGCAGACATTTGCATCCTGTATGACTGAAAAACGTCCTCAGTGTTAGGTTTCTGAACTTGGATTTGCATGAAGTTTGTGGAAAAGGGAACTGATGTCTTTAGCTTTTGGATGGACACAAAGGCCTCTGTTATTTATTTTAATATGGGTAGATGTTGTTGCAAACACTGAATACAATGGAAAAAAACATGTTTCAAAGAACGTCATACAGAAACAACACACAGACAAACCAAAAGGTCAATGTATGAGTGTCTGTAATGTTGATCTGTGTGCATCTAAAGCCTCAATTTATATTGTATGGTTCAACATTAATGTCAAAATGTACATTTTGCTGATTTATAGTTTTATACATCAGACAAACATGAAGGAATATGAAGAACTGTCAACGTCAATGTTTAATTTGGGGAAAACTGAGAAAGCAAAACAAATTTTGTGTGCTTAAAGTTTGAATACATGCAGACAACTGTACACTGCTCAACAAAACTAAAGGAACAGATTTAACTTAAATATTGTTTTATGTTACCAAAATGGTATGGCCACAATAGCACAGTGTGTGGTTGCATTTGCTCATTTATAGACCATCCATCCATCCATCCATCCAGCCAATCCATCCATCCATTCATCCATCCATCCATCCATCCATCCATCCATCCATCCATTCAGCCAATCTATCATCCATCCATCCAACCAATCTATCTGTCTGTCCGTCCATCCGTCTGCCCACCCATCCATCCATCCATCCATCCATCCATCCATCCATCCATCCATCCATCCAGCCAATCTATCTATCTATCGGTCCGTCCGTCCATCCATCCATCCATCCATCCAGCCAATCTATCTATCGGTCCGTCCGTCCGTCCATCCATCCATCCATCCATCCATCCATCCACTGTCATCTGCTTATCTGGAACCAAGTAGTGGGGGCAGCAGGCTAAGCAGGGTAGTTCAGACATCTCTTTTCCCAGCAACCTTTTCAAGCTCCTCCTTGGGTATCCCGAGGCATTCCCAACCCAGATTAGATACATGATCCCTCCAACGTATTTTGGGTCTGCCCTGGGGTCTCCTACCTACCCCTAATAAACAGTCAACATGCACCTAAAACAGATACTATACTATATACTGTATAAAAACATTTCCTTAGCACCAAGTCAGCTGTAGGCAAAATGATATTTTTTCACCACAGATGTTGGAATAACTTGTGTGCCCCCCTCTAGTGTTCACACACTCCTGGAAATGACGTGAAATACTCCTGGTGACTATGACAATATCCTTTTGGAAAATGTCCTTCCATTTTTCAACCAAGGCATTGGGGAGGCTCTGAACATTATCTGAAGGATTGTCTCAGCCTCTAAAACACCTGGATAGCATGTCCCAGCTGGATTGTTATGAGACCACAGACTCTACCAGTCCACCACAGTGATACCTTCATCCTCATGGTCATTGTCTTATTTTAAAGGAATAGTTATGTTCTTTTGAAGTGGGGCTGTATGAAGTACTCAGATATAGTCAGTGTATTATATACAGTAGATGGCGGTCAGCACTCTCCCTGTTTGGAGAAGCAGACAGGAGCAGCACCACAGAAGCTCAGTAATGCATGGCTGTGGATGGGGGTTTGCAGCAAAACATATTTTAGCCGCTTTAAAAAGGCCTACCTAAAAAAAATCAGTATCAGCCTAAGTGGACACCATATTGTGAACACATTCACCACTTTACCTCACCCTCAGACAGCCCTGTTCATTAGGGCAACATTTTCTCAAACATATAACCTCCATATTCCTACGCAAAAGCTCAACTTGCTGCGCACTGTATTACGTGGCAGGTCAGCTGCTTGGGTCAGGAAGTGCTGTTGTACGATCAGATCAGTATGACAGACATCAACACTCCAACCACAAGACTGACTCAACTCGATGTTTGCAGGGAACATATTTCTCAAGAGGATTATGTGAAACCATCGTCAAATAACCGAGAGACTCGCTATGTCTGACACCACCAACCACCATCAGGAGCATGGGCGTGGTAGTGGGGGGAAAAGTGGACCTCACTACCCAGGGCCCGAGTAGGGAGAGGGGCCCATGAAAATCCTGATTTTTTTTTTTTTTTGTGTGATGTTTTTATTTCGAATGAATTGGGCCCTCCAATTAATTGGTGTCATAATTTATTTCAAATATATTGATAACATCAAATGAGAGAATGAACTTAATGTCACAGTCCTCCCAACATATTAGACATTCTGGGGCCCCCCTCTTGGAGATGCAAAATGGTTTAGTCCGCCCGACAGTGACCGGCAACAAGTGTAAGGTCAGACAGTGCGCCCAGATTGAAAGACCTGTGGGCAGGACATCATGCTGCCCAAAAAACATAAATCGGGCTATCAGAAAAAGAAAGAGAGGAAACAAAAAGAAAGACGGCAGAATGAGGGGAGGCAGCTGCTGACTGCTTTCTTTCCCAAAGGTGAACCGAGTTAGCTTGTTATGCAAAGTCCAATTAAAGTTAACATAGTCCACTCCAGACAGCTGCTGCTTATATTTGTATGCTCACGTGAAGTCTTTAGCTTAGCTAGCTGCCAACCAGGCTGCTTGCGGCTGTAAGTATAAAGACAATTATGGGCCAGCTAACGTCAGTTGTCAATATTAACCAGTTTCAGAAACAAACAGTGGTGCTGGCGCAGCCGCAGCAGCTGGAGCAGCAGAAGCAGCAGTGAACAGTCCTGGCGGCTCTTCTGAAGATGAGATTAGAAATGAGCAAAGACAAGGTGAGATCGTTGTTCAAGTATTCAAAGGCGAGCTCCCCCCTCCGACCCCCCCTTACATTGGTATGTTGGTTCGCGAGGTGGAGAGAGAGAAAGAGAGAGAGTGGTGCTGACTGGTAGAATTGCTGTCAAAATGTGAGTTGTTTATCTTAAGTTTAAAGTAAGTTAGTCTTTTGGTTCAGTGTGTGTGCTATAGCATTTTGTCTACTAACACAGCAGAGCTGAAAGTGAAACTCCGTGCTGAGATTTAATAAATGATCCATCTAGCAATATTGCTGCTGCATATATCAACATGTAAATAACATACCAATGTCACTGTAGGCTCGAGTGCACACTAGTAATATATTAATTGAGCAATAACGCAATTTATTATTTGTGTCTGGTAAAAAGCCTTAGCATTGCGGTGCAGTGCTGTGCTTAAAAGCTATTGTCAATGCTCAATAAATTCATGATGTTACCAAAGCCAATGAATAATCATGTTAAATAACTGTGATCTCAATATCAATCAAAAATTATTGTGATTCTGATTTTTGCCACAGATAGATAGAGAGAGAGAGAAAGAGATAGGTCTGGCCGGCTCTATTGATAAGATGACATAGGCCTTTGATGTAAAAAGCAGAAACCAGTCACAACTTCTTTTTTTCACATTGAAACTTAATATTTTTCTGTTCATTTCTACTGTACCTTCTCATTACAAAAGAAATGTAGCTTATTTGATTTGATTCTGAGTGTACAGTTGTCTCTTGTTCTCCTGTTCAAGAATGAATGTTTTACATCAAAATTTGCATGAGTGTCATGGATCAAAATGTTAGTACACAAGCCAGATGTAGCCTAATGTTTTAGGTATTTGAGCACAAGTAGGCCAAATGCATCAATTCAGAACCACTCATCAATATAATCTGATCTGATTGTAGTTGATTGTAGTAGATTGTATAAATACCCCCCCCCCTCTTCTTTTTTTTTTTTTCTCACGCGCCTCGCGGGCATGGATAGGGGCCCACTGACAGTGAGAGTGTACAGGGCCCAGAATTTGGTGCTACACCCCTGATCAGGAGACACCCAGCATTCACAATCCATTCAAAAACATCCTCCTGCCAATAGACTGGATCATTAGCTGATAAAAGTAACACAAATCCCATTCCTTATGTAGGGGTATGTTCACACAGCCACTCCTATAGTCATCGTCTTCACACTTTAAACCATTCAGACATAAACTGTTCTGTAGCTAAACTCATCCCATAATCACACGAACAGTGCACAAAATCTAACTTTTCCAGTCGAGCAGGTGTGCCATTCTAAAAACATGTTCCTTTAATGTTTTGAAGTAGTGTATATAAAGGGACACCTCTGGTCCACATCAACATAAGCTCTTGATAACAGTGTTTGGGTTTGCATGTTTTTGGTAAACCAAAGAGAGCTGTTTTATACTGATTTAGGATGTGCTGTCAGTTTGCTTTGACATATCTTTTGTGGGTTTATATTTACCCTCTAATATTATACCAATATACCATTACATGTGCTTTTACCTTAAAAATAACCCTATGTTACAGTGTATACACATTACACACTGACAGTGTCTGTAGACTTAACATACCCCCCCAACCACACACACACACACACACACACACACACACACACACACACACACACACACACACACGCACACAAACACACTCTCAGTCCCCTATAAACAAATGAGCACTCTGGTGTGGGTGTGTTTCTTTGGCCAAAAGGTGGAGGAGGTAAACAGCTCTATAAAGTGATGCACAGTGAAGACTCTGCGTCACATTTCCCTACCCACCCTCCTAACACATTTTACAGAGCAACAAGTCTTCATTTATTGGGTAAGTTCTTGATCACTTCATACAGCATTAACATCAGATGGATACTGTCATTTTGGTGTTTAATCATGTAGAACGACTTAATACAAGTAGATATATTTAGACTTAGACATTTTTATTTTGATGTGGAAACGTTGTGCATGAAAATTATAGACTAATTAGTGTGTTATTACACATTAGGTGTATGTCTGTCACATTAGAAATAAAAAAATCAAGACACTAAAATGTTTTTACTTCAACATATTGCATATTACGTTCCCAACTAACGTTGCTGCAAGTTGAAATATGCAGATTAAATCCCCATGAATAGATGAGCTAAATCTGGATCCATGGTGTGCTGTGCACTTCTCTCCTTAATCTGTCAACTGTTTTCTTTGGTTTCAGAAGCCATGGCACAGTTCATCCATCTCTTGCTGCTGCTGGGTATGTGTCATGTTGCAGCAACATATGCTTATGAAAGACAGGTATGGCTGCTGGAGGGAAGCAGTGCCACTTTCCCATTTCCAAAAGATAACGATCGGACCATTAAATACTGTGGCAGAGGGGGTAGCAAGTGTGAGTGTGCGTCAAACAAGTGTAAATCCAATAATCCCAGCCTCCCCGGGGTCACAGTGACTGACACACACCTGACCATTACCAACTTTACGCGAGAGAATGATGGGATCAACCTCTGCTATGATGGCTCTCGGGGTTCCCGGTGTACGCATCTGAATGTATCAATAGGTAAGCACTGTAATCATTTGACAAGCTGTGTTATCTCCTCAAACATATTCAAACATGATTTATTTTGAGAAGAAGATGAGTTCCTCTGTTTTTGAATTTACATGCTTTACAAATACCCAGTTTCCTTAAATGAAGCTAATGTCAGAGGAGCAGGATTAGTTATATTGTAACAGCTGAGGGAATCATTTCATGTTGAAATTAACTTGGTCTCCCATATGACAGACTGTCAGAGTGTCACCCGCTTCAAAAACTTACTACTTGAACTTAATTCCTGGCATGAAGCCAACAAGATGTGTGCACTTCAAACACTTTATTAGCATGTTTGCAGGAGAAATGAAGCTTAGCGAAAGTTCAGTCAGGAAGACTATCTTTTTGCGCATGCCCCTTACGTCTCAATCAATTTCCTACTATCCCTACGCTCCACTACTCATCATCTTTCTCATCCAATCACAATCTGCCACCCTCTCTCTCTTAACCAATCAGTCATTAGCTGTCCAATTTAAAAGTGTTCTCCCTCTCTGCTGTCATTCAGCTGTCATTCCGCTGTGAAGTTTGGTCAGATTGCTGTCTTACCTGTATGGCGTTTGCTCTGCTACTCTTTTCCTGCCTCCTCACTACCCGCCTAAAATGTCGGATTACGAACTCCGATCCTCTGTTAGAGGATTTAAATCCAAGTGGCGAGCTTTTCCTGGAGGCAGCTCAGACTCCCAGTGCGCAGCGCAGGAGCGTTCGCTTCGCTCAATCGGAGTATGAATCATATTGTCTCAGTTGAGGGCCCGTGGTGTTTCTCCAGCCCCCGGGCTCCAGTTGTCGCAGCTTCAGGGGCTGGCAAGCCTCGTCGCTGTCAGTGATTCTGCCGCCGCTTCTCCAGTCTCCGCAGAAGAAGCCGCAGCGCCTGCTGCGATCCAACGCGGCCGCAAACGGACCACTCGGCGCAGCCCGTGCAAGAAAGGAGAGCGCCTTCATCATCGAGGCCTTCAACATCTTCCACCCAAGCCGTTCCTGCCGCCGCTGCTGCTGCTGCTCCTCATGCCGCCGCCGCCTCCGCTGCCGCCGCCGCTCTCCATACTGCTCCTCCTGCCGCCGCCGCTCTCCATGCTGTTCCTCCTGCCGCCGCCGCCGCCGCTGCTTTTGCTGCTCCATCCATGCTGCCACATGACGTCCTCCTATCAAGCATGCAGTCGCTGGTGAGATCAGTCCAAGCTATCGACTCTCGTCTCCAGTCATTAGAAAATGCCTCAGCCTCGCTGCCTCACTCCAGCCTCTTTCCTCTACCTGCCGTTAGCGCCTCAGCGGCGCCTCATTCCCACACACTGGCATCCGCTGTCCCTGCGCCCCTGCTAGGTAGGCCATACATCCCTCTAGCAGCTAGTATTTCTCCTCGCTTAAGGCAAAAAAAAAAAAAAAAAAATCCTGCAAGGCAAACATGTCAACTTGGTCAGTCTCATTCTCCCTTCCTCCGAATGTGATAAGAAAGTTTCCTCATCCGATAACATTACAGCCATTATTAAATCTGCCGACCCCCGCTTAGCAAGAGATCTTTCGATTGGCGAATTTCTCATAGCTTTCGGGATCTACAGAGACGTAGTCTGCTCTGTTCATCCTGACTGAAGGGCCGAGTTAGATGCCTATAGCGCTGACCGGGGATCTTAATCTCAGATATGGGAAAAAAAAAAAAAAAAAAAAAAAAAACTTCTATCAGTAAAGGCATCGTGGCAGCCCTCTGTCAAACATTTGTTTAAATTGGTCAGTTCTGGACTCTGAGATTCTTATCATGCTCATCGGGGGTTCACAAGCAGTTTCTTGCCACACATGCGGCAATGTAGGACACTCCGACTCGCTGTGCCCGCAGTTACCTTATTTGCCACCAGCGCCTCAAGCAGAGAGGCTGGCGATTCATAAACTTCCTCCACCTCGCTCCATGACCGACAGCCGCGGTAGAAAGATGGAGTTGTTCAATATCACACCTATATGCAATAATTTTAACGAAAATGTCTGTACGTACCCAAGCTGCATCTTTCTCCACATTTGCAGCGCGTGCAAGGATGCGCACCCCAGATCAGCGCGCCCCCGCCGTCTGATCCCTGCCCGTCTGGCTCGCTCTCGTCAGGTGAGCCGGCGCGGCTCACACACCTCCTAAAAGTGCATCCATCCACTCCAATAAACATCCAAGCTCTGGCTTCAGAACTGTCAGCTCATCCAGACTCTGTATCACAATCTTCTGCTCACCGGAGGCCCGTTAGGAGCGTCATTCCTCCCGTTCCGTTCTTACTTCATTTCGCTACCGCGGATAATGCAATAAAGCTGATCAACTAGCCGGTCAGGGCGCTTGGTTATCAAAAGCAGATATAACCGATGCCAATTAAAAAAATAAATAAATAAAATAAATAAATAAAATAATAATAAAATAAAATAAAATAAAATAAAATAAAATAAAATAAAATAAAATAAAATAAATAAAAACATAAAAATAAAATAAAATAAAATAAATAAATAAATAAATAAATGAAAAAAAAAAAAAAAAAAAGTCCCCATCCATCCGTCTCAGTGGCATCTCTTCGGCATAAAGTGGGTTTCTAAGTTTAGTTTTATTTTGTCGTCAGACTCACTTCTGGCTGTAGGAGTAGTCCCTGTATCTCTAACATGGTGTCTGAGGCCCTCTGCTGGATCATGCTTAACAACGCTAGTCTGCCATTGATTTCCCAAGTGAAAGCCCCGGTTCCTCCCTGTCAAAATTAAAACACCTGTTCGGCCAGCTCGGCGTGCCTCTCTCTGACCCAAAAAAAAAAAAAAAAAAAAAAAAATCAGCCAGGCATTCGCGTCAGCTGAACACATTTCAAAGCAGCAGTTACTGGTCGCTCGTTAATTCCAGGCTGCTCGATCTGGCCTCCTCCGTTTCAAACCTGCATGACCGAAAAATCATAGATGAGGGCTGCGCTCTGATCTTAATTTCTGGTCGCTGTTGTTAGGTCAGTGGAATAGCATTTCCGTCTTCTACGGTGATATCGTGCACTCCTCTGACTCCATTCAAATCTTCACGGATGCGGCTCCATCCGTGGGCTTGGGGGGTTCTTTCAAGGCCAGTGGTTCGCAGCCACTGGCCTCCCGCGTTCTCGGAGCTAGATTTTCTTCCGCCCTCTATGAGATCTATCCCATTACAGTTGCCTACGACGTCTGGGGTCACCACTGGCAACGCAAAAGTATGATAACAGAGCCATCGCTGACATCATTAATGAAGGTCGTTCCTCCTGCCAGCAATAATGCCATATGAGGCATCACATGGTCTTCCAGAGTCATTGTCCGGATGCCAGCAATCATCCCACACCTGTTCCTCCTTTCAACAAGCTAGCCCTGAATTAAAGGCACCGCTGCATAATTATTTAGAGTCTGCCAGGTTTTACAAAAATAAATAAATAAATAAATAAATTAATTAAAACGGGTTAGTCGCTTCCGCTTTAAAATCTTATGCTTTTGCTCGGGTTACTTTTGCTACTTTTGTGCCTCTCTCAATATCGCTCTGAAGCCTGCCCTTATCAAAACCATCTGTGCTTTCATCACTATTGTACTGACGTCCGTCATTTTAAGCCTCAGTACATCCGCGGCTTGCTGCAAGGTTTCAATTTAATGTCAGATGTTTTCCCCAGTCTTTTGCTAACCCATCAATTAAATTACTAATCAAAGGGATTTTAAATGCTTCCCTCCAGTGCATGATAACAGACGCCCCATCACTCTTTCCATATTGCACAACATGATACCCGTTCCTTGTAAAGGTTTGTTTTCCCCATATATTGATACTCTTCTCATCAATGCCTTTTATTAGCTCTTTTATGGGTTTTGAGAATCAGTGAATTTATTTCCTCCTCTAATTTATTTGACTCTGCTAAAGACACTTTCCACCTTAGTAATAACGGTTTATTCCTTAAACATGCTAAGATTTAAAAAAAAAAAAATAAATAAATAAATAAATAAATAAATATAAATATAAATATAAATATATATATATATATATATATATATATAAATAGGATAGGTGCTGCCACTTCAGCCGCCATGCAAGGTGTTTCATCAGCTTCTCTTCAGCAACTGGGACGCTGGTCTTCTTCTGCTTACTCCTCCTACATTTGTCCAGATTCCGCCTCTATACTGGCAGCTCAAAGATCTCTGAAACCTTGACACTCGTAAGTCATGCATATCTCTGGTGGTGGTTTTTCAAGGTTCGTGGCTTCACAGTTCCTATATTCATTAGCCGTTTCCCCTGCATTTATTGGCCATTTTTTTCCCCTTCATGATTAAGCATTTCCCCTGCATCATAGTTAGCAATTTCCCTTGCATTATATGGCTATTTCCCCCTGCATCATATTGGCCAGCTCCCCTGCATCATATTGGCCAGCTCCCCTGCATCATATTGGCCATCTTCCCTGCATCATATTGGCCAGCTTCCCCTGCATCATATTGGCCAGCTTCACTGCATCATATTGGCCAGCTTCCCTGCATCATATTGGCCATCTTCCCTGCATCATATTGGCCATCTTCCCTGCATCATATTGGCCATCTTCCCTGCATCATATTGGCCAGCTCCCCTGCATCATATTGGCCAGCTTCACTGCATCATATTGGCCATCTTCCCTGCATCATATTGGCCATCTTCCCTGCATCATATTGGCCATCTTCCCTGCATCATATTGGCCAGCTCCCCTGCATCATATTGGCCATCTTCCCTGCATCATATTGGCCAGCTTCCCTGCATCATATTGGCCATCTTCCCTGCATCATATTGGCCAGCTCCCCTGCATCATATTGGCCATATTCCCTGCATTACATTGGCCATCTCCCCTGCATCAGTTGGCCATTTCCCCAGCATCATTATTAGCCAGTTCCCCTGCATCATATGGCTATGTTCCCCTGCATCATTGCTATCATTTTCCCCCACATTCATGGGCATTTCTCTGCTTCACCATCCTGCTATATTCACCTGCATTTTGGGGCTATTTCCTTTGCCTCTTTGTTTGTATTTCTCTGCACCTCAGTAACCAAGTCCATTGCACAGTATGGCTCACATCACACTCTGACCCCATCAGCAGTGGCATTCTATCTACATCATAATGTGCTCTATTCATAGGTTTGCATTTTTTTTTTTTAATTTCTCATTTATTATGCTATGAATGAAGTCTTTATAATTGCTGTTTTTGCTTCTCCTCTACTGATCTAGTGTCGCCTAACCAGGTATGGTATACCTTTATTTTGGGGGGGAAGTCTTCTTTACATGGGAAGCATCTAATCCATCCAGCTGCTTCCTAAGATGATCTACTTCCCGTGGGGTCTAAGCGCCAAAGACTATTTTCTGTGCACAATAAACTTGATCTCATTTCATACCTGTCTCTCTCTTTTATTCTATTAGTCTATCCTGATTGAAATGAAGCTTAGCGAAAGTTCAGTCAGGAAGACTATCTTTTTGCGCATGCCCCTTAAGTCTCAATCAATTTCCTACTATCCCTACGCTCCACTACTCATCATCTTTCTCATCCAATCACAATCTGCCACCCTCTCTCTCTTAACCAATCAGTCATTAGCTGTCCAATTTAAAAGTGTTCTCCCTCTCTGCTGTCATTCAGCTGTCATTCCGCTGTGAAGTTTGGTCAGCCCACCTCCACCCCTGCACCACCTCAACCAGGATTCTGGCCATCTTCCATCAAACCTTCAACCAAAAGTGCCACTACACGAAGCATCATTCCTCTTCAACCACCACCACCAGTGTCTAGGCTCGGGGGGAAGTCTTCTTTACATGGGAAGCATCTAATCCATCCAGCTGCTTCCTAAGATGATCTACTTCCCGTGGGGTCTAAGCGCCAAAGACTATTTTCTGTGCACAATAAACTTGATCTCATTTCATACCTGTCTCTCTCTTTTATTCTATTAGTCTATCCTGATTGAAATGGATTTAGCCAATTCACATAGAGGAAATGAATAATGAGGAAGTTAAAGAAATCTGTCTGCACTCTGACTCTAACTATTTTTATGGATTCTTCTATGTTTTTATTCATCAGGTTGTTCAGAGTCGCGTCTTATTACCTTTGCAAACGCACCAGGTCAAACCAAACACAAGGAGACGACTGCAGCTGACTGCAGGAGACTCTGTACTGAAGATCCCACCTGCCAATACTTCACATTTTATACACAGTAAATATCTGTTGTGTGGACTCGTGGCCATAGAAAACATAATGAGCCAGCATATTTCTGTCATCTAATTTATATTGATTTTCAAAACACTAAGTAGCAGCACATAACTGATGGTACATCTGATTCAACACAGATTTGTAATCAGATTTATATTTTTCTCCACAGCAATAAAACATGTTTCCTGATGACATCAAGAGATGACATGGTGATATATCGTCATTCCAAAGCTGTCTCAGGGTACCCTCCTAGGGACGACTGTGGTAAGTTATACTATAAATTGTAATTCTTATCAGTCTTAATTAAAAATAAAACACATCATTTGAAATCTGACTCTTGAAAGGCATCATATCCTCCTCTATGACTTTCTTATGACTAACATTTAAGATAATAATAATAATTTATAATTTATAATTATTAACAATAATAATTTAATCATTTATTCAATAAAGATAAACATATTTAATCTCACCTCTTCTCGTCTTGTTAATAATATCCTGTTTTAATTTTGAAGCCAGTTTCAAGCACAGTACAATAATATGAATCTGTTGGTTTGATTTCAGTGAAATACACTCTAAAGATCAACATTATCCTCTCATAACATCATTGCAGTCATTACAGTTTGTGTATTCAGCCAAGTTTAATCAATATATAGTGAATAATCATTTCATGTTGACACAGTGAACCGATCTACAGTCCCTCCTGGTCCGACTCCTACCCAACCTTCAGATGATGGTGAGTGGTATTTAATTGATAGTAGCTATAGTTATCATGAAATAATAATAATAATAATCATAATAATAACAATAATAATAATAATGATGAGAAGAAGAAGAATAGTAATACTCTAAATATTCTGCCCAAAGTTCCCACGACACTCATGAATTACATACAGTGCTTACTAAAACCTGTAAGTGCTCAATCAATACTTTAATCAATAATCATTACATGTCAATACAGCTCCAGTGAACCCACCATCAGTCCCTGCTAGTCCGACTCCTACCCAACCCACAGATGAGAAAGAGGAAGAGGAAGAGGAAGGTGAGCAGTATTTCACTGATAGGAGCTATAGCTTTACCCAATACTACTACTACTGCTATTAACAATGTAATAATAATAATAATAATAATAATAATAATAATAATAATAATAATAATATAGTGGAATAAAACTTTTCACTGGATGTTTTGTCTCTTTTGTGTCCTGTAGGTCCAAAGTGCGTACCCATTGTCACTTAGGAGCAATCTAGGGAATCAGGTGATGTCATGATGTTCTGAGTTTAAGAGACAATGGTGGCAATATTGATGTTGTGGGCTACTGATGTTTGCATTGACTTTTCATTGCACTTGTACTCACTTTCTAATAAGTGACTGATTTGCTTTCTGTGGGAAATATTGACTCATTTTTTACTCAGCTGAATGTATCAATAATCAGTGTATAATCAGAATCAATAAACACATAATCATTGTTGATCATGTTTTCTTGTTACCCTAGATAGGAGCTAAAAATGGTGGTGTATGCCTTCACCATCTGTGCTCAAGTTGGTGTGTTTGCACTCAGGTGATGTCATGATGTTCTGAGTTGAAGAGACAATGGTGGCAGAGGTAGAGTGTAGTGATCAGAGGGCTCTGCCAACAAGTCCTACAATGGGAGGGGAATGTGAACAGCATGAAAGTCAATGTAATATTGAAACAACTGAGTCTGCTCCAGGGTCCAGCTCAGTTTTTGTGTGTGTAATCTTTGAAGACTCACAGTTAATGTATTTCACTTTGAACTCTGATGGACTGCATTTTATTTACTGGAAAAGTGTGTGTAAAGATCTAATGAAACAAGCCTGAAGAAGGATTTTTATTCCTCATTTCTTTCTCTGTAAAACCAATATTGTGATTTATTTAATGCAGGTTCTTATTCATCATCATTTATTCAATAAAGATAAACATATTTAATCTCACCTCTTCTCGTGTTGTTAATAATATCCTGTTTTAAATTTGAAGCCAGTTTCAAGCACAGTACAATAATATGAATCTGTTGGTTTGATTTCAGTGAAATACACTCTAAAGATCAACATTATCCTCTCATGACATCATTGCAGTCATTACAGTTTGTGTATTCAGCCAAAATGTAATCAGTTCTTATACCATATACACAATTACAGTGTTAGTATGCATCAGTCATATGTGCAGACCTCAGTGTTTTAAGTCATCCATCACAAAATGTTGGTTGTTAAAATAATAATGATGATGATAGTATTATAGGATAAACTATATATTATATATATATACTGAAGCAATGAAACCAGTGAAGAAATGGAAAAAGAGGCAAAGGACAGTGCAGGTACCTACTATACTACATACTGCCCATATTTATTTATTTATTTTTACCATGATAATATCAGTGAGGAATCTTTATTCTCATTTTACAAAATTACTGCTAACTTCAAATTATTGGAACAACATGTAGAGACAATACACACTTGGTATATACTTTATGCATCCTTGTTTTTAGAATACCTACAGAGTTAGGTCCCATCAGTGTCAAACCAGTCCAGTTTAATATTGGGTAACAATTCAATGAAGTCACATTTAGTCATGTTGAAGAAAAAGGTGCAACTGTGTTCATTTGTTGTGAGTGTTAAAATGTTTTCATGGAGAGTTTGGAGTGTTACATACAGTAGTCCTAATTACAGTTTTTATATATGTATATATTTGATCAGAATCAGATGTAGATGCTTTACTATAAACTATGCTCCATCTCACTGGAGAGTTGATTTGACTGTTAGTCGTTTTACACCAGGTACATGGAGAGGCAGTGCTAAATAAAGGCTGCCATCCTATGGCCACTTATGATAGTGCAGCTTTTGTTGGTAATAATATCAGTGATGCATCTTGATTCTCAGTTCATTTCATCATTAATCATGTTACACACCAATGCTCAATGCCAGTAGACTACATGTGAGGTGATTACCATCGGACTACAGGAGAGATTCCAGCCTGCAAACATTCATTTATTATTAATTCTTGGGATCACTTGTATTCCTAAATATCAGGTAGCTTTGGACAGATCAAACACTCCTGACCAGGGGGACTCCAGGGATTTTGGGCCCCATGAAAAGAAATCTTACTGGAACCCCTCCATAGCCGGCCTCTAGGCCGGCGGAAAATTCTGATACTGTTTTACATAAAACTATGCACTTTAATGATATTTTTGACTACCATTCCCATATTTGTGAAAAGAAAAATATGACAGTTACTTGGTAGGGGAAGCACTGAAAATACAATGAAATTCATTTAGATTCAATTATTTGCTGCAAGACTGATACTCTATATTCCAAAACCCATCTCTTTCTTTAAATACTTGAACATAAAAATCTCTTAAGATTAATTACCTGAAAATACAAAACTTAAATACAAAATAACCTCTTCTATTAAAATGAAATGCAATTACAATCTGTGGAGAAACAAATAAAATCTCACAGGTGATGGCATTGGATTTGTGGTGAAAGAATACATATATGAGGCTATATGGTTGTTGCTATTTAATCTTCTGATTTCCAGAAAATGTAAACATTTCTCTGATTGGATTGAGAGCAGTCACCCAGTCTGCACGCACTAGAAATGTTCTCTGTTCCTACTGCAAAGCAGGGGGGTGAGAGTCCCAAACTACTGACCAAACATTATATTTCAGTGCTAGCTGATGCTTTTTAAACCATTAAAATCGTTCTGAAATAAATACAGACTACAGGCTTTTTTTTTTTTTTTTTCAGAACGATTTTTCTGATTCTTTAATGTTTTTTCTCCATAATAATCGATGAATTCAACACACAGCTGCCCACCTCCTTCCTCAGGGGGTACTTGGGCTTGTTCAGGTGGGGCAGGGAGGGACTGACAGACGGCTGCTGCCTGCTGCTCTTGACGTGTCGTTCTGTTCGGAACATGCGTCATTTTTTGAGCAGAGCAGCTAAACGTTTGCCTGCATTGATTATTTAACTAAAACAACAGTGAAATGTGTAACTCCAGAGTTTTCTTCAGAAATATGAGCTAATATGGGGAGAAAAGTGAGCTAGCTTATCAACTATGGACAAAGTTAGGAATAGACAACAAGCTAATGTTCCAGATCTTTCCATCACATGAACCACTAACAGACCCACCTTGTCTATGAAAGAACTGGGTGACATACTGTCGACCCTTCACTTCTTTCTCCTGTCTGAGCTTTTTTACTTTTCTTCTTTTGCTCTGGCTTCTGAGACACCCTGCCGTCTCCGCCTCCACTCGCTGTCTGTGAAAAGTTAGGCTCTGCAGCTGTGTGATGGAGCAGATGGACTGAACCATTTTATGGAAATAAAATCGGCGCCCCTTCTCCTGACTATCACTGAGAGTCTACATGCTTTTATAGAGTGCGTGGCAGAGTAAAAGAAACAGAGACACAGAGGACGGGTGGGTGTGCTGTGCATTTTGTTAATAATATCCTGCCTTAATTTTAAAGCCAGCTACAAACGGGCCCGGCGCTACGAGGGGGCAGGAGGGGGCATTGCCCCCTCAGTTTTAAATTTTGCCCCCTCAGTTTAACACAGCGGTCTCCCATACCGTCATATATAATTACATTGTTTGTTTCAAGTCATAAACAGTTCTGTAAGTGGAAGAAATAAGAATAAATTATTAGTAGTATTAGTCCTTCTTCATATAATGTTGTGTTACGGTCGGGATTGGTTGTGCAGAGTATGCAACACCTTAATCCTTTGTTATCTGCGGTTCAGAACCATGGACAGTGACGTTAGTTGCGCGTTATTATGTTTGAGCCTCACGGCGCACTGTATGCTATGTGGTTTAAGCTAGTTTTCCGTTTATCGTTCTTTGAATTTACTTCGCGACAGTTTATTAGCAGGTAAAGATGGATATACGAACGTGTTTTTCCAAAAAAAAACAAAAAAACAAAAAACAAAATCCCAAACACTACAGAAGAGACTGCAGCCGTGATCAGTGGCTCCAGCAGCAGAAGTACTTTGGCGGCTGAACTTCACTGGTCAACTTCAGCTCCAGATGTTACCCCGGGCCCGGCGCCAGCGAGCTCACCAACACCATTTTGGTGGAGTCAGAGTTCACTGTCGCCCGACATTTTTTGCAGACTGAAATGGCCCGATCCACTGAAGCTAAATGGACCCCTGCTACCATCCTGCAGCGCTACTCTGGGCCTCTCACTGCCATGCCCAGTGTGCTTGCTGCACTGAGGCATGGAGTGACTTTCGGCCCATCCTCAGCGACATGCGAGAACACGTTTTCAACGTTGACCGATGTCTTCAGTCAGCACAGACGACGCACGCTACACCCGCGAAGAGCACACTTGATCCAGCTGGCGTTTGAAAGAGATCTGACGAGACGATTTCGGGAGGAAGACTGGAAGGGTCGCTTGCTCAGAAAGTTCAATACAAAAACAAGGAGGCTGCAACTGTACTGAGGAAAGGTAGGAGACACAATTTAGCTGGTTTATTTTTCTATGTTCTATGAGCTCTGTAAAAGACGTCGCCACCGAGATATAGAATGTTTATTATAGAAGAGAAACACACATTTCAGGACCGCTGTCTTGTATCATCATAGGAAATGAAATCACAGGACATGTCTCTAGAGGAGGGATGGACAATATCTGACGGAAAAAGGCCTATAGCTGTCAGAATGTGCCTCCACCCACCACCACCACCCCTGATGTAAAGGGTAATATAAAGGGCTGAAAATCACATCGCCTTTTTTCATGTGTCGGACATGTGGAGTGCTATGTCAGGAATTTGAAGGAGTGCACGGCCAAAAAAAAGTTTGGGAACCGCCGTTCTATGTCACACACGTCTATCGCCGCTGCGCGGCGCTGTCCCTGGTTCTGAAATGGAGCGGAGCGGTGCAGGAGAGATAGACAGAACACATCGGTTCAGCCTTGCTTACTTTTTGTGCTGGTATTGTAAATAGTACTTTCAGCCCTAACTCTATTTGTCTCTATTGTATTAATTTACAGAAAGAAGCGACAAGCAGGGCCAGGGAGGTGAAGTTGGTCGACGAGAGAGGGAAAGAGAGCATGATTTGATTTGATTTTTGTTGTTCAGACATAGGCCTAGTTCATGAAATCTTAATAAATACATTATTTGAATCAATGGTCTTATGATGCTATCGGTGTTGCACTATATGAAAAAGATTTGCCCCCCTCGCAATTTTTAATTGCCCCCTCAGTAACTTCATCCTGGCGCCGGGCCTGTAGCACTGTACAATAATATATATATGTTGGTTTTATTTTCCTGAAATACACTCTAAAGATCAACATTATTAGCAGTAGCTCAGTCCATAGGGACTTGGCTTGGGAACCCGAGGGTCGCCGGTTCAAGTCCCCGACCGGACCAAAAATATGGAGCGTGGACTGGTAGCTGGAGAGGTGTCAGTTCACCTCCTGGGCACTGCCGAGGTGCCCTTGAGCAAGGCACCGAACCCCCAACTGCTCGGGGCGCCCGTCCATGGGCAGCCCCCTCACTCTGACATCTCTCCATTTGATGCATGTAAAAGGCCCTGTTTGTGCATGTGTGTGTTTCAGGCCTGTGTGTATATGTAAAAACAGAGTGAAAACTTGGAATTTCCCCTTGTGGAACTATTAAGGGTATATAAATTAAAAAAAATAAAAAATACATTTAGTTTATTTAGCCAAAATTTAATCAATGATCATTTCATGTTGACACAGCTCCAGTAAATAATAATAATAATAATAATAATAATAATAATAATAATAATAATATTTGATTCAATTATGTAATGATCAATTATTATTATTCCCCTGTTTCAGAACTTCTATTCCTCACCTTAAGTAACAAGAACACAGAGATAGACAACATCTCCCTTTAAAATCACCAACTTGTGGGTCATTAATTTCCACAAACACAATCGTACAGCAGTAGCAGCGAGCCTGTACAATATAAATGTAAACATCTGAATTAGACCTGTTTGTGTGCAGTGTCATGTTGACTTTTAACTTCTAGCCCATTTTTGCACATTGATCCCTCTGGGAACTAGTATGGTTCTGGTGTCTTTATGCTCTGTTTTTTATGCTCTTGTGTATGTCTGTTATACATGGTTTTTTATGTCTGTTATTTTTGTCATGTACTGTATGTCTCTGTTGGTTGTATGCAGCCGTACCCTGCCTCTAAACCAAATTTCTCCCAAGGGAGACAAATAAACTGAACTGAACTGACCTGATCTTGATCGTCATTATTTACCAGAGGGTTCCATGTATTCCTAAATGTCGGGCAGCTTTGGACAGATCAAACACTCATGACTGTCACTGAGAGTCTACATGCTTTTGTAGAGTGTTTTGTAGTATCATTATCTTGGTTGTATTTCACTGAAATACACTCTAAAGATCAACATTATCCTCTCATAACATCATTGCCGTCATTACATTTTGTTTATTTAGCCAAAATTTAATCAATGATCATTTCATCTCGATATAGCTCCAGTAAATAATAATAATAATAATAATAATAATAATAATAATGATGGTTACTTTTATTCCCCTGTTCCAGAACTTCTAATCCTCACCTTAAATAACAAGAACACAGAGATAGACAACATCTCCCTTTAAAATCACCAACTTGTGGGTCATTAATTTCCACAAACACAATCGTACAGCAGTAGCAGCGAGCCTGTACAATATAAATGTAAACATCTGAATTAGACCTGTTTGTGTGCAGTGTCATGTTGGCTTGTGGCTTCTTTGAGCCCTTGATGAGTGTCGCAGAGGGCTCCCACCTGAAGCAGGGCTCAAGGCCAGCCATCTTGATCGTCATTATTTACCAGAGGGTTCCATCCAGGGCCAAGCTGTTCCTGGTTTTGGTCTCATTCAGACCCATCACAGAAAAGACTCCGCATCTGCATTTGAGTGGGGCAGGACCAGGACCAGCTTGGCGATGCTGGCCAGTCTCTTGAAGTGGCTAACTTCTGTCACGTTTGAAGAATAAAATGCCTAATCACTATACTAAACAGCCTAAACAGTGGTTCCTGATAACTCCTTGGACCACTGTGTCCATGCAGCGTAATTCAGACGCGGTGGGAATAAAAGGATAAGGTGGAAACATACAGCCAGAGATGTAACCTTAGAGTTAAACCTTGTTTGTTTTGGTTTGCCAACATCAATGATATTGTTATTATTTTGCAGTCTACACAGTGTTGTGTCACAGTCTGTTTTAATATACAACTTAATCGCCAGAAATGTGTCTTTAAGTGAAATGATTAGGATTAAAACATCACCGCGATGATGGTTTACAGGTACACGTGATGAATTAGTGGTGCGGGCGCTATTAACAGCCACAGCCGTGCGTAATGGTCGCGCGTAATGACAGCTGTTCTGTGTAATGACAGACTGTCTCTTCAGTGGCAGGTCTAATGAGTGGTAAAGCGGACACTCATATCGATAAGCAAAGGGATTTAAGGGTGCCTCTGCATCAATTCATGTCTCACAGTGGGTGTGGAAACAAGGATCGTGCATGTACCTCCAGCTCCACAATGACATTGTAAAACAGAATCAGGCGCACGAATGAAACCATAGACTTTGTAGTTTAACACCTGGGCGTACCGGGACCCTCGCATAACTTTATGGAGCAGCAGTCAGTCAGGGGTTCAGAGAGCGCGCTAACGGTGGTCCAGCGCGTCGGCGTCTTCGTAACCATGGCAACAATGACGCTGAGTGACAGACCTGTCATTATGTGTCAGCCTCCTCTGCAACTTCTGAGTTCATATTTCTCAGCTATGTCTCGTGAAACTCTTTTGGTTTAATAGCCTATTTCCCAAGTCTTTCCAAGCACGTGAAAACAGCAGCAGGGTGTGCACAGAAATACGGGACAAACTGCATCCCGTACTGAATCAGTCAGGGACGGTAGATTTTATTTTTCAAAACGGGACGATCCCGTGTCAGGGCCGGAGTGGGACTCATTTTCAGCCCTGGAGTTTCATGCCTCAGACCGACCCACTTTAGATCACCACCTATTATTATTAAAATCATGTAATTATAACCTTACATGTTCAGTCTACAATAGCACACTGTTCTGTAAAGCCTTGTAATTCAGTGTATTTTTCTAAAATATTTCCAATTCAGTGCAAGTAAGGGTTGCTTCACAATGTAGATTTATTTCAACATGAGTGCACATCTCCAACATTATTCTTTACAACACATCCTTTTCAACAATATCAGAATCTATATTCTGTTCAAATAAGTGTTCACAGATATCCAAACCTTAAAAATGAAATAAAAGAATACATAAAAATATCAAATATTAATTTTTTAAAAATAAAACAAAAAGTGTTGCACCTTCTAATAACACTATCACCTCTTTTTCCTCTGCAAGGAAACTGTTCCATCACAACTTAGATTTCACGAGTTAAAGGGCAAATCTCCAACACTATTCTTTACAACATCAGAATGTCCTTTTCTGCAATATCAAACATCAAGCAAATTAGTGTTCACAGATATCTAATCCTTATGAATTAAGAATAAAATAATTATTGCACTATTCTCTGCAAGTTTGTTATTCACAGTATAACATAACTTTCTAATGATGCCATTATCTTTTTTTCCCTCTGCATAAGAGTAGTTTCAAAGAAACATGGCCAACCCGAAAACATCAATAAACGCCTGAGCAGTGTACTGGTGTCTGCGACTTTGTTTATTACAGTATCATTGTCCAAAGACATGAGAATTTCTTTCTCAGTGCACATGAGCATGACTGCCTCAAGCTTCTTCTGGGTCAAAGTGCTCCTGAGTCTGTTTTTTATGAATGTCACTGTTGATAAACTTCACTCACAGGCTACTGTGAGAGATAACTGCTGGGTGGCAGGACTGTAAGGCGCCATTCGTATTTATCACTGCTCTCAACCTGGAGTGTCGAAGGCAAGGAAGTATTTTCTGTAGTGCAGGTGCAGGCATGGGCTTCACACAGCCAATAAATGAGGAGTCGAGACTGAAGGGTGGTTCAACGCGACTGTATTCATAAAGGCACTGAGTACAACACTGTTCAAAGTAATGTTACATATACAGTACATGCAGCACTCCTCTCATGATCTGCACAGAAATATATAACCAAATATACAACTCAAAATGGAAGCAAATTATATATACATATATATCACTTTAGCTACCGCTACTCTCATCACTCTAGTAGGCATTTAGCTAGATATTCATCGTAGCCTGAACATACCTCTCAAGACAACTATGAGAAAAGTAGCCATGTTCCTCTTACACCCAGACACATAATTAAAGGCATCCAGTATGAACGACACCTGATAACTAGGATGGTCTTTAGCTGGCTTTAATACAGAGCAATTACCGTACTCCTAGCACTCAGGTTACGTTCGTCATTAACTCCGCCAACAATAAACACTCGGTAATGGCTTTTAACTGCCCATAAAGACATTATTAACATGAGGGATACATGAACTTACTTCGTCATTGACACACACTTTAACGCATGCAGTATGCAGCACGTTGTCCACAGGTGGGAATATCTCGATTGTCCAGCTAACAAGCACACAACATGAAGCAGACTTTCACAGGAATTCTCCCCGGTGATGACGTCACCGCTACACTCATCTCAGCTGCTATTTTACCGCCTCAATGACCAAGCCAAAGATGAAATATTTAAAGTGAAATACATATCTGACTAGTTACAATAATGCATATCACAAAATCCAGGTCGATTTTGGAGCCTTTTGTACACTACTTGTGTGATGGACAGTGTTAATAGCAACTTGTAGGCCAGTCCAATCACATGGTAGGCATCAGTTAGCAGATTGTACTGAGAGAGGATGAGATGAACACAAATGACACAGTTTTTACAGGAGGAACAAATTTTGCTCTCTAGTTCAACATCCTGCTGTTCCATGGAAGGATCCTCCTCGCTTCCTTGTGGCATTCCACACACTGTCCTGACAGTGTAACCCTCCAGAGGGGACATCTTTAGTCTGTCGCACTGACATGCAAGGCTGTATAGTTCACTACATAATGTGCCAACTGTAGCTCTATTGTCAAACTTAAGCAGACATTTGCTGATTTCTTCCAGAGCCGAGCTGGGGAGTCTATTTTCCCTCACATGAGCAAAGTTTGGAGGGTCTAGACAGGCAAAATCTGAGCAAAGTTTTGCATTGACAGAAAACCTTCTATAGGAGCCATGAATGGTTTAATTGTGAATTTGGAGTGAATTGCAAAGTAGTAATTTTGTTGTGGGTTACATTTTGGGTTATTTTGGTTTATTTATTATTGCACAATCACAGTGATTGATAATCAGGTCACATGGGTATGGGCGGTGATATCCTATAGTTAATATAAGCACCTGTTCACCTGCATGGCGGCTGGTAAGAGAGAGAGAGAGAGGGTGAGCGGGTTGCCGTATTTTTTGTTGACCGCTGTGTTACACCTGATCGCTGTGATTATTTTTGATTATACTTAATGCACGTTACAATCAGTTGATCCTTTTCATTAATAAAAGTTATGAAACGTATTTTTTGGATCTCAGCGAATCTTTTTTGGTCGCGTGTCAGACAAACAGCCAACAGGGCCCAACCTCAGCCTCTCAGTGATTTTTACTTTTTTCCAGTAGTCGCTACACCTTCTATGGATACTGTCTGTCACTGTGTCCACAATGACATTGTGAACTTTGACCTTGAAGTCAGTATCAGCTGATGCTAGCTGCTCATCTTCTGCAAGCTCTCCGGGCATTCTTTTCTTCTTTCTGAACCTTCTCTCAGGAAGGGCAGTCTGCACTACCAGCTCACACTCTTCCTCCTCTTGCAACTTTCCATTCGCCCACTTCACAAACTCATCAGCTGCACATTTAACTCCTTCAAAGTCCCTAGCACACTCCCTGAGACCCTCCTCTCTCCCCTCAACCAGACACTGAGCTGTGATGATATCCATTCCCCTTGTCTGTAAGTATTTTGAAAGGGGGGATGTCTGCTCAAAAATGCCAAGGAAAATTTGAGCAGTGAGCACTGTCTCATACCTCAAAAGGCCTTCTTTGAATCTCTTTGCCTTGGCCCTCACAGTTGGCTGTTGTGTTATGTCATCTACAATGGTGTGTAAAGTCATAAGCACTTCAAGAAACAAGGCTCCCTGAGGAGCCTAAAGCACCCAAACACTTTACTTAGTGCCTGATCCTTAGCCCACCACCTGGTTGGCCCTACTGGGCACAGTCGTCTGTGATGCTTGTCCTGAGTCATCTCTTCCCACCTCTGCATGCGCTTGTATGACTCTCTTAGGAAAACTGCTATATCATTAAGCAGCGAAAAGAGGGATGCACTTTCCACAACACTGCCTGTTGTGTCTGCCAGTACAAGATTCAAACGACGTGCATAACACCATATATGAATCTGACTGGGGGACTGCTCAGAGAGGACTGTAGAAAACCCCCGATACTGTCCCTGCATATTGGCTGCACCATCTGTGGAGCTGCCCACACATGTGCCAATATCAATATTAAGCTCCAGTAGAACCTTTTTCAGGAGCTCTGCAAAATGCTGGACTGTAGATGACTCACAGTCCACCACAGCATTCAATCTTTCATGAATGACATCGGTTTCATATCTTAGGATGATGGAGCACTGGTCTTTGCTGTGGTGTCAATTTGGACCGAAAACATGCCAGCTTGTCTTACTTCTTCGGCTATAATCGCCTTTATCAGTTGGCTGATGACATCCACAACTTTATTGAATGTGTCTTTTGACAGCAGTGTAACTAGAGACCCTCTGCCTTTTGCACCAGTTTCATGCTGCTTCTTGCTGTTTTCTATGCAAGTGTTTACATGCTGTTGTAGGCAAGTGTCATATCTACTCAAAAGTAGAATCAACTCTAAGACATTGCCATGTTTAACAGCAATGTTTTCTAGGCTGTAACCTGCCTCCTCTTCATCTCCCCTGTAGCTCGGGCCACATTTGCCGATAACTTTAATAACATCCACTATGCGCTCCATCACCTGACGTTTCTGTTTCACTTGCTCAGCACGCAATAACATTTGGTTGCCAGTCAACAGGCTTTTCACATCTGCCTTTTGTACATTCAGAAAGAAAGCATCTGCACTATCTCTGTGTGTCTTACTTTTTTCCTTTGGTGAATGTGTTTCCAGTCTTTCATGCCTCCCTTTATGAAAGGGCCATCAGTAACCACAGGTGCAAATGCCAGACAAACACAACAGTACAGAGACTGATTTTTTTCACAGTAAGTCAGCCACTTGTGGTTGGTTCCATCTTTGCTATTGAAAACTTCTGATATAGCAGTATTAGGGGTTTGATGAGGATCATAAGACAAAATGTATGTATATCCTGTGACTGAGGGCGAGCAAAGTAATCAAAACTATCAACAGACTCATCTTCATCTGTCTCATTCCTAACTTGTAGTTCAGGGTTCTGCTGCTGAGCTGCTGCCTCTGTAATCAGTCCCTGAGTAGACTCTGCTCTCCCTTTCACACTTCCTCCAGTTTCCCTAGACTCGCCTGCACCTGTATCACAATAAAAAATAATAATCTGTAAGGCTTTAGCACATTTGATATGGAAAACACATTTTGACTTAACCAATAAAGATATTTTCAATGGCAAAATATGCAGGCTTATTTCATATCACTTTCATCCTATTCCCTTATAATTGTGGGCTTTGTGTATTTACTATCTTACTTTTCATGATAAAAAATATAACAGGTCACTGCTATCGTTTGGGCATAGAAAGTGGTTATAGTGGAACTAATGCTTGCTTGTTCACACACTCTGTTACAACAGCTCACCTGTTCCCTGACAGGAGCAGTCCCCTCATCACTACTGGCTCCTGCAGGGGTGTAGCACCAAATTCTGGGCCCTGTACACTCTCACTGTCAGTGGGCCCCTATCCATGCCCGCGAGGCGCGTGAGAAAAAAAAAAAAAGAAGAGGGGGGGGGTATTTATACAATCTACTACAATCAGATCAGATTATATTGATGAGTGGTTCTGAATTGATGCATTTGGCCTACTTGTGCTCAAATACCTAAAACATTAGGCTACATCTGGCTTGTGTACTAACATTTTGATCCATGACACTCATGCAAATTTTGATGTAAAACATTCATTCTTGAACAGGAGAACAAGAGACAACTGTACACTCAGAATCAAATCAAATAAGCTACATTTCTTTTGTAATGAGAAGGTACAGTAGAAATGAACAGAAAAATATTAAGTTTCAATGTGAAAAAAAGAAGTTGTGACTGGTTTCTGCTTTTTACATCAAAGGCCTATGTCATCTTATCAATAGAGCCGGCCAGACCTATCTCTTTCTCTCTCTCTCTATCTATCTGTGGCAAAAATCAGAATCACAGTAATTTTTGATTGATATTGAGATCACAGTTATTTAACATGATTATTCATTGGCTTTGGTAACATCATGAATTTATTGAGCATTGACAATAGCTTTTAAGCACAGCACTGCACCGCAATGCTAAGGCTTTTTACCAGACACAAATAATAAATTGCGTTATTGCTCAATTAATATATTACTAGTGTGCACTCGAGCCTACAGTGACATTGGTATGTTATTTACATGTTGATATATGCAGCAGCAATATTGCTAGATGGATCATTTATTAAATCTCAGCACGGAGTTTCACTTTCAGCTCTGCTGTGTTAGTAGACAAAATGCTATAGCACACACACTGAACCAAAAGACTAACTTACTTTAAACTTAAGATAAACAACTCACATTTAGACAGCAATTCTACCAGTCAGCACCACTCTCTCTCTTTCTCTCTCTCCACCTCGCGAACCAACATACCAATGTAAGGGGGGGTCGGAGGGGGGAGCTCGCCTTTGAATACTTGAACAACGATCTCACCTTGTCTTTGCTCATCTCTAATCTCATCTTCAGAAGAGCCGCCAGGACTGTTCACTGCTGCTTCTGCTGCTCCAGCTGCTGCGGCTGCGCCAGCACCACTGTTTGTTTCTGAAACTGGTTAATATTGACAACTGACGTTAGCTGGCCCATAATTGTCTTTATACTTACAGCCGCAAGCAGCCTGGTTGGCAGCTAGCTAAGCTAAAGACTTCACGTGAGCATACAAATATAAGCAGCAGCTGTCTGGAGTGGATTATGTTAACTTTAATTGGACTTTGCATAACAAGCTAACTCGGTTCACCTTTGGGAAAGAAAGCAGTCAGCAGCTGCCTCCCCTCATTCTGCCGTCTTTCTTTTTGTTTCCTCTCTTTCTTTTTCTGATAGCCCGATTTATGTTTTTTGGGCAGCATGATGTCCTGCCCACAGGTCTTTCAATCTGGGCGCACTGTCTGACCTTACACTTGTTGCCGGTCGCTGTCGGGCGGACTAAACCATTTTGCATCTCCAAGAGGGGGGCCCCAGAATGTCTAATATGTTGGGAGGACTGTGACATTAAGTTCATTCTCTCATTTGATGTTATCAATATATTTGAAATAAATTATGACACCAATTAATTGGAGGGCCCAATTCATTCGAAATAAAAACATCACACAAAAAAAAAAAAAAAAATCAGGATTTTCATGGGCCCCTCTCCCTACTCGGGCCCTGGGTAGTGAGGTCCACTTTTCCCCCCACTACCACGCCCATGGGCTCCTGGCTCTGCTGCTGACACTAAATCACATTTTAAAAATGCTCATAATTCTCAGCACAAATCTCCCTTTTTACAAAGCCTTCTAATCAATTCAGGTCAGTTTCATTAATGTAGTGCTGAATCATCTAGCATCTCAGGGCCCTTTTCATATACTCTTCATTATATTCATTCTAATAATATTCACTCAATGAGCAGTCCTACCTGCCCACTCACTTGTGGGCTCATGGCTGGTGCTTGCTGCTGAATCTTGCTTCTGACTCTGAGGGCTACAAGACAAAGTTTCCCAGTTATGTGGCGTCTCATCATATTATTTAAATGATATAACGTTATGTTATATGCCACAACGCCACACAATTCATTGACTTGATAATTGATTAACTTGAACGGTGGTTTGCAAAGTTCAACATCTTGCCTTACCCGTTTCATTGCCCACACTTTTATGAAATATCAAAGTCGGAGTCAAGCTTCATTCGTCCGACTTTGATCTTTAATAAAAATCATATTTTCAATAAGTAGTCCAAGGCACCTGTACTATTGGACAGAGTACTTCTTGGACAACATGTACAAATAATATGAAGTACTTTTACTGTGTACTTTTGCGGTAATCCTTTGTCAAAGTCGGACGAATGAAGTATCTTTCTAGTCGATATGAGAGACTTTGACACAAGATTACTGCAAAAGTACACAGTAAAAGTACTTGATAGTAAAAGGACATGTTGTCCAAGACGTACTGAGTCCAATAGTACAGGTGTATTGGACTACTTATATCAGGAAAGTTGTTTTATTTTCTTATTACGTTCATTCTACGAGAGGCTCCTCCCCCTGTCAGTTTACAGCGCCGTATTAATGCATTTACCGTAAGGTTCAGAATACGTGCGCACTCCAAATTCAGTGCCGGCTGACTGACTCCAGTGTTTCATCGTCCTCATTTGTCGTTTCAAACCGCGAGCTCGCTTCAGCGAAAAAGTTTCCAATTTTAGCACATTTGGCTGCGTCTGTTTCCACAGCCTTCCTCTTTTTAATTCTTGCTTTCTCCGCGCCACCCTTGCTCTTTCTATTTCCCATCTTTCAAACACCACTGAAGAGTGCACGGACGTGTTATGTCAGGGAGCGTCTGCAAAAAAAAAAGAGCTGCTAGTGGAGGCGGAGGCGGCCCAAGGACAGCGGTAGCAGCATACGTGATCAACCCAGTGCCATGGCTGAACACCCCCCCACCAAAAAAAGTGAACACCGGCCCTCGCGGCCCAAACATCAGTCCAGCCCACCAGGAATTGTCCCGGTCCTTCCGATTAGCCACTCCGGGCCTGCTGCCTTCTTGACCAGGCCTCTCTTTAAAAAGACTTTAATGTCAACAAGACTGTGACCTCAGCAGCTTTCCTGTACAACTAGCACCTTCAACGAAAGAAGCATTTTCTCATGTATGCTGCTTACATAACCCAACATTTACATTCTCTTCTTGATAACTAATAAGCATCACCCAGAGGGCAGATATTTGCATCATGTGTGAATGAAAAACCTCCTCACCGTCAGGTTTCTGAACTTGGATTTCCATGAAGTTCGTGGAAATAGGGAACTTCTGCTTTTAGCTTTTGGATGGACACAGAGGCCTCTATTATTTATTGTACCAAGGGTAGATGTTGTTGCAAACAATAAATACAGTGGAAGAAACATGTTTCCAAATAACGTCAGACAGAAACAACACACAGACAAACCAAAAGGTTAACATATAAGTGTCTGTGATGTTGATTTGTGTGCATCCAAAGCCTCAAAAAATATTGTAGGTTTTAACATCAAGGTCAGACTGTACATTCTGATGATTTATTGTTTCAAAAGGATTGAGCTGTACACCTGAGGATGAGACAAGGTGACGAGATAATGGTCTTGTCCCTTGTCCTTGTCTCGTGCTGTACTGATCAGTCTGGTCCACATCAACATAAGCTCTTGATTACAGTGTTTGGGTTTGCATGCTTTTGGTAAACCAAAGAGAGCTGTTTTATACTGATTTAGGATGTGCTGTCAGTTTGCTTTGACATATCTTTTGTGGGTTTATATTTACCCTCTAATATTATACCAATATACCATTACATGTGCTTTTACCTTAAAAATAACCCTATGTTACAGTGTATACACATTACACACTGACAGTGTCTGTAGACTTAACATACCCCCCCACCACACACACAAACACACACACACACACACACACACACACACACACACACACACACACACACACACACACACACACACAGTCAATCCCCTATAAACAAATGAGCACTCTGGTGTGGGTGTGTTTCTTTGTCCAAAAGGTGGAGGAGGTAAACAGCTCTATAAAGTGATGCACAGTGAAGACTCTGCGTCACATTTCCCTACCCACCCTCCTAACACATTTTACAGAGCAACAAGTCTTCATTTATTGGGTAAGTTCTTGATCACTTCATACAGCATTAACATCAGATGGATACTGTCATTTTGGTGTTTAATCATGTAGAACGACTTAATACAAGTAGATATATTGAGACTTAGACATTTTTATTTTGATGTAGAAAAGTTTTGCATGAAAATTACAGATTAATTAGTGTGTTATTACACATTAGGCGTTTGTCTGTCACATTAGAAATAAAAAGCAAGACACTAAAATGTTTTTACTTCAACATATTGCATATTACGTTCCCAACTAATGTTGCTGCAAGTTGAAATATGCAGATTAAATCCCCATGAATAGATGAGCTAAATCTGGATCCATGGTGTGCTGTGCACTTCTCTCCTTAATCTGTCAACTGTTTTCTTTGGTTTCAGAAGCCATGGCACAGTTCATCCATCTCTTGCTGCTGCTGGGTATGTGTCATGTTGCAGGAACATATGTTCATGAAAGACAGATATGGCTGCTGGAGGGAAGCAGTGCCACTTTCCCATTTCCTCCAGGTTGGACCATTAAATACTGTGGCAGAGGGGGTAGCGAGTGTGAATGTGCGTCAAAGTGTGAGTCCAATAATCCCAGCCTCCCCGGGGTCACAGTGACTGACAGACCCCTGACCATTACCAACTTGACACGAGAGAATGATGGGATCAACCTCTGCTATGATGGCTCTAACAGTGGCCAGTGTACGCATCTGAATGTATCAATAGGTAAGCACTGTAATCATTTGACAAGCTGTGTTATCTCCTCAAACATATTCAAACATGATTTATTTTGAGAAGAAGATGAGTTCCTCTGTTTTTGAATTCACATGCTTTACAAAGAGCCAGTTTCCTTAAATGAAGCTAATGTCAGAGGAGCAGGATTAGTTATATTGTAACAGCTGAGGGAATCATTTCATTTTGAAATTAACTTGGTCTCCCATATGACAGACTGTCAGAGTGTCACCCGCTTCAAAAACTTACTACTTGAACTTAATTCCTGGCATGAAGCCAACAAGATGTGTGCACTTCAAACACTTTATTAGCATGTTTGCAGGAGAAATGGATTTAGCCAATTCACATAGAGGAAATGAATAATGAGGAAGTTAAAGAAATCTGTCTGCACTCTGACTCTAACTATTTTTATGGATTCTTCTATGTTTTTATTCATCACGTTGTTCAGAGTCGCGTCATATTACCTTTGCAACAGGTCAAACCAAACACAAGGAGACGACTGCAGCTGACTGCAGGAGACTCTGAAGATCTCACCTGCCAATACTTCACATTTTATACACAGTAAATATCTGTTGTGTGGACTCGTGGCCATAGAAAACATAATGAGCCAGCATATTTCTATCATCTAATTTATATTTATTTTCAAAACACTATGTAGCAGCACATAACTGATGGTACATCTGATTCAACACAGATTTGTAATCAGATTTATATTTTTCCCCACAGCAATAAAACATGTTTCCTGATGACATCAAGAGATGACATGTTGATACAACTTCATTCAAACGCTTTCTCAGGGTACCCTTGGGACGACTGTGGTAAGTTGAACTAATAAGTATAATTCTTGTCAGTATTTGTTATTCCTATATTTTTTCCTTGAAAACCACACAAAAGAAAAACAAAATATCATTTGAAATATGACAGAGAACGATGAACAAAACATAATAAAATCTGACATTAAAAGGGCATCACGTCCTTCCCTATGACTTGAAAACAAATTAACTTCTTACATCTAAAAGTTAAATTAATAATTCTAAATTAAGAAAGATCTAAATAATTCGTGTCTCTGCCTAAATTTCACACAACACTCATCAAGCACATACAGTACTGACTGAAACTTGTGAGTGTTGTTTATTATTGATCCAAAGTACATATTTTGTTCTGATGAAATGGTCTGTTATTTTCTATATAAGATGTGTAAAATCACTTGTATTCCTAAATGTCGTGCAGCTTTAGATCGATCAAACACTCCTGACTATCACTGAGAGTCTACATGCTTTTGTACATCACAGCACTGAAACTGCCCTTTTAAAAATCACCAATGACCTCCTCATTGCCGCTAACTCTGGCCATGTCAGCCTACTCATCCTTCTCGACCTCTCAGCTGCTTTTGACACTATCTCTCATTCCATCCTCCTCAACCGCCTCTCCGACCTCATTGGCCTCACTGGTACTGCCCTCTCCTGGTTCCAATCATATCTCACCAACAGGACACAGTTTGTCACCATTAACCGTTCCGTTTCCCCCCCTGCCCCAGTCAATCAAGGTGTGCCTCAAGGCTCTGTCCTTGGACCCCTCCTTTTTTCAATCTACATGCTCCCCCTAGGTCAGATCATTCGCCATCATGGTCTCAATTTTCACTGCTACGCGGACGACACTCAACTTTATCTCAGCACCTCCCCATCCACCCAGCTTCCCCCCCAGTCTCTTGTCAGCTGCCTTCAAGACATAAAAACCTAGATGTCATCTAATCTACTCAAACTCAACAGCAGAAAAACTGAGCTCTTGGTGGTGGCACCCAAGGCACTGCTCCGGAAGGTTGGGGATTTCCTCCTCCAGGTCGACGGCTGTTCCATCTCCCCATCCCCTGAAGTCCGCAACCTGGGCGTCATTCTGGACTCCACCCTTTCTTTCCACTCACATGTCAAATCCGTCACCAAATCTGCCGTCTACCATCTCAAGAACATCTCCAGACTCCGGCTATCACTCACTGACACAGTAACAGAGACCCTCATCCATGCCTTCATCACCACCCGTCTGGACTATTGCAACGGAGTCCTGTTTGGGGCTACCAGTAAGACCCTGGACAGGCTCCAATACGTCCAAAACTCAGCTGCCAGGGTTCTCACCCATTCCAAGCCCTGGCAGCACATCACCCCCACTCTCATCCACCTCCACTGGCTCCCTGTGAAATTCCGGATCACCTACAAACTCCTCCTCCTCACCTACAAGTCCCTCCACTCCCTGGCCCCCCAGTACCTATCCGACCTCCTTCACCATCACACTCCATCGAGGAGTCTTCGGTCCACTGGCATGGGTCTGCTTGCTGTCCCTCGCACCAGCCGACGCACCTTTGGGGACAGAGCCTTCAGCGTGGCTGCCCCCACCCTTTGGAACTCTCTTCCCTCTGAGATACGCCACGCCCCAACCCTGGACTCATTCAAATCATCTCTCAAAAAACATCTGTTTACTCTGGCATTTGGTCTTGCTTAGCTAGGCTGGTTTCTCTGTAGCTTGTGTTGTTTGTCCTTTTGTCTGTTGTTTTCGTTTGGTTTGCTGCTGTTTTGTAAAGCGTCCTTGGGTGTTTTGAAAGGCGCTATATAAATCTAAGCTATTATTATTATTATTATTATTGTAGAGTGTGTGGCAGAGGGTAAATTTTGAAGCCAGTTTCAAGCACAGTACAATAATATGAATCTCTTGGTTTGATTTCACTGAAATACACTCTAAAGATCAACATTATCCTCTCATAACATCATTGCAGTCATTACATTTTGTGTACTCAGCCAAAATTTATATTTATTTAATTTATTTTAAATTTATTTAAATTTAGACCTCAGTGTTTTAAGTCATTCAACACAAAATGTTGGTAGTGAAAATGTTAATGATGATGATGATGATGATGATGATGATAGTATTATAGGATAAACCATATATTATACATATATACTGAAACAATGAAACCAGTGAGGAAATGGAAAATGAAAAAAAGTGCAAAGCAGGTACCTACTATACTACATACTGCCCATATTAATTTTTTTTTAACTCATGTTGCTTATTTATTTCTTTATTTCTTATTTGTTCATTTATTTATTCATCACAGTGATATCAGTGAGCCATCTTTATTCTTATTTAACGGCTTACTTTTAGTCGTTTCACACCAGGCACATGGAAAGGCAGTGCTAAATAAAGGCTTATTTTCATCTAATTATCAGTGAGGCATCTTTATTCTCATTTTACAAAATTAACTTACAATATGGGAAGAACATAGAGATTTGATTTGACTGTGAGTCGTTTCACACCAGCTACATGGAAAGGCAGTGCTAAATAAAGGCTGCCATCCTATGGCCACTTATGATAGTGCAGCTTTTGTTGGTAATAATATCAGTGATGCATCTTTATTCTCACTTCATTTCATCATTAATCATGT
>JAGQAX010000013.1:35729292-35734292 GCA_019142605.1 Cephalopholis sonnerati | reverse complement strand
GCGGTGGGGTCGATCGGTCTGCGTGGAGCGGGGCTGCTCCGGCGGCTGGGGCTGCCGCTTCCCCGGGTCCGGTGGCTGCTGCCGGCCGGTCCGTGGGCTCGGCGGCTGCGGCTGCCGCTTCCCCGGGTCCGGTGGCTGCGGCCGCCCGCTCCGCGGGCTCGGCGGCGGCTGCTGACCGGTCCGGGGGGTCGGCTGCTGCTGCTGCCTGCTCGGTGGGCTCGGCGGCGGTGGCCGCTGGTTCCTCGGGCTCGGCGGCGGTGGCCGCCCGCCCTGCGGGCTCGGCGGCTGCGGCCGCCCGCTCCGTGGGCTCGGCGGCGGTCGCCGCTGGCCCGGTGCGCGCGGCGGCGTCCGGTGGTGCGTCCTCCGGGGCTGCGGCGCAGCAGAGTGTTTCTGGGTTTAAACCAGGGCTGGTGAAACATCAGCCTGTGAAGTGTGTAAGTGAAGTGTGTGAGGGTATTTCTGAGTGTAGTGTTGAGCAGGCTGAGGCTCACACAGCAGGGCAGTCGGAGACCTGTGCTCCTGAGCAGGTGAGGGTTTCAGCTGAACCGATGCAGGTGGAGGCTGCAGTCACTGAGCAGAAGCTGCAGACTGAACCCCAGGCTGCTCCAGGTCACTGTCAGCAGGCAGTGGTTTTTTCAGATGCTGATGCTGACTCTGATTGTGTCTCTGTAGCAGACAGTGTGTCTCTGAACACAGATTTATATTCACTTGAGGAGATGAAAGACTTCCTGGATGACTCCTTTGGCAGGTCAGTGGAAGTGACAGACTATTTCCCTGACATGCAGAAGTTTGTCCAGTCTGTTGCAACTCTGCAGAAGGTTGTAGGTAAGGACCTGTTGTGCGATAAAAAAAGGTATCGTCTTCAAAAACATGTTGCCCATGTGAGGAAAATTCTTAAAGGTAAAAAGGTACTGAAAAAAAGGAAAGTTTCCAAATAATCCAAAATGATTATTAATCACTGGGTGTTTCCTTTCTGCTGTGCATGTGTGTCTGTCCTGTTTTTCTGTCTGTTTTCTCCTCCTATGCAGCCTCTAAGAGTTGCATCTTTAAATATTAATGGGGGTAGAAGTCCACAGAAAAGAGCTCTAGTGTCTGAAATTATTAAACAGAAAAAATTAGATGTTGTGTTTCTACAGGAAACACACAGTGATAGCGTTAATGAGACAGACTGGGGAATGTGGTGGGGGGGCCAGTATGTACTCAGCCATGGCTCAAACTGTAGTGCTGGGGTGGCTGTTTTATTCTCCCCGTCCTTACCTGTTAATGTGTTATCCAGCTCTGAGATCATGGCGGGCAGAGCTTTGATGGTGAAGGTGGAAATTCTGGGGTTTCTTTTCACTTTCCTAAATGTCTATGCACCCAATCAAAGCTCTGAATGTTTAGCTTTGTTTAATTTACTAAAAAACAGTTTGGTGAGCAGTGGTCAGGGAGAGTGTGTTTTAATGGGAGGGGATTGGAACTGCTGTGTTGACGGCACCTTAGACAGGATAGGGCAGGAGCTCCAGTCCCAGTCATCCTCTTTCCTGTCTCAGATGGTGACAGAGGCTAACCTCGTCGACATCTGGAGGTTAAAACATCCTACCACTAAGCAGTACACCTGGATGAGAGTCTCTGACGGCACGGTCAGTGCAGCCAGACTCGACAGGTTTTACATGTCTTCTTCTTTTATCACTCGTGCAGCCAAGAGTCACATCCACCCTGTGGGCTTTACAGACCATCACATGGTTGTACTGGAAATGGTTTTAACCTCTCCTAGGAAGTCCTGGTCATTCTGGCATTTTAACGTTAAACTTTTAAACGATTTTAAATTTTGTAATAATTTTAAACTGTTTTGGGCTCAGTGGAGGTCCAGGAAAGAGGATTTCCCTTCTCTCAGTCAGTGGTGGGAGGTAGGAAAGGGACAGATCAGGGTCTTCTGCCAACAATACACCTCCTACTCCATGGCAAACGTCCGGAGGGCCATGGAGCGGCTGGAGGCAGAGATCCGGGAGCTGGAGTGTGCATCTGCGGAGAACCCTGAACAGCTACTCCTGAAAAAACAGCAGCTGAACTCTTTCCTCCTGGAGAAAGCCAAAGGAGCCTTGGTCCGAGCCCGCTTCACCACCATCAGGGACATTGATGCCCCAACAGCCTTCTTCTTTAATCTGGAGAGGACTGAAGGCCAAAGGAAGCAGATGGTGTGTCTCCGACTGCCTGATGGGGGGTTAACCTCAGACCCCGCTGAGATGAGGAGACACGCTGTGGATTTTTACTCCGAACTGTTTCGGGCTGAACACTGCGATGTGGAGGCTACAGCTGAGCTCCTACAGGACCTTCCTCAGCTGAGCCCAGCCGAACGGGACGCCCTGAGCCAGGACATCACCATGGAGGAGCTAACCACAGCAGTAACGCAGATGGCCTCAGGCAAAGCTCCGGGGATGGACGGTTTACCGGCGGATTTTTTTAAACACTTCTGGGACACTTTGGGACATGATCTACTGGACGTGTTTCAGGAGTCTTTTCGGAAGGGAACTCTTCCAGCCTCCTGCAGGCGTGCAGTGATATCGCTGCTTCCTAAGAAGGGGGATCTAACCCTACTGAAGAACTGGAGACCTGTAGCCCTTTTGTGCTCAGATTATAAAATACTGTCAAAGGTTTTAGCCAACAGACTGAAGGTTTTTATGGACGTTTTTATTGGTGCGGATCAGTCATATTGTGTCCCTGACAGATCCATCCTGGACAATCTGTTTTTATCCAGAGACATTTTCGATGTTTGCAGATTGCATAATTTAAAGACTCAATCATCATTTCGATTGACCAGGAGAAAGCCTTCGATCGTGTTGATCACTCCTTTTTATTTTCCACTCTGCAGGCCTTTGGTGTTGGGGAGCACTTTTTGTCCTGGGTGAAGTTGTTGTATACTGGTGCATGTTGTACAGTTAAAGTGGGTGGTGGGCTAAGCCGTCCTTTACCAGTTGGCAGAGGTATCAGGCAGGGCTGCCCTCTCTCTGGCCAACTGTACAGTGTGGCCATTGAGCCTCTTCTTTGTCGGCTCAGGAGGCGGTTGAGGGGCCTATGTCTGCCTGGACCGGCTCAGAGTCAGCCTTTAGTGGTGTCAGCTTACGCAGATGATGTGAATGTTTTTGTGCAGGGCCATGAAGATATCCAGGAGCTTAAACATTGCCTGGGTCTCTATGAGAGAGCGGCATCAGCCAAAGTAAATTGGGAGAAGAGCGAGGCATGTTTAGTCGGCCACTGGAGTGCAGGAAGCACTCCTGGTCTTCCTGGTGGCCTTAGGTGGGGCAGCAGAGGGCTCAAGGTCTTGGGAGTGTATTTGGGTAGTGAAGACGTTATTGAAAAGAACTGGGAGGGAGTGCTGGAGAAGGTAAAAGCCAAGTTGTCTAAATGGAAATGGTTGCTACCTCAGATGTCCTACAGGGGAAGAGCTCTGGTTGTCAATAATCTGGTGGCCTCCTCTCTGTGGCACAGACTCCAAGTGCTGAACCCTCCACCGAGCCTCGTGGGACAGCTGCAGCAGCTCTTGGTGGACTTTTTCTGGTCTGGTCGTCATTGGCTACGAGCATCAGTCCTGTACCTTCCTGTGGCAGAGGGGGGGCAGGGCCTGATCGACATCGCCTCCAGGACTGCTGCTTTCAGGCTTCAGGCAGCTCGGCAGCTGCTGTATGGACACCCTCTCCGCTGGTCGGCTGTAGCTCGGCTGCTACTCCAGAAGGCTGGGGGACTTGGACTGGACAAACAGCTGTTTCTAATGAAGCCCCCTGCTCTCACCTTCACTGACCTCACACCCTTCTACAGCTCTGTTCTCGATGCTTGGAGGACTCTGGATTTTACTAGAACATCTGACCCCAAGCCTGGAATGTGGCTGTTTGAGGAGCCACTTTTCAATAATGACCTCTTTGCTACCACCATGTTTTCATCCAACACCCTGAAAAGTGGTTTCATAGAAGGTGGAATAGTGAAGCTCGGACACCTCGCAATAACACCTGCTGAGAGACTGGCAGACCTGACTGGTGTAAAATCTACCAGAATGCTGCAGAACCTGGTGAAGGATGTGTGGCAGTCGCTTTCGGGGCCCCTCCGGACTTTTGCGCAGAGTCGGGGTCTGGCTGAACGATGGAGAGAGGGTCAGGACTACATCTTCCCCTCCCTGAGTGTGAGTCCTGCGGTGGGGGAATGGAGGGAGGAGAGTGGACTGTTGCTGTCCCTTAGGAGACCAACACTGGGAACCTTCAGCTCCTGCACGGGGAAGCAGCTGTACCTCAGCTGTGTGAAGGTGCTGAACCTGCGAGCCCTCACTGGAGTCAGGGAGTCGAGGTGGACAGAGATATTTGGCTCAGACTTTTCCCCTAATGGCAGCTGGAGGGTCCTGTATAAGCCTCCTGTTGAGAAGCGTGTGGCCGATCTCCAGTGGAGGATTATACATGGAGCGATAGCTACAAACAGATACAGAGCTCACCTTGATCCTAGCACTGGGGAGGGATGCCCGTTCTGCTCACAGACAGAGACCACACAACACCTGGTGCTGTCCTGTCCCAGACTAGAAGGTCTTTTTAAAATGGTGCAGGAGTGGGTGGGGGGTTTGGGAGAGGCTTTCTCTTTCCCTTTCTTTGTCTTTGGACCCAAATACACTCCCAGGAAAAAGAAAACTCTGGTTTTGATCAATTTCATCTTAGCGAGTGCTAAATTAGCAATCTGGAGAAGCCGGAAAAACAAAGTTCTTGGGGTGGGCTGGACCGACCCGGTCTGTTGTCTGAAGGGAGTGGTAGCGGCCCGTCTCAGAGTGGAACACACCTTTTATAAACTGACCAACAATCTGGATGGTTTCAGGGATGTGTGGGCAGTCAGGCAGGTCCTGTGCTCACTGGAGGAGGATGGCTCCTTAGTGCTGAATTTCTAAAGGACAGGATTTTATTGTGGATGTGAGTGTGTGTGTGTGTGTGTGTGTGTGTGTGTGTGTGTGTGTGTGTTGGTATTTAATCATGGTTTATTAATTAACATTT
>JAGQAX010000013.1:35701792-35726792 GCA_019142605.1 Cephalopholis sonnerati | reverse complement strand
AGATACTATACTATATACTGTATAAAAACATTTCCTTAGCACCAAGTCAGCTGTAGGCAAAATGACATTTTTTCACCACAGATGTTGGAATAACTTGTGTGCCCCCCTCTAGTGTTCACACACTCCTGGAAATGACGTGCAATACTCCTGGTGACTATGACAATATCCTTTTGGAAAATTTCCTTCCATTGTTCAACCAAGGCATTGGGGAGGCTCTGAACATTATCTGAAGGATTGTCTCAGCCTCTGAAACACCTGGATAGCATGTCCCAGACATGCTGGATTGGGTTTAGGTTATGAAACCACAGACTCTACCAGTCCACCACAGTGATACCTTCATCCTCATGGTCATTGTCTTATTTTAAAGGAATAGTTATGTTCTTTTGAAGTGAGGCTGTATGAAGTACTCTGATATAGTCTGTGTATTATATACAGTAGATGGCGGTCAGCACTCTCCCTGTTTGGAGAAGCAGACAGGAGCAGCACCACAGAAGCTCAGTAATACATGGCTGTGGATGGGGGTTTGCAGCAAAACATATTTTAGCCACTTTTAAAAGGCCTACCTAAAAAAATCAATATCAGCCTAAGTGGACACCATATTGTGAACACTTTACCACTTACCTCACCCTCAGACAGCCCTGTTCGTTAGGGCAACATTTTCTCAAACATATAACCTCCATATTCCTACGCAAAAGCTCAACTTGCTGCGCACTGTATTACGTGGCAGGTCAGCTGCTTGGGTCAGGAAGTGCTGTTGTACGATCAGATCAGTATGACAGACATCAACACTCCAACCACAAGACTGACTCAACTCGATGTTTGCAGGGAACATATTTCTCAAGAGGATTATGTGAAACCATCGTCAAATAACCAAGAGACTCGCTATGTCTGACACCACCAACCACCATCAGGAGACACCCAGCATTCACAATCCATTCAAAAACATCCTCCTGCCAATAGACTGGATCATTAGCTGATAAAAGTAACACAAATCCCATTCCTTATGTAGGGGTATGTTCACACAGCCACTCCTATAGTCATCGTCTTCACACTTTAAACCATTCAGACATAAAGTGTTCTGTAGCTAAACTCATCCCATAATCACACAAACAGTGCACAAAATCTAACTTTTCCAGTCGAGCAGGTGTGCCATTCTAAAAACATGTTCCTTTAATGTTTTGAAGTAGTGTATATAAAGGGACACCTCTGGTCCACATCAACATAAGCTCTTGATAACAGTGTTTGGGTTTGCATGTTTTTGGTAAACCAAAGAGAGCTGTTTTATACTGATTTAGGATGTGGTGTCAGTTTGCTTTGTCATATGTTTTGTGGGTTTATATTTACCCTCTAATATTATACCAATATACCATTACATGTGCTTTTACCTTAAAAATAACCCTATGTTACAGTGTATACACATTACACACTGACAGTGTCTGTAGACTTAACATACCCCCCCACCACACACACACACACACACACACACACACACACACACACACACACACACACACACACACACACACACACACACTATTAATCCCCTATAAACAAATGAGTACTCTGGTGTGGGTGTGTTTCTTTGGCCAAAAGGTGGAGGAGGTAAACAGCTCTATAAATTGATGCACAGTGAAGAGTCCGCGTCACATTTCCCTACCCACCCTCCTAACACATTTTACAGAGCAACAAGTCTTCATTTATTGGGTAAGTTCTTGATCACTTCATACAGCATTAACATCAGATGGATACTGTCATTTTGGTGTTTAATCATGTAGAACGACTTAATACAAGTAGATATATTTAGACTTAGATATTTTTATTTTGATGTGGAAACGTTGTGCATGAAAATTATAGATTAATTAGTGTGTTATTACAAATAAAATAATAAAAAAAAAAAAACGCAAGAAACTTAAATGTTTTTACTTCAACATATTGCATATTACGTTCCCAAGTAATGTTGCTGCAAGTTGAAATATGCAGATTAAATCCCCATGAATAGATGAGCTAAATCTGGATCCATGGTGTGCTGTGCACTTCTCTCCTTAATCTGTCAACTGTTTTCTTTGGTTTCAGAAGCCATGGCACAGTTCATCCATCTCTTGCTGCTGCTGGGTATGTGTCATGTTGCAGCAACATATGCTTATGAAAGACAGGTATGGCTGCTGGAGGGAAGCAGTGCCACTTTCCCATTTCCGAAAGATCGGACCATTAAATACTGTGGCAGAGGGGGTAGCGAGTGTGAGTGTGCGTCAAAGTGTGAGTCCAATAATCCCAGCCTCCCCGGGGTCACAGTGACTGACAGAGACCTGACCATTACCAACTTTACGCGAGAGAATGATCAGATCATCCTCTGCTATGATGGCTCTAACAGTGGCCAGTGTCTGCATCTGAATGTATCAATAGGTAAGCACTTTAATCATTTGACAAGCTGTGTTATCTCCTCAAACATATTCAAACATGATTTATTTTGAGAAAAAGTTGAGTTCCTCTGTTTTTGAATTCACATGCTTTACAAAGAGCCAGTTTCCTTAAATGAAGCTAATGTCAGAGGAGCAGGATTAGTTATATTGTAACAGCTGAGGGAATCATTTCATGTTGAAATTAACTTGGTCTCCCATATGACAGACTGTCAGAGTGTCACCCGCTTCAAAAACTTACTACTTGAACTTAATTCCTGGCATGAAGCCAACAAGATGTGTGCACTTCAAACACTTTATTAGCATGTTTGCAGGAGAAATGGATTTAGCCAACTCACATAGAGGAAATGAATAATGAGGAAGTTAAAGAAATCTGTCTGCACTCTGACTCTAACTATTTTTATGGATTCTTCTATGTTTTTATTCATCAGGTTGTTCAGAGTCGCGTCATATTTCCTTTGCAAACGTACCAGGTCAAACCAAACACAAGGAGACAACTGTAGTTGACTGCAGGAGACTCTGTACTGAAGATCCCACCTGCCAATACTTCACATTTTATACACAGTAAATATCTGTTGTGTGGACTCGTGGCCATAGAAAACATAATGAGCCAGCATATTTCTATCATCTTATTTATATTTATTTTCAAAACACTATGTAGCAGCACATAACTGATGGTACATCTGATTCAACACAGATTTGTAATCAGATTTATATTTTTCCCCACAGCAATAAAACATGTTTCCTGATGACATCAAGAGATGACATGGTGATATATCTTCATTCCAAAGCTGTCTCAGGGTACCCTCCTAGGGACGACTGTGGTAAGTTATACTTTAAATTGTAATTCTTATCAGTCTTTATTAGCCCCATAATTTTCCTTGACAACCACAAAAGAGAAAAACAAAATATCATTTGAAATCTGACTCTTGAAAGGCATCATATCCTCCTCTATGACTCTCTTATGGCTAATAATGATAATAATAATAGCAATAATAGTAATAAATATAGCCGCAAGCGGCAATTCCGGGGTTCAAGCCAGCATAGCCATTTAAATTTTGAAAGGTGGGTAACATCAAGACCTTTGATACACTGAGTTTGTTGATGTTTGAAAAAACCCTCATTGATTTATGGCCGGATTTTGTGAAATTTCATTTCACTTGATGTTTCTCTGTTTATAGCACCCCCTATTGGCCAATTTCCGCCAAATTTGGCACAGATCCTCTGTTTGACGTCTAAAACAAGTGACTTGAGTTTGACGTCGATAGCTTTTACTTTGACAAAAATATGCAACGGTATGTGTTTTTTAGCTAGCAGAAAAAAATTGTTACTTTATATCTACCACATTTTTTGGAGTAGCTGAATTCTTTTGCTAACTTTTCATCAGGAACATCTGGAGATTGTATGTGCAAAGTTTCGCGCAGATGGAGCTCAAACGCTAGGAGGAGATAGAAAAAGTAGGTTTTTGATGTGTAGTGACTTACAAAGAGAAATATGCAGTGGAAGTGGGCGTGGCCTCTGTCAAAAGATGAGACTCTATTTAGGGAACACGTGGATATAAAGTTTATGAAAATGTGATTTAAAATGTGGAACTTGCAGGCCAAAATGCGTTTTCACCCGTTATAGCGCCACCTAGTGGAGTAGACACACAATTTTTGGTATGGATGGTCTGTGTCCTATCCTATATATACCCTGTGAATTTCATAGCTCTCAACATAATACTTGAGCTAAAATAAATGTTTGTTTTTTATCTTGTAATAAGCCACGCCCACTTTGACCAGTCGTGATGAACTTCAAGATATGACCTCAGGAGTGACCCAGCATCATACCCACCAAATTTGGTAAAAATCGGTGCAGCCATTTAAGAGATACAAATTTCCCATATTTGCAGCGCCCCCTAGTGGCCAACATTCGCCAAATTTGGCTCATACCCTCACAATCACATGCCAACCAAGGATCTCCGATTTGGTGTTGTTAGCATTTATTTTGACAGAGATATGCAACAGTTCGCATTTTTATAGCTAGCTAGAAAAATGTATTCATTAATAATTTGCGCATTTTTCGACGAAACAAAATTCTGTGAGTAACTTTAGATCAGATCCAGCTAAAGACTGTACGTGCCAAGTTTCACGCTGATTGGACAAAATCCCAAGGAGGAGATAGAAAAAGAAGGTTTTCAAGTTTTTGCGATTTTGTGAAAAAAATTTCTAGGCGGAAATGGGCGTGGCCTATCCCAGGTGATTCAGGACTATCCAGGGAATCTGTGGATATAACGTTTTTGAATGTGCGACATATGGTGTGGGAGTTATAGCCCAAAACGCATTGACCTTGGTTATAGCGCCACCATCTGGCCAATTGGTATTTCTATATTATGAGCACCATTTGCACACAACTTCCAGTTATTGGTGAAAATTTCATGTCTCTATGATGTACCATCTCACGGGAATTTGCGAAAACATTTCTGAAGAACAAGAAGAAGAAGAAGAAGAAGAATAATAATAATAATAATAAAACAGTAGGAAAACAATAGGGTTTCAGCCCTTCGGGCTTGAACCCCTAATAATAGTAATAATAATAATGATAATAATAATAATAATAATTATTATAATACCCAGACTTAATTCATCATTTAGCCAATAAAGATAAACATGTTTAATCTTACCTCCTTACCCTCCTTCTTGATATCCTGTTTTGATTTGGAAGCCAGTTTCAAGCACAGTACAATAATATGAATATGTTGGTTTGATTTCAGTGAAATACACTCTAAAGATCAACATTATCCTCTCATAACATCATTGCAGTCATTACAGTTTGTGTATTCAGCCAAATTTTAATCAATATATAGTGAATAATCATTTCATGTTGACACAGTGAACCCATCTACAGTCCCTCCTGGTCCGACTCCTACCCAACCTTCAGATGATGGTGAGTGGTATTTAATTGATAGTAGCTATAGTTATCATGAAATAATAATAATAATAATACTAATAATGAGAAGAAGAAGATTAGTAATACTCTAAATATTCTGCCCAAAGTTCCCACAACACTCATGAATTACACACAGTGCTTCCCAAAACCTGTAAGTGCTTAATCAGTACTTAAATCAATAATAATTTCATGCTGATACAGCTCCAGTGAACCCACCATCAGTCCCTCCTAGTCCGAGTCCTGCCCAACCCACAGATGAGGAAGAGGAAGAGGAAGAGGAAGAGGAAGAAGGTGAGCAGTATTTCATTGATAGTAGCTCTAGTGTTACCCAGAGCAATCCATGCAGCCAATAATAATAATAATAATAATAATAATAATAATATTGTGTAATAATACGTTTCACTGGATGTTCTGTCTCTTTTGTGTCCTGTAGGTCCAAAATGCGTACACATGATCTTCTAGATAGGAGCTAAAACTGATGGTGTATGCCTTCACCATCTGTGCTCAAGTTGGTGTGTTTGCACTCAGGTGATGTCATGATGTTCTGAGTTTAAGAGACAATGGTGGCAGAGGTAGAGCGTAGTGATCAGAGGGCTCTGCCAACAAGGCCTACAATGGGAGGGGAATGTGAACAGCATGAAAGTCAATGTAATATTGAAACAAGTGAGTCTGCTCCAGGGTCCAGCTCAGTTTTTGTGTGTGTAATCTTTGAAGACTCATAGTTAATCTATTTCACTTTGAACTCTGATGGACTGCATTTTATTTACTGGAAAAGTGTGTGTAAAGATCTAATGAAACAAGTCTGAAGAAGGATTTTTATTCCTCATTTCTTCCTCTGTAAAACCAATATTGTGATTTATTTAATGCAGGTTCTTATTCATCATCATTTATTCAATAAAGAGAAACATATTTGATCTCACCTCTTCTCGTCTTGTTAATAATATCCTGTTTTAATTTTGAAGCCAGTTTCAAGCACAGTACAATAATATGAATCTGTTGGTTTGATTTCACTGAAATACACTCTAAAGATCAACATTATCCTCTCATGACATCATTGCAGTCATTACAGTTTGTGTATTCAGCCAACATGTAATCAGTTCTTATACCATATACACAATTACAGTGTTAGTATGCATCAGTCGTATGTTTAGACCTCAGTGTTTTAAGTCATCCATCACAAAATGTTGGTTGTTAAAATAATAATTATGATGATAGCATTATACATTAAACTATATATTATACATATATACTGAAGCAATGAAACCAGTGAAGAAATGGAAAAAGAGGCAAAGGACAGTGCAGGTACCTACTATACTACATACTGCCCATATTTATTTATTTACTGTTGTTGCTTATTTAATTATTTATTTATTCATTTATTTATTCATCATGATAATATCAGTTAGTCGTCTTGTATTATCATTTAATAAAATTACTGTTAACTTCAAATTATTGGAACAACATGTAGAGAAAATACACACTTGGTATATACTTTATGCATCCTTGTTTTTAGAATACCCACAGAGTTAGGTCCCATCAGTGTCAAACCAGTCCAGTTTAATATTGGGTAACAATTCAGTGAAGTCACATTTAGTCATGTTGAAGAAAAAGGTGCAACTGTGTTCATTTGTTGTGAGTGTTAAAATGTTTTCATGGAGAGTTTGGAGTGTTACATACAGTAGTCCTAAGTACAGTTTTTATATATGTATATATTTGATCAGAATCAGATGTAGATGCTTTACTATAAACTATGCTCCATCTCACTGGAGAGTTGATTTGACTGTTAGTCGTTTTACACCAGGTACATGGAAAAGCAGTGCTAAATAAAGGCTGCCATCCTATGGCCACTTATGATAGTGCAGCTTTTGTTGGTAATAATATCAGTGATGCATCTTTATTCTCACTTTATTTCATCATTAATCATGTTACACACCAATGCTCAATGCCAGTAGACTACATGTGAGGTGATTATCATCGGACTACAGGAGAGATTCCAGCCTGCAAACATACATCTATTATTAATATTTGAGGTCATCAAATGGGTTTTGCAGGTGTGGTTTGTTACAACAATGTAGCCTATAAGGGTGATCTGTGGGGGCCCAATATTATATTCTTTCATGGGGTCTAAAATCTCTGGCAGCACCCCTGGTTGCGACATGCACCAACTCTCAGTGTCACCTCTGTGATGCAGGTCTCCGCTTCTACAAGGACCACAAAAGCTGGATTGGTGCCCTGCAGCACTGCCACAGCAAGAACTCTGCCCTGGTTCAAATCACCAACCAGAGAGTGCAGGACGCGGTCAACTCTTTCCTACAAAATAAGAGCGGCTTGGATGGTGGAGTGTGGATCGGCCTGGAGCGGTCCATCTTTGGCGGCGCAGACGTCCCCTGGCAGTGGATTTCAGGGCAAAGAGTTAATGTCACTCATTGGAACAGCAGCTCTTTTGTTGATCCCTTAAACAACCACTGTGGAAAGATCATCTGGGTGAAAGGGTCACAAGAATTCAAGTGGTTGGACGAATACTGCCACGAAGAGCTGCCTTTCATCTGCCGAGGTAAGCTGCTGTTTTGTTTTCCACCCATTCTGGCATGAGATTGTTAACAACATTTATCTTTTTTCTTTTCATTTTCAGATTTAAAGGCCTCGCCATAATCACTTCACTTCTGGAGACCAAGGTATATCAGCTGAAAACTGTTATGTTTTCCAGGTTGACAGCAGAAATGTTCTTTTCACTGTATGTTCTGTCTCTTTTATGTCCTGTAGATCCATCATGACGACTGCATTGGGTTCTGGAAACTTCAAGAGTCATTCCACTATTCTTCTTGATATTATCTTTTAATGAATATTGGTGTTGTGGGCTACTGATTTTTGCATTCACTTTTCATTGCACTTGTACTCACTTTCTAATAAGTGACTGATTTGCTTTCTGTGGGAAATATTGACTCATTTTTACTCAGCTGAATGTATCAATAATCAGTGTATCATCAGAATCAATAAACACATAATCATTGTTGATCATGTTTTCTTGTTACCCTAGATAGGAGCTAAAAATGGTGGTGTATGCCTTCACCATCTGTGCTCAAGTTGGTGTGTTTGCACTCAGGTGATGTCATGATGTTCTGAGTTGAAGAGACAATGGTGGCAGAGGTAGAGTGTAGTGATCAGAGGGCTCTGCCAACAAGGCCTACAATGGGAGGGGAATGTGAACAGCATGAAAGTCAATGTAATATTGAAACAAGTGAGTCTGCTCCAGGGTCCAGCTCAGTTTTTCTGTGTGTAATCTTTGAAGACTCACACTTAATCTATTTCACTTTGAACTCTGATGGACTGCATTTTATTTACTGGAAAAGTGTGTGTAAAGATCTAATGAAACAAGCCTGAAGAAGGATTTTTATTCCTCATTTCTTTCTCTGTAAAACCAATATTGTGATTTATTTAATGCAGGTTCTTATTCATCATCATTTATTCAATAAAGATAAACATATTTAATCTCTCCTCTTCTTGTCTTGTTAATAATATCCTGTTTTAATCTTGAAGCCAGTTTCAAGCACAGTACAATAATATGAATCTGTTGGTTTGATTTCACTGAAATACACTCTAAAGATCAACATTATCCTCTCATAACATCATTGCAGTCATTACAGTTTGTGTATTCAGCCAAAACGTAATCAGTTCTTATACCATATACACAATTACAGTGTTAGTATGCATCAGTCATATGTGCAGACCTCAGTGTTTTAAGTCATCCATCACAAAATGTTGGTAGTTAAAATAATAATGATGATGATAGCATTATACATTAAACTATATATTATACATATATACTGAAGCAATGAAACCAGTGAAGAAATGGAAAAAGAGGCAAAGGACAGTGCAGGTACCTACTATACTATATACTGCCCATATTTTTTTTTATTTTTACCATGATAATATCAGTGAGGAATCTTTATTCTCATTTTACAAAATTACTGTTAACTTCAAATCATTGGAACAACATGTAGAGAAAATACACACTTGGTATATACTTTATGCATCCTTGTTTTTAGAATACCTACAGAGTTAGGTCCCATCAGTGTCAAACCAGTCCAGTTTAATATTGGGTAACAATTCAGTGAAGTCACATTTAGTTATGTTGAAGAAAAAGGTGCAACTGTGTTCATTTGTTGTGAGTGTTAAAATGTTTTCATGGAGAGTTTGGAGTGTTACATACAGTAGTCCTAATTACAGTTTTTATATATGTATATATTTGATCAGAATCAGATGTAGATGCTTTACTATAAACTATGCTCCATCTCACTGGAGAGTTGATTTGACTGTTAGTCGTTTCACACCAGGTATATGGAAAGACAGTGCTAAATAAAGGCTGCCATCCTATGGCCACTTATGATAGTGCAGCTTTTGTTGGTAATAATATCAGTGATGCATCTTTATTCTCACTTCATTTCATCATTAATCATGTTACACACCAATGCTCAATGCCAGTAGACTACATGTGAGGTGATTACCATCGGACTACAGGAGAGATTCCAGCCTGCAAACATACATCTATTATTAATTTTTGGGGTCGCTTGTATTCCTAAATGTCGGGCAGCTTCAGACAGATCAAGCACTCCTGACTATCACTGAGAGTCTACATGCTTTTGTAGAGTGTGTGGCAGAGTGAAAGAAACAGAGACAGAGGACGTGTGGGTGTGCTGTGCATTTTGTTACTAAAATCCTTTCTTCATTTTGATGCCAGCTACTAGCACTGTACAATAATATCAATATGTTGGTTTGATTTCACTGAAATACACTCTAAAGATCAACATTATCCTCTCATAACATCATAGCAGTCATTACATTTAGTGTGTTTAGCCAAAATTTAATCAATGATCATTTCATGTCAATACAGCTCAGGTAAATAATATTAATAATAATAACAATTATTATGATCATTTTTATTATTATCCCTCTTTTTCATACCCTCTATTCCTCACCTTAAGTAACAAGAACACAGAGATAGACAACATCTCTCTTTAAAATCACCAACTTGTGGGTCATTAATTTCCACAAACACAATCGTACAGCAGTAGCAGCGAGCCTGTACAATATAAATGTAAACATCTAAATTAGACCTGTTTGTGTGCAGTGTCATGTTGGCTTGTGGCTTCTTTGAGCCCTTGATGAGTGTCACAGAGGGCTCCCACCTGAAGCAGGGCTCAAGGCCAGCCATCTTGATCGTCATTATTTACCAGAGGGTTCCATCCAGGGCCAAGCTGTTCCTGGTTTTGGTCTCATTCAGCCCCATCACAGAAAAGACTCTGCATCTGCATTTGAGTGGGGCAGGACCAGGACCAGCTTGGCGATGTTGGCCAGTCTCTTGAAGTGGCTAACTTCTGTCACGTTTGAAGAATAAAATGCCTAAACAGCCTACACAGTGGTTCCTGATAATTCCTTGGAGCACTGTGTCCATGCAGCATCATTCAGACGGGGTGGGAATAAAAGGATAAGGTGGAAACATACAGCCAGAGATGTAACCTTAGAGTTAAACCTTGTTTGTTTTGGTTTGCCAACATCAATGATATTGTTATTATTTTGCAGTCTACACAGTGTTGTGTAAAATGTTATTTATAGGAACATTCATAAACTTAATGAGGCGAGCCTACTTAATTATTTGGCTTATGTGTGATTAATTTTATCATCATTCTTTTAACTTAACTTACATTTGAGCTAATATTGGTTTACAGGTACACGTGATGAATTAGTGGTGCGGGCGCTATTAACAGCCACAGCCGTGCGTAATGGTCGCGCGTAAAGACAGCTGTTCTGTGTAATGACAGACTGTCTCTTCAGTGGCAGGTCTAATGAGTGGTAAAGCGGAGACTCATATCGATAAGCAAAGGGATTTAAGGGTGCCTCTGCATCAATTCATGTCTCACAGTGGGTGTGGAAACAAGGATCGTGCATGTACGTCCAGCTCCACAATGACATTGTAAAACAGAATCAGGCGCACATGAGGATGAATAAAACCATAAACCTGGTAGTTTAACACCTGGGCGTACCGGGACCCTCGCATAACTTTATGGAGCAGCAGTCAGTCAGGGGTTCAGAGAGCGCGCTAACGGTGGTCCAGCGCGTCGGCGTCTTCGTAACCATGACAACAATGACGCTGAGTGACAGACCTGTCATTATGTGTCAGCCTCCTCTGCAACTTCTGAGTTCATATTTCTCAGCTATGTCTCGTGAAACTCTTTTGGTTTAATAGCCTATTTCCCAAGTCTTTCCAAGCACGTGAAAACAGCAGTAGGGTGTGCACAGAAATACGGGACAAACTGCATCCCGTACTGAATCAGTCAGGGACGGTAGATTTTATTTTTCAAAACGGGACGATCCCGTGTCAGGGCCGGAGTGGGACTCATTTTCAGCCCTGGAGTTTCATGCCTCAGACCGGCCCGCTTTAGATCACCACCTATTATTATTAAAATCATGTAATTATAACCTTACATGTTCAGTCTACAATAGCACACTGTTCTGTAAAGCCTTGTAATTCAGTGTATTTTTCTAAAATCTTTCCAATTCAGTGCAAGTAAGGGTTGCTTCACAATGTAGATTTATTTCAACATGAGTGCACATCTCCAACATTATTCTTTACAACACATCCTTTTCAACAATATCAGAATCTATATTCTGTTCAAATAAGTGTTCACAGATATCCAAACCTTAAAAATGAAATAAAAGAATACATAAAAATATCAAATATTACATTTTTAAAAAATAAAACAAAAAGTGTTGCACCTTCTAATAACACTATCACCTCTTTTTCCTCTGCAAGGAAACTGTTCCATCACAACTTAGATTTCACGAGTTAAAGGGCAAATCTCCAACACTATTCTTTACAACATCAGAATGTCCTTTTCTGCAATATCAAACATCAAGCAAATTAGTGTTCACAGATATCTAATCCTTATGAATTAAGAATAAAATAATTATTGCACTATTCTCTGCAAGTTTGTTATTCACAGTATAACATAACTTTCTAATGATGCCATTATCTTTTTTTCCTCTGCATAAGAGTAGTTTCAAAGAAACATGGCCAACCCGAAAACATCAATAAACGCCTGAGCAGTGTACTGGTGTCTGCGACTTTGTTTATTACAGTATCATTGTCCAAAGACATGAGAATTTCTTTCTCAGTGCACATGAGCATGACTGCCTCAAGCTTCTTCTGGGTCAAAGTGCTCCTGAGTCTGTTTTTTATGAATGTCACTGTTGATAAACTTCACTCACAGGCTACTGTGAGAGATAACTGCTGGGTGGCAGGACTGTAAGGCGCCATTCGTATTTATCACTGCTCTCAACCTGGAGTGTCGAAGGCAAGGAAGTATTTTCTGTAGTGCAGGTGCAGGCATGGGCTTCACACAGCCAATAAATGAGGAGTCGAGACTGAAGGGTGGTTCAACGCGACTGTATTCATAAAGGCACTGAGTACAACACTGTTCAAAGTAATGTTACATATACAGTACATGCAGCACTCCTCTCATGATCTGCACAGAAATATATAACCAAATATACAACTCAAAATGGAAGCAAATTATATATACATATATATCACACTTTAGCTACCGCTACTCTCATCACTCTAGTAGGCATTTAGCTAGATATTCATCGTAGCCTGAACATACCTCTCAAGACAACTATGAGAAAAGTAGCCATGTTCCTCTTACACCCAGACACATAATTAAAGCCATCCAGTATGAACGACACCTGATAACTAGGATGGTCTTTAGCTGGCTTTAATACAGAGCAATTACCGTACTCCTAGCACTCAGGTTACGTTCGTCATTAACTCCGCCAACAATAAACACTCGGTAATGGCTTTTAACTGCCCATAAAGACATTATTAACATGAGGGATACATGAACTTACTTCGTCATTGACGCACACTTTAACGCATGCAGTATGCAGCACGTTGTCCACAGGTGGGAATATCTCGATTGTCCAGCTAACAAGCACACAACATGAAGCAGACTTTCACAGGAATTCTCCCCGGTGATGACGTCACCGCTACACTCATCTCAGCTGCTATTTTACCGCCTCAATGACCAAGCCAAAGATGAAATATTTAAAGTGAAATACATATCTGACTAGTTACAATAATGCATATCACAAAATCCAGGTCGATTTTGGAGCCTTTTGTACACTACTTGTGTGATGGACAGTGTTAATAGCAACTTGTAGGCCAGTCCAATCACATGGTAGGCATCAGTTAGCAGATTGTACTGAGAGAGGATGAGATGAACACAAATGACACAGTTTTTACAGGAGGAACAAATTTTGCTCTCTAGTTCAACATCCTGCTGTTCCATGGAAGGATCCTCCTCGCTTCCTTGTGGCATTCCACACACTGTCCTGACAGTGTAACCCTCCAGAGGGGACATCTTTAGTCTGTCCCACTGACATGCAAGGCTGTATAGTTCACTACAAAATGTGCCAACTGTAGCTCTATTGTCAAACTTAAGCAGACATTTGCTGATTTCTTCCAGAGCCGAGCTGGGGAGTCTATTTTCCCTCACATGAGCAAAGTTTGGAGGGTCTAGACAGGCAAAATCTGAGCAAAGTTTTGCATTGACAGAAAACCTTCTATAGGAGCCATGAATGGTTTAATTGTGAATTTGGAGTGAATTGCAAAGTAGTAATTTTGTTGTGGGTTACATTTTGGGTTATTTTGGTTTATTTATTATTGCACAATCACAGTGATTGATAATCAGGTCACATGGGTATGGGCGGTGATATCCTATAGTTAATATAAGCACCTGTTCACCTGCATGGCGGCTGGTAAGAGAGAGAGAGAGAGAGGGTGAGCGGGTTGCCGTATTTTTTGTTGACCGCTGTGTTACACCTGATCGCTGTGATTATTTTTTATTATACTTAATGCACGTTACAATCAGTTGATCCTTTTCATTAATAAAAGTTATGAAACGTATTTTTTGGATCTCAGCGAATCTTTTTTGGTCGCGTGTCAGACAAACAGCCAACAAGGCCCAACCTCAGCCTCTCAGTGATTTTTACTTTTTTCCAGTAGTCGCTACACCTTCTATGGATACTGTCTGTCACTGTGTCCACAATGACATTGTGAACTTTGACCTTGAAGTCAGTATCAGCTGATGCTAGCTGCTCATCTTCTGCAAGCTCTCCGGGCATTCTTTTCTTCTTTCTGAACCTTCTCTCAGGAAGGGCAGTCTGCACTACCAGCTCACACTCTTCCTCCTCTTGCAACTTTCCATTCGCCCACTTCACAAACTCATCAGCTGCACATTTAACTCCTTCAAAGTCCCTAGCACACTCCCTGAGACCCTCCTCTCTCCCCTCAACCAGACACTGAGCTGTGATGATATCCATTCCCCTTGTCTGTAAGTATTTTGAAAGGGGGGATGTCTGCTCAAAAATGCCAAGGAAAATTTGAGCAGTGAGCACTGTCTCATACCTCAAAAGGCCTTCTATGAATCTCTTTGCCTTGGCCCTCACAGTTGGCTGTTGTGTTATGTCATCTACAATGGTGTGTAAAGTCATAAGCACTTCAACAAACAAGGCTCCCTGAGGAGCCTAAAGCACCCAAACACTTCACTTAGTGCCTGATCCTTAGCCCACCACCTGGTTGGCCCTACTGGGCACAGTCGTCTGTGATGCTTGTCCTGAGTCATCTCTTCCCACCTCTGCATGCGCTTGTATGACTCTCTTAGGAAAACTGCTATATCATTAAGCAGCGAAAAGAGGGATGCACTTTCCACAACACTGCCTGTTGTGTCTGCCAGTACAAGATTCAAACGACGTGCATAACACCATATATGAATCTGACTGGGGGACTGCTCAGAGAGGAGTGTAGAAAACCCCCGATACTGTCCCTGCATATTGGCTGCACCATCTGTGGAGCTGCCCACACATGTGCCAATATCAATATTAAGCTCCAGTAGAACCTTTTTCAGGAGCTCTGCAAAATGCTGGACTGTAGATGACTCACAGTCCACCACAGCATTCAATCTTTCATGAATGACATCGGTTTCATATCTTAGGATGATGGAGCACTGGTCTTTGCTGTGGTGTCAATTTGGACCGAAAACATGCCAGCTTGTCTTACTTCTTCGGCTATAATGGCCTTTATCAGTTGGCTGATGACATCCACAACTTTATTGAATGTGTCTTTTGACAGCAGTGTAACTAGAGACCCTCTGCCTTTTGCACCAGTTTCATGCTGCTTCTTGCTGTTTTCTATGCAAGTGTTTACATGCTATTGTAGGCAAGTGTCACATCTACTCAAAAGTAGAATCAACTCTAAGACATTGCCATGTTTAACAGCAATGTTTTCTAGGCTGTAACCTGCCTCCTCTTCATCTCCCCTGTAGCTCGGGCCACATTTGCCGATAACTTTAATAACATCCACTATGCGCTCCATCACCTGACGTTTCTGTTTCACTTGCTCAGCACGCAATAACATTTGGTTGCCAGTCAACAGGCTTTTCACATCTGCCTTTTGTACATTCAGAAAGAAAGCATCTGCACTATCTCTGTGTGTCTTACTTTTTTCCTTTGGTGAATGTGTTTCCAGTCTTTCATGCCTCCCTTTATGAAAGGGCCATCAGTAACCACAGGTGCAAATGCCAGACAAACAGAACAGTACAGAGACTGATTTTTTTCACAGTAAGTCAGCCACTTGTGGTTGGTTCCATCTTTGCTATTGAAAACTTCTGATATAGCAGTATTAGGGGTTTGATGAGGATCATAAGACAAAATGTATGTATATCCTGTGACTGAGGGCGAGCAAAGTAATCAAAACTATCAACAGACTCATCTTCATCTGTCTCATTCCTAACTTGTAGTTCAGGGTTCTGCTGCTGAGCTGCTGCCTCTGTAATCAGTCCCTGAGTAGACTCTGCTCTCCCTTTCACACTTCCTCCAGTTTCCCTAGACTCGCCTGCACCTGTATCACAATAAAAAATAATAATCTGTAAGGCTTTAGCACATTTGATATGGAAAACACATTTTGACTTAACCAATGAAGATATTTTCAATGGCAAAATATGCAGGCTTATTTCATATCACTGTCATCCTATTCCCTTATAATTGTGGGCTTTGTGTATTTACTATCTTACTTTTCATGATAAAAAATATAACAGGTCACTGCTATCGTTTGGGCATAGAAAGTGGTTATATTGGAACTAATGCTTGCTTGTTCACACACTCTGTTACAACAGCTCACCTGTTCCCTGACAGGAGCAGTCCCCTCATCACTACTGGCTCCTGGCTCTGCTGCTGACACTAAATCACATTTTAAAAATGCTCATAATTCTCAGCACAAATCTCCCTTTTTACAAAGCCTTCTGATCAATTCAGGTCAGTTTCATTAATGTAGTGCTGAATCATCTAGCATCTCAGGGCACTTTTCATATACTCTTCATTATATTCATTCTAATAATATTCACTCAATGAGCAGTGCTACCTGCCCACTCTGGACTTGTGGGCTCATGGCTGGTGCTTGCTGCTGGATCTTGCGTCTGACTCTGAGGGCTACAAGACAAAGTTTCTCAGTTATGTGGCGTCTCATCATACTATTATTTAAATGATATAACGTTATGTTATATGCCACAACGCCACACAATTCATTGACTTGATAATTGATTAACTTGAACGGTGGTTTGCAAAGTTCAACATCTTGCCTTACCCGTTTCATTGCCCACACTTTATTAAAGATCAAAGTCGGAGTCAAGCTTCATTCGTCCGACTTTGATCTTTAATAAAAATCATATTTTCAATAAGTAGTCCAAGGCACCTGTACTATTGGACAGAGTACTTCTTGGACAACACGTACAAATAATATGAAGTACTTTTACTGTGTACTTTTGCGGTAATCCTTTGTCAAAGTCGGACGAATGAAGTATCTTTCTAGTCGATATGAGAGACTTTGACACAAGATTACTGCAAAAGTACACAGTAAAAGTACTTGATAGTAAAAGGACATGTTGTCCAAGACGTACTGAGTCCAATAGTACAGGTGTATTGGACTACTTATATCAGGAAAGTTGTTTTATTTTCTTATTACGTTCATTCTACGAGAGGCTCCTCCCCCTGTCAGTTTACAGCGCAGTATTAATGCATTTACCGTAAGGTTCAGAATACGTGCGCACTCCAAATTCAGTGCCGGCTGACTGACTCCAGTGTTTCATCGTCCTCATTTGTCGTTTCAAACCGCGAGCTCGCTTCAGCGAAAAAGTTTCCAATTTTAGCACATTTGGCTGCGTCTGTTTCCACAGCCTTCCTCTTTTTAATTCTTGCTTTCTCCGCGCCACCCTTGCTCTTTCTATTTCCCATCTTTCAAACACCACTGAAGAGTGCACGGACGTGTTACGTCAGGGAGCGTCTGCAAAAAAAAAAAAGAGCTGCTAGTGGAGGCGGAGGCGGCCCAAGGACAGCGGTAGCAGCATACGTGATCAACCCAGTGCCATGGCTGAACACCCCCCCACCAAAAAAAGTGAACACCGGCCCTCGCGGCCCAAACATCAGTCCAGCCCACCATTAGCCACTCCGGGCCTGCTGCCTTCCTGACCAGGTCTCTCTTTAAAAAGACTTTCATCTCAACAAGACTGTGACCGCAGCAGCTTTCCTGTACAACTAGCACCTTCAACGAAAGAAGCATTTTCTCATGTATGCTGCTTACATAACCCAACATTTACATTCTCTTCTTGATAACTAATAAGCATCAGCCAGAGGGCAGATATTTGCATCATGTGTAAATGAAAAAACTCCTCACCGTCAGGTTTCTGAACTTGGATTTGCATGAAGTTCGTGGAAATAGGGAACTTCTGCTTTTAGCTTTTGTATGGACACAGAGGCCTCTATTATTTATTGTACTAAGGGTAGATGTTGTTGCAAACAATAAATACAGTGGAAGAAACATGTTTCCAAATAACATCAGACAGAAACAACACACAGACAAACCAAAAGGTTAACATATAAGTGTCTGTAATGTTGATTTGTGTGCATCCAAAGCCTCAAAAAATATTGTAGGTTTTAACATCAAGGTCAGACTGTACATTCTGATGATTTATTGTTTCAAAAGGATTGAGCTGTATACCTGAGGATGAGACAAGGTGACGAGATAATGGTCTTGTCCAGGTGTTGTCAAACAACCTTGTCCTTGTCTCGTGCTGTACTGATCAGTCTGGTCCACATCAACATAAGCTCTTGATTACAGTGTTTGGGTTTGCATGCTTTTGGTAAACCAAAGAGAGCTGTTTTATACTGATTTAGGATGTGCTGTCAGTTTGCTTTGACATATCTTTTGTGGGTTTATATTTACCCTCTAATATTATACCAATATACCATTACATGTGCTTTTACCTTAAAAATAACCCTATGTTACAGTGTATACACATTACACACTGACAGTGTCTGTAGACTTAACATACCCCCCCACCACACACACAAACACACACACACACACACACACACACACACACACACACACACACACACACACACACACACACACACACACAGTCAATCCCCTATAAACAAATGAGCACTGGGTGTGTTTCTTTGGCCAAAAGGTGGAGGAGGTAAACAGCTCTATAAAGTGATGCACAGTGAAGACTCTGCGTCACATTTCCCTACCCACCCTCCTAACACATTTTACAGAGCAACAAGTCTTCATTTATTGGGTAAGTTCTTGACCACTTCATACAGCATTAACATCAGATGGATACTGTCATTTTGGTGTTTAATCATGTAGAACGACTTAATACAAGTAGATATATTGAGACTTAGACATTTTTATTTTGATGTAGAAAAGTTTTGCATGAAAATTACAGATTAATTAGTGTGTTATTACACATTAGGCGTTTGTCTGTCACATTAGAAATAAAAAGCAAGACACTAAAATGTTTTTACTTCAACATATTGCATATTACGTTCCCAACTAATGTTGCTGCAAGTTGAAATATGCAGATTAAATCCCCATGAATAGATGAGCTAAATCTGGATCCATGGTGTGCTGTGCACTTCTCTCCTTAATCTGTCAACTGTTTTCTTTGGTTTCAGAAGCCATGGCACAGTTCATCCATCTCTTGCTGCTGCTGGGTATGTGTCATGTTGCAGGAACATATGTTCATGAAAGACAGATATGGCTGCTGGAGGGAAGCAGTGCCACTTTCCCATTTCCTCCAGGTTGGACCATTAAATACTGTGGCAGAGGGGGTAGCGAGTGTGAATGTGCGTCAAAGTGTGAGTCCAATAATCCCAGCCTCCCCGGGGTCACAGTGACTGACAGACCCCTGACCATTACCAACTTGACACGAGAGAATGATGGGATCAACCTCTGCTATGATGGCTCTAACAGTGGCCAGTGTACGCATCTGAATGTATCAATAGGTAAGCACTGTAATCATTTGACAAGCTGTGTTATCTCCTCAAACATATTCAAACATGATTTATTTTGAGAAGAAGATGAGTTCCTCTGTTTTTGAATTCACATGCTTTACAAAGAGCCAGTTTCCTTAAATGAAGCTAATGTCAGAGGAGCAGGATTAGTTATATTGTAACAGCTGAGGGAATCATTTCATTTTGAAATTAACTTGGTCTCCCATATGACAGACTGTCAGAGTGTCACCCGCTTCAAAAACTTACTACTTGAACTTAATTCCTGGCATGAAGCCAACAAGATGTGTGCACTTCAAACACTTTATTAGCATGTTTGCAGGAGAAATGGATTTAGCCAATTCACATAGAGGAAATGAATAATGAGGAAGTTAAAGAAATCTGTCTGCACTCTGACTCTAACTATTTTTATGGATTCTTCTATGTCTTTATTCATCAGGTTGTTCAGAGTCGCGTCATATTACCTTTGCAAAAGGTCAAAGCAAACACAACGCGACGACTGCAGCTGACTGCAGGAGACTCTGAAGATCCCACCTGCCAATACTTCACATTTTATACACAGTAAATATCTGTTGTGTGGACTCATGGCCATAGAAAACATAATGAGCCAGCATATTTCTATCATCTAATTTATATTTATTTTCAAAACACTATGTAGCAGCACATAACTGATGGTACATCTGATTCAACACAGATTTGTAATCAGATTTATATTTTTCTCCACAGCAATAAAACATGTTTCCTGATGACATCAAGAGATGACATGTTGATACAACTTCATTCAAACGCTTTCTCAGGGTACCCTTGGGACGACCGTGGTAAGTTGAACTAATATGTATAATTCTTGTCAGTATTTGTTATTCCTATATTTTTTCCTTGAAAACCACACAAAAGAAAAACAAAATATCATTTGAAATATGACAGAGAACAATGAACAAAACATAATAAAATCTGACATTAAAAGGGCATCACATCCTTCCCTATGACTTGAAAACAAATTAACTCCTTACATCTAAAAGTTAAATTAATAATTCTAAATTAAGAAAGATCTAAATAATTTGTGTCTCTGCCTAAATTTCACACAACACTCATCAAGCACATACAGTACTGACTGAAACTTGTGAGTGTTGTTTATTATTGATCCAAAGTACATATTTTGTTCTGATGAAATGGTCTGTTATTTTCTATATAAGATGTGTAAAATCACTTGTATTCCTAAATGTCGTGCAGCTTTAGATCGATCAAACACTCCTGACTATCACTGAGAGTCTACATGCTTTTGTACATCACAGCACTGAAACTGCCCTTTTAAAAATCACCAATGACCTCCTCATTGCCGCTGACTCTGGCCATGTCAGCCTACTCATCCTTCTCGACCTCTCAGCTGCTTTTGACACTATCTCTCATTCCATCCTCCTCAACCGCCTCTCCGACCTCATTGGCCTCACTGGTACTGCCCTCTCCTGGTTCCAATCATATCTCACCAACAGGACACAGTTTGTCACCATCAACCGTTCCGTTTCCCCCCCTGCCCCAGTCAATCAAGGTGTGCCTCAAGGCTCTGTCCTTGGACCCCTCCTTTTTTCAATCTACATGCTCCCCCTAGGTCAGATCATTCGCCATCATGGTCTCAATTTTCACTGCTACGCGGACGACACTCAACTTTATCTCAGCACCTCCCCATCCACCCAGCTTCCCCCCCAGTCTCTTGTCAGCTGCCTTCAAGACATAAAAACCTAGATGTCATCTAATCTACTCAAACTCAACAGCAGAAAAACTGAGCTCTTGGTGGTGGCACCCAAGGCACTGCTCCGGAAGGTTGGGGATTTCCTCCTCCAGGTCGACGGCTGTTCCATCTCCCCATCCCCTGAAGTCCGCAACCTGGGCGTCATTCTGGACTCCACCCTTTCTTTCCACTCACATGTCAAATCCGTCACCAAATCTGCCGTCTACCATCTCAAGAACATCTCCAGACTCCAGCTATCACTCACTGACACAGTAACAGAGACCCTCATCCATGCCTTCATCACCACCCGTCTGGACTATTGCAACGGAGTCCTGTTTGGGGCTACCAGTAAGACCCTGGACAGGCTCCAATACGTCCAAAACTCAGCTGCCAGGGTTCTCACCCATTCCAAGCCCTGGCAGCACATCACCCCCACTCTCATCCACCTCCACTGGCTCCCTGTGAAATTCCGGATCACCTACAAACTCCTCCTCCTCACCTACAAGTCCCTCCACTCCCTGGCCCCCCAGTACCTATCCGACCTCCTTCACCATCACACTCCATCGAGGAGTCTTCGGTCCACTGGCATGGGTCTGCTTGCTGTCCCTCGCACCAGCCGACGCACCTTTGGGGACAGAGCCTTCAGCGTGGCTGCCCCCACCCTTTGGAACTCTCTTCCCTCTGAGATACGCCACGCCCCAACCCTGGACTCATTCAAATCATCTCTCAAAAAACATCTGTTTACTCTGGCATTTGGTCTTGCTTAGCTAGGCTGGTTTCTCTGTAGCTTGTGTTGTTTGTCCTTTTGTCTGTTGTTTTCGTTTGGTTTGCTGCTGTTTTGTAAAGCGTCCTTGGGTGTTTTGAAAGGCGCTAAATAAATCTAAGCTATTATTATTATTATTATTATTATTATTATTGTAGAGTGTGTGGCAGAGGGTAAATTTTGAAGCCAGTTTCAAGCACAGTACAATAATATGAATCTCTTGGTTTGATTTCACTGAAATACACTCTAAAGATCAACATTATCCTCTCATAACATCATTGCAGTCATTACATTTTGTGTACTCAGCCAAAATTTATATTTATTTAATTTATTTTAAATTTATTTAAATTTAGACCTCAGTGTTTTAAGTCATTCAACACAAAATGTTGGTAGTGAAAATGTTAATGATGATGATGATGATGATGATGATGATAGTATTATAGGATAAACCATATATTATACATATATACTGAAACAATGAAACCAGTGAAGAAATGGAAAATGAAAAAAAGTGCAACGCAGGTACCTACTATACTACATACTGCCCATATTAATTTTTTTTTTAACTCATGTTGCTTATTTATTTCTTTATTTCTTATTTGTTCATTTATTTATTCATCACAGTGATATCAGTGAGCCATCTTTATTCTTATTTAACGGCTTACTTTTAGTCGTTTCACACCAGGCACATGGAAAGGCAGTGCTAAATAAAGGCTTATTTTCATCTAATTATCAGTGAGGCATCTTTATTCTCATTTTACAAAATTAACTTACAATATGGGAAGAACATAGAGATTTGATTTGACTGTGAGTCGTTTCACACCAGCTACATGGAAAGGCAGTGCTAAATAAAGGCTGCCATCCTATGGCCACTTTTGATAGTGCAGCTTTTGTTGGTAATAATATCAGTGATGCATCTTTATTCTCACTTCATTTCATCATTAATCATGTTACACACCAATGCTCAATGCCAGTAGACTACATGTGAGGTGATTACCAACGGACTACAGGAGAGATTCCAGCCTGCAAACATACATCTATTATTAAGGAGAGAAGTGCACAGCACACCGTGGATTCAGATTTAGCTCATCTATTTATGTGGATTTAATTTGCATATTTCAACTTGCAGCAACATTAGTTGGGAACGTAATATGCAATATGTTGAAGTAAAAACATTTTAGTGTCTTGATTTTTTTATTTCTAATGTGACAGACATACACCTAATGTGTAATAACACACTAATTAGTCCATCATTTTCATGCACAACGTTTCCACATCAAAATAAAAATGTCTAAGTCTAAATATATCTACTTGTATTAAGTCGTTCTACATGATTAAACACCAAAATGACAGTATCCATCTGATGTTAACGCTGTATGAAGTGATCAAGAACTTACCCAATAAATGAAGACTTGTCGCTCTGTAAAATGTGTTAGGAGGGTGGGTAGGGAAATGTGACGCGGAGTCTTCACTGTGCATCAGTTTATAGAGCTGTTTACCTCCTCCACCTTTTGGCCAAAGAAACACACCCAGTGCTCATTTGTTTATCGGGGATTGAGAGTATGTGTGTGGGCTGGGGGTGGGGGGAGGGGTAACACTGTAAGATAGGGTACAAGTGTGAGGAGACATCCAAGCTTTAGTTTGGCCGATAATCTTTTCATGTTTAAGGTAAAAGCACATGTAATGGTATATTGGTATAATATTAGAGGGTAAATATAAACCCACAAAACATATGTCAAAGCAAACTGACAGCACATCCTAAATCAGTATAAAACAGCTCTCTTTGGTTTACCAAAAACATGCAGACCCAAACACTGTTATCAAGAGCTTATGTTGATGTGGACCAGAGGTGTCCCTTTATATACACTACTTCAAAACATTAAAGGAACATGTTTTTAGAATGGCACACCTGCTCGACTGGAAAAGTTAGATTTTGTGCACTGTTTGTGTGATTATGGGATGAGTTTAGCTACAGAACAGTTTATGTCTGAATGGTTTAAAGTGTGAAGACGATGACTATAGGAGTGGCTGCGTGAACATACCCCTACATAAGGAATGGGATTTGTGTTAGTTTTATCAGCTAATGATCCAGTCTATTGGCAGGAGGATGTTTTTGAATGGATTGTGAATGCTGGGTGTCTCCTGATGGTGGTTGGTGGTGTCAGACAGCGTTTTGACCAGACTGAGACTGTGACAGCAGTTTCACTGCTGGAAGATGGTGAAGGGGTTCAGGTGGTAGCTCATCAGTCTGATGTGTCTCCAAGTGTGGTGAGCCGACTATGGAGACGTTACTGAAAGACTGAGCAGTACAGCATGAGACAAGGACAAGGTTGTTTTAAAACAAGACCTTTATCTCATCACCTTGTCTCATCCTCAGGTGTACAGCTCAATCCGTATAAAAAATAAATCAGCAAAATGTACAGTTTGACCTTGATGTTAAAACCTACAATATTTTTTAGGCTTTGGATGCACACAAATCAACATTACAGACACTTATATGTTTACCTTTCGGTTTGTCTGTGTGTTGTTTCTGTCTGATGTTATTTGGAAACATGTTTCTTCCACTGTATTTATTGTTTACAACATAATTTACACATATTAAAAACAACTGATAGAGGCCTCTGTGTCCATCCAAAAGCTAAAGACATCAGTTCCCTGTTTCCACGAACTTTATGCAAATCCAAGTTCAGAAACCTGACGGTGAGGAGTTTTTTTCAGTCATACAGGATGCAAATGTCTGCTTTCTGGGTGATGCTTATT
>JAGQAX010000013.1:35676792-35696792 GCA_019142605.1 Cephalopholis sonnerati | reverse complement strand
GTCCTGTGCTCACTGGAGGAGGATGGCTCCTTAGTGTTGAACTTCTGAAGGACAGGATTTTATTGTGTGTGTGTGTGTGTGTGTGTGTGTGTGTGTGTGTGTGTGTGTGTGTGTGTGTGTGTGTATTTAATCATGGTTTATTAATTAATATTTGATCTGTCAAAAAAGAATGTCAGAATGTCTCATAAATAAAGGTTGTTAAAAGTCAAAAGTCCATCCAGGCAATCTATCTATCCGTCGATCCATCCGTCTGCCCGCCCATCCATCCATCCATCCATCCATCCATCCATCCATCCATCCATCCATCCATCCATCCATCCAACCAATCTTTCTATCCATTCGTCCGTCCATCCATCCATCCATCCATCCATCCATCCATCCATCCATCCATCCATCCATCCATCCATCCATCCATCCATCCAGGCAATCTATCTATCCATCCGTCCATCCGTCTGCCCGCCCATTTGTTCATCCATCCATCCATCCATCCATCCATCCATCCATCCATCCATCCATCCATCCATCCATCCATCCATCCATCCATCCCAGATTAGATATATGATCCCTCCAGCGTGTTCTGGGTCTGCCCTGGGGTCTCCTACCTACCCCTAATAAACAGTCAAAAACATGCACCTAAAACAGATACTATACTATATACTGTATAAAAACATTTCCTTAGCACCAAGTCAGCTGTAGGCAAAATGACATTTTTTCACCACAGATGTTGGAATAACTTGTGTGCCCCCCTCTAGTGTTCACACACTCCTGGAAATGACGTGCAATACTCCTGGTGACTATGACAATATCCTTTTGGAAAATTTCCTTCCATTGTTCAACCAAGGCATTGGGGAGGCTCTGAACATTATCTGAAGGATTGTCTCAGCCTCTGAAACACCTGGATAGCATGTCCCAGACATGCTGGATTGGTTTAGGTTATGAAACCACAGACTCTACCAATCCACCACAGTGATACCTTCATCCTCATGGTCATTGTCTTATTTTAAAGGAATAGTTATGTTCTTTTGAAGTGAGGCTGTATGAAGTACTCAGATATAGTCAGTGTATTATATACAGTAGATGGCGGTCAGCACTCTCCCTGTTTGGAGAAGCAGACAGGAGCAGCACCACAGAAGCTCAGTAATACATGGCTGTGGATGGGGGTTTGCAGCAAAACATATTTTAGCCACTTTTAAAAGGCCTACCTAAAAAAATCAATATCAGCCTAAGTGGACACCATATTGTGAACACATTCACCACTTTACCTCACCCTCAGACAGCCCTGTTCGTTAGGGCAACATTTTCTCAAACATATAACCTCCATATTCCTACGCAAAAGCTCAACTTGCTGCGCACTGTATTACGTGGCAGGTCAGCTGCTTGGGTCAGGAAGTGCTGTTGTACGATCAGATCAGTATGACAGACATCAACACTCCAACCACAAGACTGACTCAACTCGATGTTTGCAGGGAACATATTTCTCAAGAGGATTATGTGAAACCATCGTCAAATAACCGAGAGACTCGCTATGTCTGACACCACCAACCACCATCAGGAGACACCCAGCATTCACAATCCATTCAAAAACATCCTCCTGCCAATAGACTGGATCATTAGCTGATAAAAGTAACACAAATCCCATTCCTTATGTAGGGGTATGTTCACACAGCCACTCCTATAGTCATCGTCTTCACACTTTAAACCATTCAGACATAAACTGTTCTGTAGCTAAACTCATCCCATAATCACACAAACAGTGCACAAAATCTAACTTTTCCAGTCGAGCAGGTGTGCCATTCTAAAAACATGTTCCTTTAATGTTTTGAAGTAGTGTATATAAAGGGACACCTCTGGTCCACATCAACATAAGCTCTTGATAACAGTGTTTGGGTTTGCATGTTTTTGGTAAACCAAAGAGAGCTGTTTTATACTGATTTAGGATGTGCTGTCAGTTTGCTTTAACATATGTTTTGTGGGTTTATATTTACCCTCTAATATTATACCAATATACCATTACATGTGCTTTTACCTTAAAAATAACTCTATGTTACAGTGTATACACATTACACACTGACAGTGTCTGTAGACTTAACATACCCCCCACCACACACACACACACACACACACACACACACACACACACACACACACACACACACACACACACACACACACACACACACACACACTATTAATCCCCTATAAACAAATGAGTACTCTGGTGTGGGTGTGTTTCTTTGGCCAAAAGGTGGAGGAGGTAAACAGCTCTATAAAGTGATGCACAGTGAAGTCTCTGCGTCACATTTCCCTACCCACCCTCCTAACACATTTTACAGAGCAACAAGTCTTCATTTATTTGGTAAGTTCTTGATCACTTCATACAGCATTAACATCAGATGGATACTGTCATTTTGGTGTTTAATCATGTAGAACGACTTAATACAAGTAGATATATTTAGACTTAGATATTTTTATTTTGATGTGGAAACGTTGTGCATGAAAATTATAGACTAATTAGTGTGTTATTACACATAAAATAATAAAAAAAAAAAACGCAAGAAACTTAAATGTTTTTACTTCAACATATTGCATATTACGTTCCCAAGTAATGTTGCTGCAAGTTGAAATATGCAGATTAAATCCCCATGAATAGATGAGCTAAATCTGGATCCATGGTGTGCTGTGCACTTCTCTCCTTAATCTGTCAACTTTTTTCTTTGGTTTCAGAAGCCATGGCACAGTTCATCCATCTCTTGCTGCTGCTGGGTATGTGTCATGTTGCAGCAACATCTTCTGATGAAAGACAGGTATGGCTGCTGGAGGGAAGCAGTGCCACTTTCCCATTTCCTCCAGGTCGGACCATTAAATACTGTGGCAGAGGGGGTAGCAAGTGTGAGTGTGCGTCAAAGTGTGAGTCCAATAATCCCAGCCTCCCCGGGGTCACAGTGATTGACAGAGACCTGACCATTACCAACTTTACGCGAGAGAATGATCAGATCATCCTCTGCTATGATGGCTCTAAGAGTGGCCAGTGTGTGCATCTGAATGTATCAATAGGTAAGCACTGTAATCATTTGACAAGCTGTGTTATCTCCTCAAACATATTCAAACATGATTTATTTTGAGAAGAAGATGAGTTCCTCTGTTTTTGAATTCACATGCTTTACAAAGAGCCAGTTTCCTTAAATGAAGCTAATGTCAGAGGAGCAGGATTAGTTATATTGTAACAGCTGAGGGAATCATTTCATGTTGAAATTAACTTGGTCTCCCATATGACAGACTGTCAGAGTGTCACCCGCTTCAAAAACTTACTACTTGAACTTAATTCCTGGCATGAAGCCAACAAGATGTGTGCACTTCAAACACTTTATTAGCATGTTTGCAGGAGAAATGGATTTAGCCAATTCACATAGAGGAAATGAATAATGAGGAAGTTAAAGAAATCTGTCTGCACTCTGACTCTAACTATTTTTATGGATTCTTCTATGTTTTTATTCATCAGGTTGTTCAGAGTCGCGTCATATTACCTTTGCAACAGGTCAAACCAAACACAAGGAGACAACTGCAGCTGACTGCAGGAGACTCTGTACTGAAGATCCCACCTGCCAATACTTCACATTTTATCCACAGTAAATATCTGTTGTGTGGACTCGTGGCCATAGAAAACATAATGAGCAAGCATATTTCTATCATCTCATTTATATTTATTTTCAAAACACTATGTAGCAGCACATAACTGATGGTACATCTGATTCAACACAGATTTGTAATCAGATTTATATTTTTCCCCACAGCAATAAAACATGTTTCCTGATGACATCAAGAGATGACATGTTGATATATCTTCATTCCAAAGCTGTCTCAGGGTACCCTCCTAGGGACGACTGTGGTAAGTTATACTTTAAATTGTAATTCTTATCAGTCTTTATTAGCCCCATAATTTTCCTTGACAACCACAAAAGAGAAAAACAAAATATCATTTGAAATCTGACTCTTGAAAGGCATCATATCCTCCTCTATGACTCTCTTATGGCTAATAATGATAATAATAATAGCAATAATAATAATAATAATAATGATAATAATAATAATAATTATAATACCCAGCCTTAATTCATCATTTATCCAATAAAGATAAACATGTTTAATCTTACCTCCTTCTCGTCTTGTTAATGATATCCTGTTTTAATTTGGAAGCCAGTTTCAAGCACAGTACAATAATATGAATCTGTTGGTTTGATTTCAGTGAAATACACTCTAAAGATCAACATTATCCTCTCATGACATCATTGCAGTCATTACAGTTTGTGTATTCAGCCAAAATGTAATCAATATATAGTGAATAATCATTTCATGTTGACACAGTGAACCCATCTACAGTCCCTCCTGGTCCGACTCCTACCCAACCCTCAGATGATGGTGAGTGGTATTTAATTGATAGTAGCTATAGTTATCATGAAATAATAATAATAATAATAATAATAATAATAATAATAATAATGATAATAATAATAATAATGAGAAGAAGAAGAATAGTTGTAATCTAAATATTCTGCCCAAAGTTCCCACAACACTCATGAATTACACACAGTGCTTATGAAAACCTGTAAGTGCTTAATCAATACTTATTACTTCAATTAATAAGAATTTCACATTGATACAGCTCCAGTGAACCCACCATCAGTCCCTCCTCCTACCCAACCCACAGATGAGGAAGAGGAAGAAGAGGAAGAAGGTGGGCAGTATGTCATTGATAGTAGCTATAGTTTTACCCAGTGCAATCCATGGAGCATATAATAATGATAATAATAATAATAATAATAATAATAATAATAATAATAATAATAATAATAATAATAACAACAATAATAATAATGAGATAGTGAAATAATACGTTTCACTGGATGTTCTGTCTCTTTTGTGTCCTGTAGGTCCAAAATGCGTACACATGATCTTCTAGATAGGAGCTAAAAATGATGGTGTATGCCTTCACCATCTGTGCTCAAGTTGGTGTGTTTGCACTCAGGTGATGTCATGATGTTCTGAGTTGAAGAGACAATGGTGGCAGAGGTAGAGTGTAGTGATCAGAGGGCTCTGCCAACAAGGCCTACAATGGGAGGGGAATGTGAACAGCATGAAAGTCAATGTAATATTGAAACAACTGAGTCTGCTCCAGGGTCCAGCTCAGTTTTTGTGTGTGTAATCTTTGAAGACTCACAGTTAATGTATTTCACTTTGAACTCTGATGGACTGCATTTTATTTACTGGAAAAGTGTGTGTAAAGATCTAATGAAACAAGCCTGAAGAAGGATTTTTATTCCTCATTTCTTTCTCTGTAAAACCAATATTGTGATTTATTTAATGCAGGTTCTTATTCATCATCATTTATTCAATAAAGATATACATATTTAATCTCACCTCTTCTCGTGTTGTTAATAATATCCTGTTTTAAATTTGAAGCCAGTTTCAAGCACAGTACAATAATATGAATCTGTTGGTTTGATTTCACTGAAATACACTCTAAAGATCAACATTATCCTCTCATAACATCATTGCAGTCATTACATTTTGTGTATTCAGCCAAAATGTAATCAGTTCTTATACCATATACACAATTACAGTGTTAGTATGCATCAGTCGTATGTGCAGACCTCAGTGTTTTAAGTCATCCATCACAAAATGTTGGTTGTTAAAATAATAATTATGATGATAGCATTATACATTAAACTATATATTATACATATATACTGAAGCAATGAAACCAGTGAAGAAATGGACAAAGAGGCAAAGGACAGTGCAGGTACCTACTATACTACATACTGCCCATATTTATTTATTTATTTTTACCATGATAATATCAGTGAGGAATCTTTATTCTCATTTTACAAAATTACTGCTAACTTCAAATTATTGGAACAACATGTAGAGACAATACACACTTGGTATATACTTTATGCATCCTTGTTTTTAGAATACCTACAGAGTTAGGTCCCATCAGTGTCAAACCAGTCCAGTTTAATATTGGGTAACAATTCAATGAAGTCACATTTAGTCATGTTGAAGAAAAAGGTGCAACTGTGTTCATTTGTTGTGAGTGTTAAAATTTTTTCCTGGAGAGTTTGGAGTGTTACATACAGTAGTCCTAATTACAGTTTTTATATATGTATATATTTGATCAGAATCAGATGTAGATGCTTTACTATAAACTATGCTCCATCTCACTGGAGAGTTGATTTGACTGTTAGTCGTTTTACACCAGGTACATGGAGAGGCAGTGCTAAATAAAGGCTGCCATCCTATGGCCACTTATGATAGTGCAGCTTTTGTTGGTAATAATATCAGTGATGCATCTTGATTCTCAGTTCATTTCATCATTAATCATGTTACACACCAATGCTCAATGCCAGTAGACTACATGTGAGGTGATTACCATCGGACTACAGGAGAGATTCCAGCCTGCAAACATTCATTTATTATTAATTCTTGGGATCACTTGTATTCCTAAATATCAGGTAGCTTTGGACAGATCAAACACTCCTGACCAGGGGGACTCCAGGGATTTTGGGCCCCATGAAAAGAAATCTTACTGGAACCCCTCCATAGCCGGCCTCTAGGCCGGCGGAAAATTCTGATACTGTTTTACATAAAACTATGCACTTTAATGATATTTTTGACTACCATTCCCATATTTGTGAAAAGAAAAATATGACAGTTACTTGGTAGGGGAAGCACTGAAAATACAATGAAATTCATTTAGATTCAATTATTTGCTGCAAGACTGATACTCTATATTCCAAAACCCATCTCTTTCTTTAAATACTTGAACATAAAAATCTCTTAAGATTAATTACCTGAAAATACAAAACTTAAATACAAAATAACCTCTTCTATTAAAATGAAATGCAATTACAATCTGTGGAGAAACAAATAAAATCTCACAGGTGATGGCATTAGATTTGTGGTGAAAGAATACATATATGAGGCTATATGGTTGTTGCTATTTAATCTTCTGATTTCCAGAAAATGTAAACATTTCTCTGATTGGATTGAGAGCAGTCACCCAGTCTGCACGCACTAGAAATGTTCTCTGTTCCTACTGCAAAGCAGGGGGGTGAGAGTCCCAAACTACTGACCAAACATTATATTTCAGTGCTAGCTGATGCTTTTTAAACCATTAAAATCGTTCTGAAATAAATACAGACTACAGGCTTCTTTTTTTTTTTCAGAACGATTTTTCTGATTCTTTAATGTTTTTTCTCCATAATAATCGATGAATTCAACACACAGCTGCCCACCTCCTTCCTCAGGGGGTACTTGGGCTTGTTCAGGTGGGGCAGGGAGGGACTGACAGACGGCTGCTGCCTGCTGCTCTTGACGTGTCGTTCTGTTCGGAACATGCGTCATTTTTTGAGCAGAGCAGCTAAACGTTTGCCTGCATTGATTATTTAACTAAAACAACAGTGAAATGTGTAACTCCAGAGTTTTCTTCAGAAATATGAGCTAATATGGGGAGAAAAGTGAGCTAGCTTATCAACTATGGACAAAGTTAGGAATAGACAACAAGCTAATGTTCCAGATCTTTCCATCACATGAACCACTAACAGACCCACCTTGTCTATGAAAGAACTGGGTGACATACTGTCGACCCTTCACTTCTTTCTCCTGTCTGAGCTTTTTTACTTTTCTTCTTTTGCTCTGGCTTCTGAGACACCCTGCCGTCGCCGCCTCCACTCGCTGTCTGTGAAAAGTTAGGCTCTGCAGCTGTGTGATGGAGCAGATGGACTGAACCATTTTATGGAAATAAAATCGGCGCCCCTTCTCCTGACTATCACTGAGAGTCTACATGCTTTTATAGAGTGCGTGGCAGAGTAAAAGAAACAGAGACACAGAGGACGGGTGGGTGTGCTGTGCATTTTGTTAATAATATCCTGCCTTAATTTTAAAGCCAGCTACAAACGGGCCCGGCGCTACGAGGGGGCAGGAGGGGGCATTGCCCCCTCAGTTTTAAATTTTGCCCCCTCAGTTTAACACAGCGGTCTCCCATACCGTCATATATAATTACATTGTTTGTTTCAAGTCATAAACAGTTCTGTAAGTGGAAGAAATAAGAATAAATTATTAGTAGTATTAGTCCTTCTTCATATAATGTTGTGTTACGGTCGGGATTGGTTGTGCAGAGTATGCAACACCTTAATCCTTTGTTATCTGCGGTTCAGAACCATGGACAGTGACGTTAGTTGCGCGTTATTATGTTTGAGCCTCACGGCGCACTGTATGCTATGTGGTTTAAGCTAGTTTTCCGTTTATCGTTCTTTGAATTTACTTCGCGACAGTTTATTAGCAGGTAAAGATGGATATACGAACGTGTTTTTCCAAAAAAACAAAAAAACAAAAAACAAAATCCCAAACACTACAGAAGAGACTGCAGCCGTGGTCAGTGGCTCCAGCAGCAGAAGTACTTTGGCGGCTGAACTTCACTGGTCAACTTCAGCTCCAGATGTTACCCCGGGCCCGGCGCCAGCGAGCTCACCAACACCATTTTGGTGGAGTCAGAGTTCACTGTCGCCCGACATTTTTTGCAGACTGAAATGGCCCGATCCACTGAAGCTAAATGGACCCCTGCTACCATCCTGCAGCGCTACTCTGGGCCTCTCACTGCCATGCCCAGTGTGCTTGCTGCACTGAGGCATGGAGTGACTTTCGGCGCATCCTCAGCGACATGCGAGAACACGTTTTCAACGTTGACCGATGTCTTCAGTCAGCACAGACGACGCACGCTACACCCGCGAAGAGCACACTTGATCCAGCTGGCGTTTGAAAGAGATCTGACGAGACGATTTCGGGAGGAAGACTGGAAGGGTCGCTTGCTCAGAAAGTTCAATACAAAAACAAGGAGGCTGCAACTGTACTGAGGAAAGGTAGGAGACACAATTTAGCTGGTTTATTTTTCTATGTTCTATGAGCTCTGTAAAAGACGTCGCCACCGAGATATAGAATGTTTATTATAGAAGAGAAACACACATTTCAGGACCGCTGTCTTGTATCATCATAGGAAATGAAATCACAGGACATGTCTCTAGAGGAGGGATGGACAATATCTGACGGAAAAAGGCCTATAGCTGTCAGAATGTGCCTCCACCCACCACCACCACCCCTGATGTAAAGGGTAATATAAAGGGCTGAAAATCACATCGCCTTTTTTCATGTGTCGGACATGTGGAGTGCTATGTCAGGAATTTGAAGGAGTGCACGGCCAAAAAAAAGTTTGGGAACCGCCGTTCTATGTCACACACGTCTATCGCCGCTGCGCGGCGCTGTCCCTGGTTCTGAAATGGAGCGGAGCGGTGGAGGAGAGATAGACAGAACACATCGGTTCAGCCTTGCTTACTTTTTGTGCTGGTATTGTAAATAGTACTTTCAGCCCTAACTCTATTTGTCTCTATTGTATTAATTTACAGAAAGAAGCGACAAGCAGGGCCAGGGAGGTGAAGTTGGTCGACGAGAGAGGGAAAGAGAGCATGATTTGATTTGATTTTTGTTGTTCAGACATAGGCCTAGTTCATGAAATCTTAATAAATACATTATTTGAATCAATGGTCTTATGATGCTATCGGTGTTGCACTATATGAAAAAGATTTGCCCCCCTCGCAATTTTTAATTGCCCCCTCAGTAACTTCATCCTGGCGCCGGGCCTGATGCACGTTACAATCAGTTGATCCTTTTCATTAATAAAAGTTATGAAACGTAATTTTTGGATCTCAGCGAATCTTTTTTGGTCGCGTGTCAGACAAACAGCCAACAAGGCCCAACCTCAGCCTCTCAGTGATTTTTACTTTTTTCCAGTAGTCGCTACACCTTCTATGGATACTGTCTGTCACTGTGTCCACAATGAAATTGTGAACTTTGACCTTGAAGTCAGTATCAGCTGATGCTAGCTGCTCATCTTCTGCAAGCTCTCCGGGCATTCTTTTCTTCTTTCTGAACCTTCTCTCAGGAAGGGCAGTCTGCACTACCAGCTCACACTCTTCCTCCTCTTGCAACTTTCCATTCGCCCACTTCACAAACTCATCAGCTGCACATTTAACTCCTTCAAAGTCCCTAGCACACTCCCTGAGACCCTCCTCTCTCCCCTCAACCAGACACTGAGCTGTGATGATATCCATTCCCCTTGTCTGTAAGTATTTTGAAAGGGGGGATGTCTGCTCAAAAATGCCAAGGAAAATTTGAGCAGTGAGCACTGTCTCATACCTCAAAAGGCCTTCTATGAATCTCTTTGCCTTGGCCCTCACAGTTGGCTGTTGTGTTATGTCATCTACAATGGTGTGTAAAGTCATAAGCACTTCAAGAAACAAGGCTCCCTGAGGAGCCTAAAGCACCCAAACACTTTACTTAGTGCCTGATCCTTAGCCCACCATCTGGTTGGCCCTACTGGGCACAGTCGTCTGTGATGCTTGTCCTGAGTCATCTCTTCCCACCTCTGCATGCGCTTGTATGACTCTCTTAGGAAAACTGCTATATCATTAAGCAGCGAAAAGAGGGATGCACTTTCCACAACACTGCCTGTTGTGTCTGCCAGTACAAGATTCAAACGACGTGCATAACACCATATATGAATCTGACTGGGGGACTGCTCAGAGAGGACTGTAGAAAACCCCCGATACTGTCCCTGCATATTGGCTGCACCATCTGTGGAGCTGCCCACACATGTGCCAATATCAATATTAAGCTCCAGTAGAACCTTTTTCAGGAGCTCTGCAAAATGCTGGACTGTAGATGACTCACAGTCCACCACAGCATTCAATCTTTCATGAATGACATCGGTTTCATATCTTAGGATGATGGAGCACTGGTCTTTGCTGTGGTGTCAATTTGGACCGAAAACATGCCAGCTTGTCTTACTTCTTCGGCTATAATGGCCTTTATCAGTTGGCTGATGACATCCACAACTTTATTGAATGTGTCTTTTGACAGCAGTGTAACTAGAGACCCTCTGCCTTTTGCACCAGTTTCATGCTGCTTCTTGCTGTTTTCTATGCAAGTGTTTACATGCTGTTGTAGGCAAGTGTCATATCTACTCAAAAGTAGAATCAACTCTAAGACATTGCCATGTTTAACAGCAATGTTTTCTAGGCTGTAACCTGCCTCCTCTTCATCTCCCCTGTAGCTCGGGCCACATTTGCCGATAACTTTAATAACATCCACTATGCGCTCCATCACCTGACGTTTCTGTTTCACTTGCTCAGCACGCAATAACATTTGGTTGCCAGTCAACAGGCTTTTCACATCTGCCTTTTGTACATTCAGAAAGAAAGCATCTGCACTATCTCTGTGTGTCTTACTTTTTTCCTTTGGTGAATGTGTTTCCAGTCTTTCATGCCTCCCTTTATGAAAGGGCCATCAGTAACCACAGGTGCAAATGCCAGACAAACACAACAGTACAGAGACTGATTTTTTTCACAGTAAGTCAGCCACTTGTGGTTGGTTCCATCTTTGCTATTGAAAACCTCTGATATAGCAGTATTAGGGGTTTGATGAGGATCATAAGACAAAATGTATGTATATCCTGTGACTGAGGGCGAGCAAAGTAATCAAAACTATCAACAGACTCATCTTCATCTGTCTCATTCCTAACTTGTAGTTCAGGGTTCTGCTGCTGAGCTGCTGCCTCTGTAATCAGTCCCTGAGTAGACTCTGCTCTCCCTTTCACACTTCCTCCAGTTTCCCTAGACTCGCCTGCACCTGTATCACAATAAAAAATAATAATCTGTAAGGCTTTAGCACATTTGATATGGAAAACACATTTTGACTTAACCAATAAAGATATTTTCAATGGCAAAATATGCAGGCTTATTTCATATTACTTTCATCCTATTCCCTTATAATTCTGGGCTTTGTGTATTTACTATCTTACTTTTAATGACAAAAAAATGTAACGGGTCACTGCTATCGTTTGGGCATAGAAAGTGGTTATAGTGGAACTAATGCTTGCTTGTTCACACACTCTGTTACAACAGCTCACCTGTTCCCTGACAGGAGCAATCCCCTCATCACTACTGGCTCCTGGCTCTGCTGCTGACACTAAATCACGTTTTAAAAATGCTCATAATTCTCAGCACAAATCTCCCTTTTTACAAAGCCTTCTGATCAATTCAGGTCAGTTTCATTAATGTAGTGCTGAATCATCTAGCATCTCAGGGCCCTTTTCATATAGAGCAGGTCTACACCACACTCTTCATTATATTCATTCTAATAATATTCACTCAATGAGCAGTCCTACCTGCCCACTCACTTGTGGGCTCATGGCTGGTGCTTGCTGCTGGATCCTGCGTCTGACTCTGAGGGCAACAAGACAAAGTTTCTCAGTTATGTGGCGTCTCATCATATTATTTAAATGATATAACGTTATGTTATATGCCACAACGCCACACAATTCATTGACTTGATAATTGATTAACTTGAACGGTGGTTTGCAAAGTTCAACATCTTGCCTTACCCGTTTCATTGCCCACACTTGTATTAAAGATCAAAGTCGGAGTCAAGCTTCATTCGTCCGACTTTGATCTTTAATAAAAATCATATTTTCAATAAGTAGTCCAAGGCACCTGTACTATTGGACAGAGTACTTCTTGGACAACATGTACAAATAATATGAAGTACTTTTACTGTGTACTTTTGTGGTAATCCTTTGTCAAAGTCGGACGAATGAAGTATCTTTCTAGTCGATATGAGAGACTTTGACACAAGATTACTGCAAAAGTACACAGTAAAAGTACTTGATAGTAAAAGGACATGTTGTCCAAGACGTACTGAGTCCAATAGTACAGGTGTATTGGACTACTTATATCAGGAAAGTTGTTTTATTTTCTTATTACATTCATTCTACGAGAGGCTCCTCCCCCTGTCAGTTTACAGCGCCGTATTAATGCATTTACCGTAAGCTTCAGAATACGTGCGCACTCCAAATTCAGTGCCGGCTGACTGACTCCAGTGTTTCATCGTCCTCATTTGTCGTTTCAAACCGCGAGCTCGCTTCAGCGAAAAAGTTTCCAATTTTAGCACATTTGGCTGCGTCTGTTTCCACAGCCTTCCTTTTTTTAATTCTTGCTTTCTCCGCGCCACCCTTGCTCTTTCTATTTCCCATCTTTCAAGCACCACTGAAGAGTGCACGGACGTGTTACGTCAGGGAGCGTCTGCAAAAAAAAAAAAAAAAGAGCTGCTAGTGGAGGCGGAGGCGGCCCAAGGACAGCGGTAGTAGCATACGTGATCAACCCAGTGCCATGACTGAACACCCCCCCCACCACCAAAAAAAGTGAACACCGGCCCTCGCGGCCCAAACATCAGTCCAGCCCACCAGGAATTGTCCCGGTCCTTTCGATTAGCCACTCCGGGCCTGCTGCCTTCCTGACCAGGTCTCTCTTTAAAAAGACTTTCATCTCAACAAGACTGTGATCTCAGCAGCTTTCCTGTACAACTAGCACCTTCAACGAAAGAAGCATTTTCTCATGTATGCTGCTTACATAACCCAACATTTACATTCTCTTCTTGATAACTAATAAGCATCACCCAGAGGGCAGATATTTGCATCATGTGTGAATGAAAAACCTCCTCACCGTCAGGTTTCTGAACTTGGATTTGCATGAAGTTCGTGGAAACAGGGAACTGATGTCTTTAGCTTTTGGATGGACACAGAGGCCTCTATTATTTATTGTACTAAGGGTAGATGTTGTTGCAAACAATAAAGTGGAAGAAACATGTTTCCAAATAACGTCAGACAGAAACAACACACAGACAAACCGAAAGGTTAACATATAAGTGTCTGTGATGTTGATTTGTGTGCATCCAAAGCCTCAAAAAATATTGTAGGTTTTAACATCAAGGTCAGACTGTATATTCTGATGATTTATTGTTTCAAAAGGATTGAGCTGTACACCTGAGGATGAGACAAGGTGACGAGATAATGGTCTTGTCCCTTGTCCTTGTCTCGTGCTGTACTGATCAGTCTGGTCCACATCAACATAAGCTCTTGATAACAGTGTTTGGGTTTGCATGCTTTTGGTAAACCAAAGAGAGCTGTTTTATACTGATTTAGGATGTGCTGTCAGTTTGCTTTGAGATATGTTTTGTGGGTTTATATTTACCCTCTAATATTATACCAATATACCATTACATGTGCTTTTACCTTAAAAATAACCCTATGTTACAGTGTATACACATTACACACTGACAGTGTCTGTAGACTTAACATACCCCCCCACCACACACACAAACACACACACACACACACACACACACACACACACACACACACACACACACACACACACACACACACACACTCAATCCCCTATAAACAAATGAGCACTCTGGTGTGGGTGTGTTTCTTTGGCCAAAAGGTGGAGGAGGTAAACAGCTCTATAAAGTGATGCACAGTGAAGACTCTGCGTCACATTTCCCTACCCACCCTCCTAACACATTTTACAGAGCAACAAGTCTTCATTTATTGGGTAAGTTCTTGATCACTTCATACAGCATTAACATCAGATGGATACTGTCATTTTGGTGTTTAATCATGCAGAACGACTTAATACAAGTAGATATATTTAGACTTAGACATTTTTATTTTGATGTGGAAAAGTTTTGCATGAAAATTATAGATTAATTAGTGTGTTATTACACATTAGGCGTTTGTCTGTCACATTAGAAATAAAAAGCAAGACACTAAAATGTTTTTACTTCAACATATTGCATATTACGTTCCCAACTAATGTTGCTGCAAGTTGAAATATGCAAATTAAATCCCCATGAATAGATGAGCTAAATCTGGATCCATGGTGTGCTGTGCACTTCTCTCCTTAATCTGTCAACTGTTTTCTTTGGTTTCAGAAGCCATGGTACAGTTCATCCATCTCTTGCTGCTGCTGGGTATGTGTCATGTTGCAGCAACATATGTTCATGAAAGACAGGTATGGCTGCTGGAGGGAAGCAGTGCCACTTTCCCATTTCCTCCAGGTCGGACCATTAAATACTGTGGCAGAGGGGGTAGCAAGTGTGAGTGTGCGTCAAAGTGTGAGTCCAATAATCCCAGCCTCCCCGGGGTCACAGTGACTGACAGACCCCTGACCATTACCAACTTGACACGAGAGAATGATGGGATCAACCTCTGCTATGATGGCTCTAACAGTGGCCAGTGTACGCATCTGAATGTATCAATAGGTAAGCACTGTAATCATTCGACAAGCTGTGTTATCTCCTCAAACATATTCAAACATGATTTATTTTGAGAAGAAGATGAGTTCCTCTGTTTTTGAATTCACATGCTTTACAAAGAGCCAGTTTCCTTAAATGAAGCTAATGTCAGAGGAGCAGGATTAGTTATATTGTAACAGCTGAGGGAATCATTTCATGTTGAAATTAACTTGGTCTCCCATATGACAGACTGTCAGAGTGTCACCCGCTTCAAAAACGTACTACTTCAACTTAATTCCTGGCATGAAGCCAACAAGATGTGTGCACTTCAAACACTTTATTAGCATGTTTGCAGGAGAAATGGATTTAGCCAATTCACATAGAGGAAATGAATAATGAGGAAGTTAAAGAAATCTGTCTGCACTCTGACTCTAACTATTTTTATGGATTCTTCTATGTTTTTATTCATCAGGTTGTTCAGAGTCGCGTCATATTACCTTTGCAACAGGTCAAACCAAACACAACGAGACGACTGCAGCTGACTGCAGGAGACTCTGTACTGAAGATCCCACCTGCCAATACTTCACATTTTATCCACAGTAAATATCTGTTGTGTGGACTCGTGGCCATAGAAAACATAATGAGCCAGCATATTTCTGTCATCTAATTTATATTTATTTTCAAAACACTATGTAGCAGCACATAACTGATGGTACATCTGATTCAACACAGATTTGTAATCAGATTTATATTTTTCCCCACAGCAATAAAACATGTTTCCTGATGACATCAAGAGATGACATGTTGATACAACTTCATTCAAACGCTTTCTCAGGGTACCCTTGGGACGACCGTGGTAAGTTGAACTAATAAGTATAATTCTTGTCAGTATTTGTTATTCCTATATTTTTTCCTTGAAAACCACACAAAAGAAAAACAAAATATCATTTGAAATATGACAGAGAACGATGAACAAAACATAATAAAATCTGACATTAAAAGGGCATCACGTCCTTCCCTATGACTTGAAAACAAATTAACTTCTTACATCTAAAAGTTAAATTAATAATTCTAAATTAAGAAAGATCTAAATAATTCGTGTCTCTGCCTAAATTTCACACAACACTCATCAAGCACATACAGTACTGACTGAAACTTGTGAGTGTTGTTTATTATTGATCCAAAGTACATATTTTGTTCTGATGAAATGGTCTGTTATTTTCTATATAAGATGTGTAAAATCACTTGTATTCCTAAATGTCGTGCAGCTTTAGATCGATCAAACACTCCTGACTATCACTGAGAGTCTACATGCTTTTGTACATCACAGCACTGAAACTGCCCTTTTAAAAATCACCAATGACCTCCTCATTGCCGCTAACTCTGGCCATGTCAGCCTACTCATCCTTCTCGACCTCTCAGCTGCTTTTGACACTATCTCTCATTCCATCCTCCTCAACCGCCTCTCCGACCTCATTGGCCTCACTGGTACTGCCCTCTCCTGGTTCCAATCATATCTCACCAACAGGACACAGTTTGTCACCATCAACCGTTCCGTTTCCCCCCCTGCCCCAGTCAATCAAGGTGTGCCTCAAGGCTCTGTCCTTGGACCCCTCCTTTTTTCAATCTACATGCTCCCCCTAGGTCAGATCATTCGCCATCATGGTCTCAATTTTCACTGCTATGCGGACGACACTCAACTTTATCTCAGCACCTCCCCATCCACCCAGCTTCCCCCCCGGTCTCTTGTCAGCTGCCTTCAAGACATAAAAACCTAGATGTCATCTAATCTACTCAAACTCAACAGCAGAAAAACTGAGCTCTTGGTGGTGGCACCCAAGGCACTGCTCCGGAAGGTTGGGGATTTCCTCCTCCAGGTCGACGGCTGTTCCATCTCCCCATCCCCTGAAGTCCGCAACCTGGGCGTCATTCGACTCCACCCTTTCTTTCCACTCACATGTCAAATCCGTCACCAAATCTGCCTTCTACCATCTCAAGAACATCTCCAGACTCCGGCTATCACTCACTGACACAGTAACAGAGACCCTCATCCATGCCTTCATCACCACCCGTCTGGACTATTGCAACGGAGTCCTGTTTGGGGTTACCAGTAAGACCCTGGACAGGCTCCAATACGTCCAAAACTCAGCTGCCAGGGTTCTCACCCATTCCAAGCCCTGGCAGCACATCACCCCCACTCTCATCCACCTCCACTGGCTCCCTGTGAAATTCCGGATCACCTACAAACTCCTCCTCCTCACCTACAAGTCCCTCCACTCCCTGGCCCCCCAGTACCTATCCGACCTCCTTCACCATCACACTCCATCGAAGTCTTCGGTCCACTGGCATGGGTCTGCTTGCTGTCCCTCGCACCAGCCGACGCACCTTTGGGGACAGAGCCTTCAGTGTGGCTGCCCCCACTCTTTGGAACTCTCTTCCCTCTGAGATACGCCACGCCCCAACCCTGGACTCATTCAAATCATCTCTCAAAAAACATCTGTTTACTCTGGCATTTGGTCTTGCTTAGCTAGGCTGGTTTCTCTGTAGCTTGTGTTGTTTGTCCTTTTGTCTGTTGTTTTCGTTTGGTTTGCTGCTGTTTTGTAAAGCGTCCTTGGGTGTTTTGAAAGGCGCTAAATAAATTTAAGCTATTATTATTATTATTATTATTATTATTATTATTATTATTATTGTAGAGTGTGTGGCAGAGGGTAAATTTTGAAGCCAGTTTCAAGCACAGTACAATAATATGAATCTCTTGGTTTGATTTCACTGAAATACACTCTAAAGATCAACATTATCCTCTCATAACATCATTGCAGTCATTACATTTTGTGTACTCAGCCAAAATTTATATTTATTTAATTTATTTTAAATTTATTTAAATTTAGACCTCAGTGTTTTAAGTCATTCAACACAAAATGTTGGTAGTGAAAATGTTAATGATGATGATGATGATGATGATGATGATGATGATAGTATTATAGGATAAACCATATATTATACATATATACTGAAACAATGAAACCAGTGAGGAAATGGAAAATGAAAAAAAGTGCAAAGCAGGTACCTACTATACTACATACTGCCCATATTAATTTTTTTTTAACTCATGTTGCTTATTTATTTCTTTATTTCTTATTTGTTCATTTATTTATTCATCACAGTGATATCAGTGAGCCATCTTTATTCTTATTTAACGGCTTACTTTTAGTCGTTTCACACCAGGCACATGGAAAGGCAGTGTTAAATAAAGGCTTATTTTCATCTAATTATCAGTGAGGCATCTTTATTCTCATTTTACAAAATTAACTTACAATATGGGAAGAACATAGAGATTTGATTTGACTGTGAGTCGTTTCACACCAGCTACATGGAAAGGCAGTGCTAAATAAAGGCTGCCATCCTATGGCCACTTATGATAGTGCAGCTTTTGCTGGTAATAATATCAGTGATGCATCTTTATTCTCAGTTCATTTCATCATTAATCATGTTACACACCAATGCTCAATGCCAGTAGACTACATGTGAGGTGATTACCAACGGACTACAGGAGAGATTCCAGCCTGCAAACATACATCTATTATTAAGGAGAGAAGTGCACAGCACACCATGGATCCAGATTTAGCTCATCTATTTATGTGGATTTAATTTGCATATTTCAACTTGCAGCAACATTAGTTGGGAACGTAATATGCAATATGTTGAAGTAAAAACATTTTAGTGTCTTGATTTTTTTATTTCTAATGTGACAGACATACACCTAATGTGTAATAACACACTAATTAGTCGATCATTTTCATGCACAACGTTTCCACATCAAAATAAAAATGTCTAAGTCTAAATATATCTACTTGTATTAAGTCGTTCTACATGATTAAACACCAAAATGACAGTATCCATCTGATGTTAACGCTGTATGAAGTGATCAAGAACTTACCCAATAAATGAAGACTTGTCGCTCTGTAAAATGTGTTAGGAGGGTGGGTAGGGAAATGTGACGCGGAGTCTTCACTGTGCATCAGTTTATAGAGTTGTTTACCTCCTCCACCTTTTGGACAAAGAAACACACCCAGTGCTCATTTGTTTATCGGGGATTGAGAGTGTGTGTGTGGGCTGGGGGTGGGGGGAGTGGTAACACTGTAAGATAGGGTACAAGTGTGAGGAGACATCCAAACTTTAGTTTGGCCGATAATCTTTTCATGTTTAAGGTAAAAGCACATGTAATGGTATATTGGTATAATATTAGAGGGTAAATATAAACCCACAAAACATATGTCAAAGCAAACTGACAGCACATCCTAAATCAGTATAAAACAGCTCTCTTTGGTTTACCAAAAACATGCAAACCCAAACACTGTTATCAAGAGCTTATGTTGATGTGGACCAGAGGTGTCCCTTTATATACACTACTTCAAAACATTAAAGGAACATGTTTTTAGGATGGCACACCTGCTCGACTGGAAAAGTTAGATTTTGTGCACTGTTTGTGTGATTATGGGATGAGTTTAGCTACAGAACAGTTTATGTCTGAATGGTTTAAAGTGTGAAGACGATGACTATAGGAGTGGCTGTGTGAACATACCCCTACATAAGGAATGGGATTTGTGTTACTTTTATCAGCTAATGATCCAGTCTATTGGCAGGAGGATGTTTTTGAATGGATTGTGAATGCTGGGTGTCTCCTGATGGTGGTTGGTGGTGTCAGACAGCGTTTTGACCAGACTGAGACTGTGACAGCAGTTTAACTGCTGGAAGATGGTGAAGGGGTTCAGGTGGTAGCTCATCAGTCTGATGTGTCTCCAAGTGTGGTGAGCCGA